>CM073775.1:65008975-65608975 GCA_037158775.1 Hetaerina titia | reverse complement strand
TCCCCCAACTTTTTTAAGCTGTCCACAGAGTAGGATATCGGAAGGTCTTCAAAACAGGCATCTGTTTTGGCAATGGCCTCCTCATGCGATATGAATCGTTTTCGGCCGACCCACTTTTTCAGGGTGGAAAATTCAAAGGTAACTGTGGCCAAATCTGATGAATATGGTGGATGTTGTAATCATTCGAAATTTAATTCCATAATTTTAGCCATCGAAACTGTGCAGGAGTGCATCCGTGCATTGCCTTGATGGACGAGTATTTTTTTTCTTTGCGAAATGGGACACTTTTCTTTATTTCTTCACTGAACCGGTGCAGTAACGTCGCTTAATATTCTACTCCCCAATTAGCTGTTTGTCCTTTTGACAAAAAATCGATGTTGATAATTCCGCGTGCATCCTTAATAACCATGGTGTGGCTTTTTCGGTCGGTTCTGCCGTCTACGCTTTCTTCAGAGCCAGATCGCCTTTTAAAACCCACTGTTTCGAATGTTCTTTTCTCCTTGGAGTGTAGCAGTGTATACATGTTTTGCCCACAGTTCTGCATCAACGTAGAAACGCATCATCACTGCAATAGAAAAGTGCCAAACCAGTCTCCGAATCGACCTCACGATTTTGTTTATTCATTAACTGAAAGTAAGCGCATGTGGCACCCAACTCGGCGAGAATTTCGTCACTCAATTTTTCGTCCAAAATTGAAAACGCGGTACCTTTTGATAAACCTGTGGCCTCAACTATTTCGCAAACTTTGATTAATCGATCACTCAAAACCATATCCTGGATTTGTTCAATCATTTCAAAGAAAGTGACTTCCACTGGACGTCGCAAAAGATGATCATCATTTGTGGTTGTACGTCCACGTTTAAACTCATTTACGCAATTGTAAACAGTCGCAAAGACAGAAACAGATGTGCATACTTCACCCAACTTGAATTTGATCTCTTTCGGTGTTATAGCATTTAAATATTCAACCACTTTATTTATAAGTATTTAATCACCGCTCGAAATTCAATTATTTCCATTTTCTGATAAACAAAAGTTGACTGCTTCCATTGATTAAGGAAATGGGAGCACTGGGTGGATATAGCTGCAAATAGCAGCAGTCTGGTGAGACGACGAGACTTACTAAAAACAAACATTTTCCTTTACTATGAGGGCCATCTCTTGAGTTTTTCAAAGAATAATTGAACCAGCTACTTAGAGTGCCATAGTGACCAGGCTTGCGATATTATAATTCTATAAAACTCTTCATTAGCACGAATGCAGCGAATCTTAATTAAAGGTATTATGTTCAATTATCTCTTTCCTTGACCTATTATTTTCTTCTTTGCGAAGCTTGCTATGAAAGAAATATTAAGATGTATATCTTGATTGAACAAAAATTTAGCTTTAGGGGAAGTATTTGGTTAATATTTCTCGGCTACACGGCATCGATTAAAACTTAAATAGTAAAGTGAGGAGTAAATTTACGTCACGTTATATTTAGACAATAGTAGTAGTAGTTTTAAGGATGGCGACCGATGGTTAAGGTCATTTGCGACATTAGGGATGGATGGGAAAGGAAGGGTTGAGAGAAACCCGGTGTCGACATTAGCCTCTTATCGAAATACGCCAAGGGGTCTGCAGTTTAACGTCCCATCCGACGGACGTCGTACTCACTAAAAGTGCTCTCCACAAAGGTTCTCAGTAGGAATCGGGATACCACTGAAAAATATCTGTGGCCAGGATTTGAACCAGGGCCCTCTCGGTGGGAAGCCAGGACGTTAGCCACCACACCATCTCAATGTCCCATTTAGACAGTATAGTGTCGCCTGACTTTAAATGAAGTAATGAATATGTATAGATATTAGAGTTGAAGTAAATTATGGAACTGAATGAAAGGTGAATTATGTCTTTAAATTCTCCCTCTGATGCTAAGGAAAGAAATAAGTATCGTTTTCTTGTTCCAGTATGCTGTAATTGCTTGCCTCAGCCATAAGTGTGCGATGGACAGGAAGGAGTTCGTCAAGGCAGGGTTAGTTTGGAGAGGTTCTATGAATAACCCTCAGATTGATAACTCATGATCTTGATGTTGAGAAATGGTTCAGGAGTCCGATGACGCAAAAATAGTTCTCAGTACTCCCACGTGTGTGACACATCGCATGCATAAACATTGACGAAAGTGATTTGCAAAGGCTTTGACGGGCCTTTAACTAAGCGAATTGTGAACGGAACCTCATTTCTCCTAACTTGGTGGGTATCTTGGTGGAAAATCCGCGGTTGCCTCGAAATCCAGCTCCTGAACACTTTCGAAACACCTCCAGGGGGTTTTTGAAGACTTGGCACATCGTTTTTTTTCCATCGAACATTCGTCGGAGGAGGGAAGCGAGAGGCAGGGTTGTCGATATAGACAACTTGTGGTGTAAGTAGGGGAGGAAACCCTTGAGGGATCTTTCGAAGGGATTTTCGGAAATTGCGGTACTGAGTAGATTGGAAGGGGGTCTAAGATAAGTTGAGAGAGGAAGGGTTGGAAAAATAACAGCTCGAACCCGAGTTGGGAAGAAAAAATGAGCACGAAAAAGTATCTCCAAGTAAGAGCTTATAGAGTCAGGTTACATTCCCATCTATGGCTGAAGAATATCACCGTGAAGCAAAATTAACCGAGACAGTTTTGGCAACGGAGAATGTGTTTGCGGAAAACGTGAACTGGCAACTTGACCTATTGTTAGTTTTTCCTACTTAAACGGCCAAAAATGTAGAAGGTTATCTCTTTTAAAAGTTAAGTGGATCACAAGTATAATGATATAATTGAAATGATTGAATCCCAAGAACTACTCAGCGCCCGGTCGTTATCAAATATCCACCTCTACACTGGCGTCCGCTGAATATTTATGCGCTCATAAAAAATGCGACATTGTGAACAAAATCAAGTTTTCTCAAAATTAAACGTTTTCGCCATGCTCAACGACCTCTAATCGATAATTTATGGCTTTGAAACCGCGAAAACTCTGGATATAATGACTCATTCCTACGTAATTACGTGAATTCCTTGAAGAAATTAACTTATGGGACATATTAATATAAACTTTAGAATCTTTTTTATTCCCATTTTTTTCATTTTTGCTTTTCCCTTCGTAATATAGGTACGCTGCAGCCGGCAGTTTTTGTTTTGATCCTCCAATCAGATCTCAGTTCATTGTTTAAAATTCCAATCACAAATTTAGGTTGTCGGCCTTGAGAACTTGTTTTTTTAGGTAAAGAGAAGCAGATTTTTTATTAGGTAAACTACCGATTAAGGTAGGTTTTGGATGGACACATCTACCAAATAAATATCTTGTCTCTCAAAAAACATAATTGTAGTCTACAAAAAGCCACTCTTCATCTCCGCATACTTCCTCCCTTCATTACGTCCAACATCCCTATTCAATTCCTGCCCCTTCCTCGTTGTCTTAATATTCTTCCCTCTAACAGTCTTAAACATCCTACTGCCGATCAGTATGCTTTACATCCTTTTTTCCTATCCCCTCCTGATTTCTCCCAATTATCCCCTCTTCTCCCCTATCATACCCAGCACCACCTCATTTGTTTTTCTTTCTGTCCACTTCACCTTCTCCATCCTCATCTTTCAAAAGCCTCCAATCTACGTCTTTCATCCTGCTACAATGGACATGTTTCCGCGCCGAATGTCACCACGCTTCATAACAAAGTTTGAAAAAGCCTTTTATGATACCCTTCATCAATTTTCCCGTCATCAATTCCCTCCTTCTTGTGAAAACTTCTTTGTCTAACGCAATTCTTCTTCTTATGTCCCTACTACTTTGACCAGTTCCATCCAAAACACTTCCGCGATACGTAAACTGTTCTACCTGCCTTTCTTTGTGTCCTTTTATTTTAACCTTTAACTTAAACTTTCTCTATGTAGAAAATCGTATAACCTTTGCGTTATTTATATTGATTCTCATTTCATATCTACCGCAACGATTTTGTAATTCACTCAGCAATATGGAAACCTTGCCTCTCCCGCTGCCGGCCACGACGTACGGCCGATTTGGCCGAGTCACGTACTCATATTCTCCATACTTTCCATCATATTATTCTTGGGAATTATAATTGAGGTGGTTTCACGTTGCCGTCCTCGATAGTGTTTTTAGCGTGGCACCATCGCTCAATGGGTGAGATACCTTTGCAGCCGCCTCACTGAGGAACAGGCGCTGGGTGGACTGCTTTTCGTCTGGCTCCTAACTTTCGCTGGATGGGTGACATACATCTACATCTACATAAATACCCTGCGAGCCACCAAAAAGGTGTGTGGCAGGGGGAGTAGCACCATGAGGGAAGGGTAAGAGTTGAGGGGGTTAGGGGTTAGGTGAGGAAAGGTGGGGGGAACCTGTAAGAAAAAATATATACAAATATACATATTCACATATATATATATATATATTAGTTAGTTAGTTAGTTAGGTAATCTACCGGTTAAGGTAGGTTTTTGGATGGACACAACTATCAAATAAATATTGTTTCTGTTTTGCGTCCATCATATTTTCTTGGGAATGATAATTGAGGTGGTTTCCCGTTGCCTTCCTCAATAGTGTTTTTAACGTGACACCATCACTTAATGGCCGCCCCACTGGGGTCAGACGCCATTGCAGCCGCCTCACTGAGGAACAGACGCTGCGTGAACTACCTTTCGTCTGGCTCCTAACCTTCGACCTATCTGGCATGGGTGACCCTTCCAGGAGTAATTATTATTACTCCCGCCAGCACAGCTCTAGGGGTCATTGGAACACACAAGCCCTTCCACCACGACAAGGTTGTAGTCCATGGGAGGGATATATATATATATATATATATATATATATATATATATATATATATTCAACATAGAGCAAGCGACAGACAGAATTTTACTCGTAGAGATTAAAGCAGAGCCGACGAACTTGGTCATTATTCAGGTATACATGCCACCGAGCAACCACAAGGAGGAAGAAGTCGATAGGATGTATGATGAGTTAGAGGATACCATCGCGAGTGTTCCTGCAGGGAAACATTTGATAGTGATGGGGGATTGGAATGCGACGGTAGGCGAAGGAAGAGATGGTGGTGAGGTGGGGGACTATGGGTTAGGCACGAGGAATGAACGCGGGGAGAAAGCAATTGAATTCTGCAGGAGACAGGGGTTAGTCATCACTAACACATGGTTTAGACACCACAAAAGGCGTAGGTATACATGGAAAATGCCAGGTGACTCAGAAAGGTATCAGTTAGATTATATTATGGTTAGGCACAGGTTTAGGAACAGTGTGATAAATTCGCACAGTTTTCCAGGAGCGGATGCGGACTCTGACCACAATTTAGTTGTTATGAAATGTAATGTTCGTTTCAAGAAGATAAGGCAAGGGCGGCGGGTTAGGAAATGGAATTTAGAAGCAGTAAATGGATTAACGAGGAAGGAGTATCAGCAGGCTGTAGAGAAAATGATGGATGACGGTAAAGAACTGAGTACTATCGAAAAAAAATGGGAATATATCAAGAAAGGGATATTGGAAGCCGCTAAAGACACTATAGGAACCGTTAACGGGAAAAGGATAAGGAAACCATGGGTCACGGATGAGATGATTGCAAAGATGGATGAGAGAAGAAGATGGAAAAATGTAAACACAGAGTTAGTCAAAATGAAGCACAAAGAGTTAAACAATAAATTGAGAAGGGCCACAAATAAAGCAAAAGAAGAATGGTGGAAAACGCAATGCGAGGATATGGAAAGTTTACAGAAGAAGGGTGAAATTGGTGCTCTATACAGCAAGGTTAAGTTATTATCGGGAAGTAAGAAGGCAAGATCTGTGCTAACAGTTAAAGATAAATGGGGTAAGATAATAGTTGAACCAGGAAAAATCCAAGAGAGATGGAAGGAATATATAGAAACACTGTATGGTAAAGAACTTAGGCCAACAAGGTTAGACATAGAAAAGGAACATGACGTAGAAGAAGATAGCTTAGATCCAGGCATACTCGACGATGAAATAGAAAGGGCATTAAAGGAGATGAAAGCAAATAAGGCTGTGGGGGTGGACAATATTCCTGTAGAAATGTTGAAATGGTTAGGGAAAGGTGGGTAGAAGGCCATATATGGACTGATTCGTAGTATCTATGAGGAAGGAATCTGGCCGGAAGATTTTGTGAAATCGGTGTTAGTTCCTATTCCAAAAAAGGCAAAGGCTTCGCCATGTGAGGATTAAAGAACAATAAGTTTGATATCCCACGCAGCTAAAGTTATTCTCAGGATCATCAACAAAAGAATAGAGAGTAAGGCAAATGATTACTTAGGGGATGATCAGTTTGGGTTCAGGAAAGGAAGAGGTACGCGTGATGCCATTGCAGTAATGAGATCACTAGTCGAGAGGAATATAGAATACAACCAGGACGTTTTTGCCTGTTTTGTAGATTTCGAAAAAGCGTTTGATAGAGTGAATTGGGAAAAATTAATGCGTGTATTGCAGAAAATAGGAATGGATTGGAGGGACAGGAGACTGATCCGCAACCTGTACATGTCTCAGACTGCTCAGGTGCGAGTGGGGAACGGAGAGTCCGGATGGGCAGTGTTAGGAAGAGGTGTAAGGCAGGGTTGCCCATTGTCACCGGAACTGTTCAACGTATATGTAGAAGAAATGATTAAAGAGGCATGGGAAGAACTGGAGGTAGGAATGAAAGTCGTAGGGGAATTCGTAAAATCGGTTAGGTTTGCTGATGACCAAGCATTAGTTGCTCAGTCAGCCAAGGGGTTGCAAGCATTGTTGAGTGAATTGGAGGTTCAGTGCGATAAATATGGGATGAGAATCAATATTAGTAAAACAAAGTTTATGCGATTTTCCAGAAAGAAAAAGGCTAAGCTAAATATTAAAATAGGCGGGGAAAAAATAGAGCAGGTAGAACAGTTTACATATCTCGGAAGTGTTTTGGACCAACACGGTCAAAGTGGTAGGGACGTAAGGAGAAGAATTGCGCTAGGCAAGGAGGCTTTCTTAAGGAGGAGGGAGTTGATGACGGGGACGTTGAATAGGGATGTTAAGACAAGACTCGTAAAAACTCTGATATGGAGCGTAGCTACGTACGGCGCGGAAACGTGGTCGTTGAAGCAGGAGGATAGACGTAGATTGGAGGCTTTTGATATGTGGGTGTGGAGAAGAATGGAGAAGGTGAAATGGACCGAAAGGAAAACAAATGAGGAAATACTAGAAATGGTGGGGGAGGAGAGGGGTTTGTTGAGAGAAATCCTATGGAGGCAGGAAAAATGGATGAAAGGCGTATTGAGCGGTAGTGGAATGTTGAAGAGGGTAATAGAGGGGAGAATGTTGGGCAAGCGAGGTAAGGGTAGGAACAGGATGAGGATGTTGGACGGGATGAAGGGAGGAAAGAAGTACACCGAGATGAAGGGAGACCTGATATAGATTAGTTTGCAAGGTGGGGAGTCACAAAATGTTTATTTGATAGTTGTGTCCATCCAAAAACCTACCTTAACCGGTAGATTACCTAATATATATATATATATATATATATATTAAAATATACATATATATAAACACATACATACACACATATCCTCGCGCAGTCCTTAACCTGTCCGTTAATACATATTTTAAAGAACTAAGTCCTGGGGAAGTTCGGCTACAAGCATTCTGGTCCCTTATCGTTCTTGGAAAAAATGACATTTAAAACCTGTCAGTCTTGCAGTCTATCTCTCTAGTCTTATATTCGTGATCCCTTCGACCGTAATACGTTGGGGTTCGTATTATATCCTTGATGTCATCGGAAAAGGGCCCATCTTTAAATGTTTTTAATAAGTTTAATCTATATTGGAAACGCCGCTGTGTAAGAGAATCCCGACCTAAATTGTCTAGCAAAGTGGATACGCTGCTGAGTTGGTCATAACAATGTTTGACAAATCTAGCCCCCCTCCGCTGAACTCAATCTAATTCCGAAACCAAATTTATATTATGAGGATCCCATATACTGGCAGCATACTCTAGGTGGGGCCTGACCAAGGCAAGGGAACATCGTTCTTTCACCTTTTCGTCGCATTTACCTACCGGGAGCAGTTACGATTGCTCCCTCTAACACAGCTCTAGGGGTCATCGGAATGCACAAGTCCTTCCACCACGTTAATGTTGTAGCCCATGGGATGGGTATGAAAGATATCATGATAAGATTTGAAAAAAAAGCGTTTTCTTTGATACCTTCTCTGGCTTGGGCATATATTTTTGGTTGCAGGTGAAGAAGTACAATTACTACGATTTTATAGTATTTTCAGTTAAGAAATCCAACGCCGATGTTGGATATAATCCAAAATTATGATAGGTTATCACACTGAATGATTAATATGAGGTAGAAAAGTTTGAGGAGAGCTAAACATTGGAATTAGAGCATAAGTTTTAGCCTACGTGAGTCATATTTTTCCATTCCTCAACACCCTATCCAATAGTCTCTCCATGTGTTGCTTTTTCCTATGTACGTGAGAGGGCGGGATTTGCTTTTGAAATTTCCTTTAACTTCTCCCTTTCCTAGTTTTCGCACCAGACTTTGGTAAGTCCTTCACATCACACGTTAAAATTTCACATTGATCATTCTGTTACCATATCTCATGTACTGGTAATTATGTTGCTTATTTGAGCGTGAAATTCCTTGTTTGTGCCAGGTCATCTTCGCAGGAGGGTAAGGCAATGTCAGAAATTAATAAGATTCTGAGATCCCGTTGGGTAATAAATTTTTCCATTGACTATGTATATGTTAATGAGAGGTGCAGTGAGGTAAAATGAATTAGTCCTCCTGGCGTCAGAGTGCCACAAAATTCAAAATCAAATCAATTCATTCAAAATGGAAGTCTGATAATATCGCTAGATAACATTTTCCTCGTGGCCATTTAATTCATACGAGATATTTATTTGGAGGATATTGACAGACAGCTCGAAATAAGTATGCTATCATGTGTTATTTAATGTGATAATCCGAGTTTTTACTTTGTGACAGCGCGGTATTGTGAAGGCGCGGATATCTCAAAAAAATAAGAGTATTGTTGCTCACCTTTGAGAGAAACGTATTTCCGTACGAGTTATTGTATCATATTTTGTTATTTTGGGTTTGATTTTCCATATCGGTTTAAGAACAACTATTTCACCTATGATATAACATAGCCAGCTACTGAGCGCACTGAAGTGAATTAGGATGAATATCTGTTAAATCTTCAGAAACCGTATACTTTTATTTATCTGCTGTAAACTGCTTCTATTAGGCGACAGTCATTGGAATCTTAAAAACGACTAGCTAAAGTGAAGCGGCATCGTGGAGATCATGGAATTTGGGCACGTTTCTTATTTTTTACGAGAGTACCTTTTGTCAGTATCACAGTTGGGAGGGTACTTGCGGAGACACCAGGACACTAAAATTCTCTTTTGTTTCAATATTATCGGATGCCGATAAAGCATTTTCAAACTTCAAAGCTCACTCAATATCTGTAGTGGTTTAAAACATGATCATCGGATAAATGTATTAACATAGTGATACAAACGTTTGTGCCTTAGTGTTTTGAGTAAATGTATTCCCATAGATTGGTCTCTATCAGCTTTTCATCAAATTAGGACTTCGAAATTATTTAGATTTTTAAAAGTAGATTAACTTCATTAAGGCAACAAAACTAGGGTCAACTACAATTCCTTACTCTCAGGGTACCATTATGATATTGCCTTCATTTCAAAAAATATTTCCTGCGGAAATATCTTTTAAGAATTAGCGTGGTGGACGATGAATTTAGTTCATAATGTTTTTTTGTTGCAAATGTCTACTTTGTCCAAAATGCTAATCCTTAAAAATATAAAAAAAAACTTTGTGGCAGAATCAGTGGTGAAAATGAGTAAAATATCATGAAGCGTAGATTATAAATCTGGTAGAAATACAATTTAAATTAACCGGAATAGAATAGAAAAATTTCAGATTTCGGTACGGGTCTGAAAGGGTGGAATGGGTGATCTCACTGTCCTCCTTTCACTATTTTTTACGTCAGAGGGCAAGCCAATAAAAAATACGTTTACCAAATTGGTTTCCAAAATGGTTTTTCTGTTCCCCTCAGAACCTTTGGTTTCTCAGAAATTGTATTTGGCTTAGGCATATATTTAGTGAATTGACTATTTTTTAATGAAAGCTGAGGTTCTGAATGATGAAATTTTTCCTCTAAAGTTCCAATGCCGTGATTCACGCCAAAATGGAAGTCTTATTATGTAGACAGACTCTTAATCCTGTATATCTGATGGAGGAAAACCGTCTTTGTCTACCAGTATCTTTCGTCTTCCTTCCGAACAAGCAAGTATATTTAATTTATGTATATCTACCGCCAATCGGTTGTGTGAAGCATCACTAATGATTGTTATTAATCAACATCCATTCTTAAGGGTGCTGCTCACAAGATAAGTAATATTGGATTAAAGAAGAGAAAGCACAATTCGCATACGAGGAAAGTCAAGCAGAACAAGAAAAAATATGTCGTGAGGATACAGCAGTAGAGGGCACGTTGATCTTCTATCATCCTCTAATGAAATTGCTATCATTATTTGTATTTTTTTGGAGTAGCCATTCCTGCCTCGTTAAACTTGTTCAGTTAAACTATGAGTACTTTTAAGTGTTAAACTCGCACTGCATGAAGATATCTCGCGTTTTCATACGAAAATTACATAAAACTGTATCATGAACGCAAAATTATTTTGTCCCCGAAGAGAAGTTACCGTTACAAGAACATATTCTCCTCAAAAAGTGATTTTTCGCCTTTAAAGCTTCACAACGCCGACTTGTAAAACCCTCTTTGCATTATCTTTTTTTCTTGGCAGGCACACGTGATACGTAAAAATGTTATGTTATCGCTGCGGCGAAGGAGAAGAGCGAGAAAGGGAATTGAGAAACGTAAATAGGAATGGCAAGAAGATGGGGTCGGTGTGATGAAGTGGAGACTATGACGTGCGGGAAGGGGAGAGAGGTGGTGGAAGAGAAGTTGAGAGAGTGAACGACTGCTTGTGTTATTTCCCTTGCCCGCACAAGGGGATAGGAGAGGTGGGGAGCGAAGACTCTAACGTTGGGGGAGGGTGTATTATGCGATCATGGGAAATTGGGTGGGGCGGCATCGGCGAAGGGCGGTAAGGGAAGGGATTTTGCGGCGGATTCGGGGAAGGACAAGGAATAAGGAGTGGGGGGATGCGTGCGAAGATGCTGAGGGTGGCGGTGAAATATGAGGACATAAAAGATGGCTGCTGGTCCATTCAGCGTAATTGTTTCCGAAAAGGGTGGATGAGGGAGAAGTGCGTGGTGGGGGAGATTATGGTTAAAAGGAATGCTGGGAGTAGAATAAAACGGAATGGCCGTGGGTAGAACAAGAATACTCTTCTTGGTTTTGGTTTCTATATCGCAGGGCGCACAATACTCGTTGATTCATAGGCGCCGACGTTATTCGTTTATTTATATTTATGACGGGGAATGAGAAGATTATCGTGGATGTATAAACGGCGTTTTAATTCTGCCCTTGTCCATAAATATGAAGCCAATGCGTGTACTTCGCTGCACATATTAACGCCAAATTTCAACGCAGTCAGTGCATTATTCTGGAAACTTAAGTTCCCCGGTATTATGCTCGGTTATTGCATGAAAAGCTTTCTTTAGATTATTTCCCGTCACTTCTGTATCAGCATAAAATAGTTCAGTATGAATTCTCATTGACAGTGCATGAAAGACACACTTTTACGGTAAATTTGAGCTATTCAATTAATATTAATTAGGAATTTAACAAACGGCTCATTACGACGAAAATGTCCAAAGAAAGCTAGTGGATCTGCCAAGAGATTATATTAACCCGTATACATTCATCATTTGAAACGCAGAGCCATTTTAAAGAGGAGTATCCTTACTGGAAGAACGGAGTCATGACAACTTGCACCATAATATATATATTGATGCGTAGTAATTTCTATTTAGTTGCTCCTTACCATAGTATATACCTGCTGGAAAATAAGTAGTTGGGGGACTTCTGCGGAAGTACTTCAGTTACATGAATACAGTTTACTTAGTCGCTGTTAGATAAACTGTAACACAAGCATTACACTGACCTTATATTTTTCTCTCAATGGTGCATTATAAAACTATTTTGTTTAATAAGTGTCCTCGAATTAAAAGCAAAAAAGAACAAGTAATCGAATTTTCACATTTACATGTGTGTTTAAATATAGTTACCCGTTTATTTACTTGTAAGTGATGTGTCGTAATATAATGGCATCTTAAAGCGGGACATGAAGTGTATGTTATTATTGTCGGCTGTATGACAAGCATATGTGCCGTCTGAATCTACAAACAAAATGCTTTTTTTCTCTTGAAGATTACCTGAAGTCACTAAACGTAGAACTTTTTATTGACATCTCAATAATTTATCATTCGTGAGATGGTTGCATAAATAACTATAAATTTTAAATTAATATTAGCTCATATACATTGTGCTTTGTTGCGAAGTGTCCTATCAAAATAACCCGCATTATATCTTAAAACCAATTGAGAGAAAAATACAACTTTAAAAGGATTGGCAAACTGACTCCTAGTAAAGGCATCGGACGTATTTGTCGATCTCGGACGGCATAATATCGCAATAAATAATTCAGTTTAAGTAAATTGTTCTTTCGTATGGAAAATATGTCGTTTTAACTTTAAAAGTCCCTTTTCCAGTCAAAATAAATTAATTTTACGCTTTGATAGCTGAACAAGTACAAAAGAGGGAGGGAAGGTAGAATTAAACATTACCAGGCATTTTTTGAACATTCTGGTGAAAGCAGTGCGTATCATTACCGACACATAGCATCATATGTCATTATTTCATTGCACTATTGCGTTGTAATTCATTAAATAGGTTTATTTACCGCTTTTATCTTGTCTTGCGAGCAAATTTTATTCCCAGCTTCGTTTTTTAATGGTAATTATGTCTCCGCCACGGTTCGCAAGAACAGCGGCTTCGCCATTTGCACTAGTAATTGGACTGCCTCTTTCTTACTCAGCGGTATTCCGCATTTCGCGGTGGAGGTCTGTGAACGCTTTGCCCATTCAGAACACCTGCGAACTAGCTCTCATCCACCTCTCACGATGAGGCTGCTGTTGCAAACTTCTTAAGGGGGTACACAGAGGCAGGCGTATGATGAAACTGGCGTATACGCATGTCGGGGATGAGAATACGGAGTGTATAAAATATGAAAAAAAAAGAATCTCACCATGCATAGGCATGCCTGTTTATCATATTTTGCTGTAGCATTATGATACCGATAAAGAAAACAACCTTGCAGTCGATCTATTTTGAATTTTTCTAGATATTTTTTCAATTTTTAGTCTCAAAACTTCTCGTGATACACCAACTTTTTTAATAAATTAAATATCACGTGTCCATTGTAAATCCATTTTCCATTTAGTTGGCCATTTATTATAGATGTATGAAATTGTAATTGGTTTTTGCTGTTGGTCCGTTAATATTGCTGAAGAAAAATTATATTTTAATGGTTCAGGAATTTTTATTCTGGCTGTTTCCTCGGCATAGTTTTTCAAGTTTTATTCCAGCTCAGTTTTTCTGTTGGAAAACACATCTTCACGCTGTTTATACATTAACTTTTGGCTGCAAGAGTTTTACACTCCATTGGCATAAAAACACCTGTTCCCTCTAGACAGAAGAATAGTTTGAGAAAAGATAGGGTCCCAACAAGACTAGACCACGGTGGCACGTTGGCCCAATAAGCTTTGGGGGGTGGGAATTCCATGACATTATGTCCCACGGAACTTATTGATTCAAGGACGAGCGCAGTTACTGTACAATCGCAAAGCCAACGAGATCCATGGATCGGTATGCATTTTATCTCTAATTAAGTGATTGCCTTTTTTAATGAATCCCATTCAGATGATTAAAAAATATAAACAATAATTTCAGTAGATTTTCATGTTCCTGTTTTAATTTTCAATTAAATATCCATTATATTACAGGCCATCTATTTCATTTGCACAAAAAATAGTACGGCTCTTCTGAAAGTCCATTTCTCAGTCTGTTATCCGGGTATGTGGTCTTTGGGTTAATGGGAAAGCGTACTTACTATGATAGAGAACTCGGGAAAAATAGCAGTGCCTAGTCGTAAAACTTCGGGTGATAATTTATTTGCTCACCTGTGAATCGCCTTTGGGATCTCCGAACGACCCTGGATTGTTTCCACCATCAATATTTACTCCCATTGTAGAAGCAGCGGCCTCTCGGGGCGTCTTTTACTGCCCATCATGTTGATTAAAATTCTCTTGCACGGCGCCACCTGCTTGTACATATGTTAAACGTAGGACCCAGACGTGTTTTTATCTAAAATGATACCTTCACTAACAAAAATGTGGCGCGTGAGGTGCGAATCAGAAATATAAAACAGATACGCTATCCGTTCTTTGGCGAATGGCAATCGTTAAAAACACGAAAGAAGAGAAAAAAAGACCGCAGATATGGCGGTGAGGCGCGGATGTTAGATTGGTCGACTAAAACAAAAAGGGTTTCATTTCTTGGAAAGGTTTACATTCTTGGGAAGGACAGTTGGTTGCAGGGAGAGAAAGGAGTCGAAAGGAGTAAGGGATCGCGATGACAATAAAATGAAAAGAAGGGAAAAATACATGGAAGACGGGCGAGAAGAAATGTGTACCCCCAAAAGCGAGTCGAAAGTAGAAGTCAAGATATGGCCCCGTGACTAATCGCAATAATCTCTTAAAGCTGTGAGGAAACCTTTGGAGGGGGAAATTGCATAGATCTTTAGTTACAGTGTTATACCCTGATTTTAGGTTAGCACTTAGAAAAATTACACTCTTTCTCTGCATTAACTTTCTCATATATAGCTTTAGCATGCTTACTTATTTCGTAGAAGTAGTTTTTAGGGAAGGAAACCGAAAGTTAAGGTCATTTTAGCCATTATGGATAACCGGATACTTTAGTAAGATATTCTGGGAAGAGGGAAAGGTTAGAGAGACACGACGTCGGCATTAGCCTACTCTTAACGAAAGGCGACTATGGATCCTCAACTTAACGTCCCTTCCTACGGATGGTGTACTCTACAGGTAGTGAGTGCTCTTTCCTAATCACGCTAAGTAGATCCCGGGATATCTTGGGAACCAGTCAGTGGTGAATTCCAACCTTGGTGCTTTCATATAGTTTTTTGAACTTTAATTCTTTCTTGATGTGCTTGGAAGACTACCACTAATACTCAGTAATGTTTACTGTTGTCCCTGCAGGTTCTAAGCCGGTGACAAGACAGTAGTGTCCGCCACAGTCAGAGTAGAATGACGGTTAAACATGTGGAGAGAATTTTTTACATAAATTTAAAATACTTATATATTCACTAATATGTAAACAGATAATAATGAAGTCATGGATTTTGACGTAAAAGTCTAACGATGACGGATCTTCAGCTTCTGAATCTAACCATAGCGTGCCACTCCCTGTGGGTTAACGTTTTCGATCGATCGTTAACGATTTTCCGTAAGTTTTTCACTGTTGATACCTTTGACTACAATTTATCTTGTTTAACAAACTTGCGCTCGTTTAGTAACTCGCGCTCGACTCGTTGAGTAACTCACGAACGCTTGACCCACTCTCCATCATAGGTGAACTCATAGCTTCCAATTGTAAGCGCCATTTTACCAACGCAATAGGATTCATTTGATACCATTATGAATATAATTAACTAACTCGAATCGAATTTTATTAATGTCAAATTTTTTAATTAAACGGAGTTGTATAAAAGTTTGTTGTCCTTTATGGGCATCTACTGAATCGCTGTTGGCTGTCATAGGCACTGTTTCTCATGCGTAGTGGTCATTTGGTGTGGCCTCAGGCCAAAAGAATAAGGGAATGAAAAACAAAAATAGGGAACGGTGATATTAAGGGGATTGCTCCAAAAGGGAGGAAAGAAAAAAATTATGTATTTTTGTATGTACACTTATGTATTTAATTTTATATGTTTGTATTTTTTTTCCTTATATCAATATCCACGTAAAGGAATGTGTGTTCGCCATTTGCGGGTTTTCGTGTTTGAATATGAATGTAAGTGTTATATGTATATACACGTGTGTGTATATATATTATATATATATATATATATATATATATATATATAGTATGTGTATTAGGGTGTGTATGCGGGATTGGCTTGGGCGAAATGCATGGAGCTGGTGTGGAAGGGCATTTTCCCGAGGCCGTAAGAATAATGGAGGGGCATTACAGAAGAAAATACGGCAGAAAAAAATGACATTCGTCGCCCGAATAAATATCCTCTTCACGAAGAGGGAAAAGGAGTGAAATGAAAAAAATAGAGAGAATTGGAAATCTCTTCTGCTACTCTAATCGCTTTTCACTTTCCTCCACGCTCCTCTTCGTATTCTCCCTCTTACTATTCAAATTGTCTTCCTCCTTTCACCCTTTTTCTCTCCTCAGCATTATTATTCTCTTTAGGTGAAATTTATTGAAATCCCCTTTATTCCTGTGCTCTCCACGTGTTACTTCCATATTCCCTCGTCCTTTTATTTTTTTATGCCTATTCCCACAGTGCAGGAAGACACCGGGACTGAAATTTTCATTCTTTTGTCCTCGTACATCTTGGCGGGTAGGAAAAGTTTTCACGACTTTTTCGATCTATGAGTCAACGTTTCCCTTGTAAGTCGGATTCCTCCAGAACTTTTTCTTCCTTTTGGCGGCACATATAGGCCTTTTGGCTAGCCCTTTAATCTTTATCTCCCTTTTCTCATAAAATTTGACACACGATCCCCCATCGTGATAGCTTAGTGTCTAAATAATTTTTGGCCTTTGAGGCATGAATGCCTGGTTGTCTGTTGGTTAGAGAATGGTCGGAAAGATTTAGATACTATATTAATAATAGTAAGAATTTCCTGTTGCAGGGAAAATTTCATTTCAACGGGGAAAGTGATGTTTATTCTCCATCATTTATACTGTAGATATTTCATACTTAACATCCTCTAATATTGTCTTCATATAAAAGCTAGATTTCGCATGATTCCTTACTGATATTGGTATTACATTGCATATGGACTTTGACACATATACATTACATATTGATTTTAACTTCCTCTGGGTTTTTTGTTCTATATATATATATATATATATATATATATATATATATATATATATATATATATCTTTATATAGCTTCTGCTGCCTTCATGCGAACCATAAATCCTATTGTGCCACTTCCGATTCCTTGTTTGCCCAACAAAATATTTTCTCTTAAGAACTGCAGCGTGCCAGTATCTCCTCTACTCATTATTTTCTGCCTACTTCAAATGTTGGCAAGTAACCTCTTTCTTTCAACTCTTCTCTTTCACACTTTTTCTGTGTAACACTTCGTCATTTAGCCTCTTCAACAATCATATTTTCTGCAATGTTTGCCATTCCCATTTCTCAAAGCATATCTAAACTATCATCTTCATATCTACTAATTCTATCTTTATACAGAATGTTTCGAATTTTAGTGGAATATAAAAATTTTTGCTAATCTCTTCTTAATATCTTCATTTAGCGCACTTGTAATTAATTTCCTCCTCTGTGTAAAAGCTCCTTCCACTGTCGCGATTCTTCTCTTCTTATCTCTACTTCTATTCTACGTCCATTTTATTCCTAGTCACCGCCTAAATATGTGAAAACTTTCGCTGGTCTAGTCCATTTCCTCTCGTCTTTTACCTTATCTTCTAACTTTTTTCAAAATTATATTGCTTTCATAGCTTCATATTGGTTCATTATGATTGATTCCATAAAATTCGCTTTTGTCCTGCCACCCAAGCAACTATAGCAGAAGTTCTGAATTGTAAGCATATGTAAGTTTACACTTCATTTATACCTTATTTTTACTTATCGGTATTGTCCACGTTAACGATCAAAGTAAAGTCTTGCACAACCACTCTATCGGTTTAAGAGAATGCTTTTTAAAGCAAAAGCCCTCTCGACGACTGGTTGCATGTCATAGCTATCCTGAATAGTTTCATTGATTAATATGTCACTGATCTCGGTAGAAAATTGACTGACCACATACGTAATTGAGGGTAGGAATAGACCTTTTTGCCGATTGCTCGATAACTTAAAAAAATAAATATTATCTTTGCTTTCTACAGAAATAAAACTTTATTCGTCGACTAGTTTCGTTTACACTGTAACATCCTCAGGACTAGTTGGATGTTACAGTGTAAACTAAACTAGTCGACGAATAAAGTTTTATTTCTGTAGAAAGCAAAGATAATATTTAATTTTTTAAGTTAAACATGGATTCCTACAAAGTTAACGCCTCAACCATTCAGTGCAGATTGCTCGATATTTTCGCCGAGCAAGTTTCTCTTCCCGTTTAAGCGTGATATCTATCTAATCAATTATTTATCCTGAATATTTTGACAAACAATAATGTGCATCGATTGGAAAGTAGAAACTCGTAAAGGTTCAGTTCTGTCTCTCTGCTAGTTTGACTGCTAAATTAATGTGAAATGTTTATTCTATTGTGAAATTACTAGTTTTGAAATGTCCTCATGTTTCTTTTAATAGCCATTATTTTACAATTTGAATTATAATTTCTTTTAAGATTTTCTACCAATTTAAAGATAGGTTTTGGACATTTTCTGACGACTGTTTACTGATAAGGTCTGCATGAACTTTTTGTTTGCCCTATAAATTATTTCATTCTTCATAATTTTTGCTTGCGTTTAACCAGTGAAAGCCTACTCTACTCCATAATCCACCTAATATCCTCCCATTCAAAACGGCCTTTAAGCTTTCTTTTGTCAGTTAGCCAAGGGGTTGCGAACTCTCCTGAGATTATGTGGTTTTCGAGATAGAGAAAGGCTAAGTTAAACGTTAAAATAGGAGGGCAAAAGCGGTAGCAAGCCAAACAGTTTACCCATCCCGAAAGTGCTTTATACCAAAATGCTCAAAGTTGTTGGGAGATATGGAGAAGAATTGGGTTAGGCAAAGAAGTTTTCACAAGTAAGAGGGAATTGATGAAAAGGACGTTGAATAAGAATGTTAAGAAAAAGCTCGTTTAAACTTTGATATAGAGCGTGATTTTCAGCGGCGTGGAAACGTGGTCATTGAATATTGAAATGAAATACTTTAATTTTTAAATCCACACTTTACAAAGTAAAGTATTTCATTTCAGTATGTCATGCAAATTCCATAAAGTTACGCCTGAGACAACAATTTTTTTTTTAAATGGTCATTGAAGTAGGATGATAGGTATGTATTGTGGAGTTTTGAAATGTGGGTGCGGGGAAGGTTGGAAAAAATTAAGTGGACCTAATTTAAACAAACGATCTAGTACTAGGTATGGTGGGGAAGAATACGGGATTGTTAGGATGAAATGAAAAGGACCCAGTTAAGTTGGCTTCAAAGGAGATTGGTTGGGATTGGGATGTTGAAAATTGTGGGGAGAACGTTGAGCAAACGAGGAAGAGGGAAGAATAGGGGATAGGTATGTGGAACGGAGTGAAGGGAAGTAAGAAGTATCAGAAAACGAAGAGGGAATTTCTCTAGTGCCCGCTTTCAGGTTGTGTTTTTGGTTAGGAGAGGCAAGTGAATGAATTGCTGTGCAGTTGTATAGGCTGAGTCCATTCAAAACCTACCTTAACCGGTTGAACACCCAATCATAATAATAATAGTTAGAAAGAGCTGATGAGGCACGTTAGTAATCTCTTAAACTTTGTAGAATCCTTTATTATGCGTCTTTTCCTGCACTATAAGAAATCCACACCTTGATATTTTATTAATGTATTGTAGGATCTGTCTAATAATGGTAGGTGAAAATTCGAGATATCTTTGTAAGTATGTTGATAGAGATTTAGTGCTAAAATTGAATGGCACAACATTTAATTTTTAGGCGAATTTTAAATAAGTAGTAATTTTATTTTGCTCGCTCCTTGGATAAATACCATTATACGGAATTCTAAAAGGATTTTTAAACTGAGGTAAAAGTTGAGTCTCGAGAATTGATTGTAAAGTCTATTTTATAAAAATACTAGCCCAAAAAATGAAATGGCCCTAATCTGATTTTAATATGCAAGAGTTCATATTGAAAACATTTTTTTCATAACAACATTTAAAGCTTATCGATGGCCTTATTTTCGTAGAACATCATCTTCATTAAGGCTCATATTTTATTCCAAATGCTAGTAAACGAATTTTTTTATCATTTATTTCTAATTTGCTGAAAATATTATCCGAAATGTAGAGTTTGCAATATTAAATACAAAAGCGGCTTACCCGACTGAAATTTAAAGAAAAAATCCTCTCCAAAACCCATTTAAATGATTTTCTTTCAAATAAGTTCGTAAATTCAATGCAAATTGAGTGCTGGGAATGAACGTGATGCAAAATTTTCTGTTTGTATAAATAGGTTACAGAAAATAAAATTTTCTGGTATACTGTCCATGAAGAGGAACGTTATTATAACGACCATAAAAGTGACAATTGAATGCTTTTAGACATGCTACCTATCAGATATAGGTTTTGGACAGTCCCTAACGACTCTAATATTCCAAGCTTCGAAGTATTATTAGGTAATCTACCGGTTAAGGTAGGCTTTTCGATTAACACAACTATCAAATAAATAAATATTTTGTAACTCCAAACGAAACCCAATCCAGCAACCTAATCTACATCAGGTCCCTCTTCATCTCTGTGTACTTCTTTCCTCCCTTCATCCCGTACAACATCCCTATCCTGTTCCTACCCTTTCCTCGCTTGCCCAACATTCTTCCCTCTATTACCTTCTTCAACATTCCACTACCGCTCAATACGCCTTTCATCCATTATTCTTGCCTCCATAGGATTTCTCTCAACAAACCCCTCCCCTCACCCACCATCTCCAGTACTTCCTCATTTGTTTTCCTATCCTATTTGCTATTCCTATCCTATTTGCTTCGAAGTATTTCCCTTTATTTTTTCTTGCATTATTTCCTTCAATTTAATATTAACTTTTACCAAATCGTATCATTTCAACTAAAAAATGTGTGCATAGGGTGCTCTGAACACCAGTTGTTTCAAGCATACATACTCGTATGTAATTTTCTCAATATTGGGATTTCTTAATATTGAAACATTTTCACTTTTGAAAATATAATAGTGATGGATAGTATTATCCAGATTACTTCAATTATTCAAAAGTATTGTCGGCACAGTATCCATGATTTCTGGAATACGAAGGTGGAATGAGCGAAGGATAAGTCTCATCGATGGTGGAAACGGGAAGTGGAGAAGGATCTTCTCTTTCTTCGTATGCCTTTAGATAGATAGATATCGCACAATATATTTAACCTCCCTCATTTTCTCTCGTATGTCTTTGAGAGAAAATTAGGGAGGTGAAATATAGTTTGTGACGTATGAACTAGTTTATTTGTTATTCGGCGTTGATACGGACCAATGGATCTTGCGACACATGCCTTCGTGTATTTTCAACTTGCATTCCCTCCTCCTGAACAGTGGAACTAATGAATCTAATAGTATTTAATGTAAATCTCGAGGGATATAAACCGCTGATAAATGAACGTTTTGAGATCTATTTCATGAAGCCCCGTAATATGTGGATTGTGTACAACATTTTAGTGAATTATTTCCACATGTTTTAAACGCTTAATTTAATCCGCTCCCAGTTTTATTTTAGTGAACCGCATATCTACCGCTGTTGTTTTCATTCTCTGCACTCCTTATCTATTTTCCATTATTTCTCCCGTACCAACAATTCCTCATCCTTGCCCCTAATACCAAAATCCTTCGCAGCATGCCGTCTTCAAATTTCGTCTCTGCATGAGGTGAGGGAAGAGAAGGTTAAGGGGGAGAAAATTTTGTTAAAGATTACTCCCCTCATCCGATTGAAACCTTTCCTCATCCCTCAATCTCATTGCCATCTCATCCTTTTGCTAACTCCTTCTCTTCACCTTTTGTTCTATTCGCTTTTCCCAATCGCCTCTTTTTCCCAACCCAAACTTCCCATTCTCTCCGTTCTCAGAGCCGCAGCTTCCTCCGTCGGAGACGAGTGATGGATGCTTAGTCCATTCCCAAAACAGATATTCACCGATTGACTCAAGAAACCATTCCCTGTGAATGAAAAGCAATACTCTATTTGCTTGAGCATTTTTTGCTTAAGAAGAGTAACACGTAGGTAGTTTTTTTCTATAGTTCTCCATTGTTTTATCAACTATGTCTTGTAGTGAAATATGGCATCGCTTATACTCGGTGAATAGGTATAGGTATCACAAAATCACATTCGACACGATTTGGAAGTGGGAATTGAAGTCTATGAGTCTCATTGTGTTACCGCAATGTGTTTTTGACGTCGATACTAAGGGGAAATATTTTATTTTCTGCTCTAACCATTATCACTATTGACATCACTCGGTTATGAATAATGTAGTGCGAACTAGTTCTTAACTCAAATGTATAAGAAAACCGCTTTCGGCCGTAACCTTAAATGAGTACCCGAGGTTTCCGTTGCAATGAAAACTTTTACTGATTTTTCTTGAGCTGAAATAACGGGTGTAAATACAATTTAAACATATAATAGAAAAATGGGAAATATTCCTGAAAGTATTTGATTTTAGGTATTAAATCCTAATGACGCATTATTTTACTTCTTAAACGGCTGGTGAAATAATTAAATTAAAATAAATAAAAATAATAACGGAGTACAACTGTGCGTGGGAAACCTATTAAATTTCGCCTTTTAGTAGTGCATTGCACCAAAGAGAACGAAAACTGCATTATTTCAATCGAAGCCGACGAAAGCGTATTTCCTCGGTCTTGTGACGGACAAATACTATCTGATGAGTGATTGATAGGCACTGGTCCTTAGGAAAATCGCTAACGATTATGAAGACCGACAAGGCCTATAGAAAGAATGATTTGAATGCCCATTAGCCCTTACTTATCTTCTATGATATTCCACTGTCGACCTCAAGAAGATTTGGGTGCTACAAGAGTTCTGAGAAACACACCTTAGTAGCTAGAAGTGAAATATTTAAATTTTATCGAAAAAAGGCACTGAATTTTTTATCAGTTAAATGAGAGATTTGAGCGAAAATCGCTTATTGTACCGTGATTATAAGCAAGTGCGCCTAAATAGATCATTAAGGTGGATGTTTGTGTTCATGATGTATTTCGTTAACTTAATCATTAGGGAATAATTAATAGTCTCAGTTCTCCCATATAAATCATCCTAATTCCTGCAACCCGTGTAAATGTAAGGCGGAATTATTCCATGAGTTAAATTTAAGATCTCGGACGTGGGTGGGTAAAACATTTCATGTTAGGACACGATATACTTTAAATTTGGGATCGAGATATTGTTAAATGCGAATTTCTTTTAAGTTGATCGAAAATCATAGTGTGGACAGATGAGAGACATGTATGCTTTTAGCTATGCATTGTGTTTCGCCAGTGTTGTGCGACTTTAAATTACAATAAGGGATATACAGCTTTTATCAGGTGTTTTAGCTTGGGGATCACTAGGTTAAACGTACCCAAGGTGGAAGTCGATTCCATGACCTTTGAGTTTCCTGGTGAGCGTAATACCATCAAATTCTGCGTGTATAATATGTTCATCTATGTTATCACGAATTGCTATAAAATGTTTGTTAATGTGAACACGTTTCATCTACCCTTCGATGATCAGGCGAGGAATTAATACAAAGTTTTATCCGTCATTCAGAGAAATGTTCATGCTCTTTGATATTCCAGGTCGCGGCAATATTCATTTTGCCACTGACACTCTGGGTATACAGGGTACATATCCTTGAATGATGGTGCATATGATTTTTTATGTGAAAAATTTGAACATTTCGGATTAGACGGAATTTGTTTAACGATTCATTTTTTCCTCGCGTTTCTCGCATTTTAATTTAAATTATAAAAGCTCAAAGGATAATAAATTTTAAAACTTTAACCGAAAATAGTTTGGTTAAGTTTAAATAATATACCCAGTTTGATGATGCTCCCGGCGGTGTTCTTGCCATTTTGTTATTAAATCAGAGTAGGCTTTTGTTTTGGGCGCACAACTACATTTCAACAAATGAAACTGATGGTACGTAAAGGTTAATAATATTTGAGGAGTGCCCCTATTTAATCTGAGTGTCATGGAATAATTTCGCCGTCGTTATATTGTTCTATCAGTTTTCCATTAACGTCTCGGCTCATCAAATTCGAAGTCGGATATAAATGAAATTGCTGCGAAACAAAATCACGTGTAAGGGTAATGCTCGCAACAAGAAAAAAAACGTTCGTTTATGAGACCAGAGATAATTGAATCATGGAGATGACAGCGATGAAATAATCACCTCGTGGGATGACGGAAAGTAAGCTTTTACGAATTATAAACAGAATCTACTCTTTGTTATTTTATTTGGAACAAAATCGTGGAAAACCGCGCGGGCTGATACGCTTTTTATTACAATTTCTCGTTCCATCACTTGGTCGCGAAAGCGTCGGGAAGTAGAAGTGAAAGAAGGAGCAGGCTTGATTACGCATTCAGGGCACGCGATTGGCCTCGCCAGGGTGGTCCCCAGCCGAGACCAACCCGCCGGTCGATTAGCCTAATGTTTCATTTGCCCTTAATATCCTCCTTTTTATTGTAATTCAGGAAACACTACCACCATTCCCCATTCTCGCGGTTCTTATTCGAGAATTACAAGTTAAAACATTATTATAGTGTCGAAAGAGTACTTTAAATAGTCTTTGAATATACCGTACACTGCTTTATTGTGCCCTCTATGGACCGCCTATAAGAATTTTTAACGTCGCATAAATCTTTGGGAGCTGTCAGATTTCACGCGTTCGTGATGTTAAGAGGATGTCGTCACTTGTGAACAACACACCTGCGAAATAGCGGGTATTGAACTATTTCGCAATTATACTGATGTAGGAATAAATATTTTTAGTCCTCGTTAACTATTTCCTTAGTATATTACACTTGCGAATTCACGTAGGGGTGAATTAACTGTCAAAGGGTGAGAAATTAGTAAACAGTAGATATAAATTTTTTGGCACTCGGGCATACGCAACACTCATGAACGAGGTGGGATTTTAACACGTGACTTTGGAATGACAAGGTGAAACGTTTCCGTTCAGAATACCCCCAGAAAGATATATTACTAGGGATATGTAAGTAGCTTTTTAATAGTCTGCGTAACTAGTCTGAATTATTTAATTATATCCATACATATGTGCTACTTTCAGTTGAAGCGTATCCAGAAAAACTCTGGAAAAATGCTTCTTTTTAGATAATCGCACTATTTTAGAGACGTAAAGGCACCCTAATGTATAAAATTTTATACGAACGTGCGGAGCAGCAGCTATACAGAAGTAGCCCCGGGAGGATACTTAATTATGTTTTCAATTCTTTTATTTAATGCAAAATAATTTCCCAGTAATGAGCTTGACCCTTCTTCAAGGATCAGTCCCTGGTAGTCAATTCATCGATGTAAGGTTTTTCCAATCATTTGCTGAATAGTCTCTCGCCTTCTGTTATCGATTACATAGCCAGGGAACGCGTTTTTGTTTCAAAATTTATCAGAGCGATTCGATTTTATGCTACGTCAGTCGAGAACTGTTGACGAACATCCAAGATTAAATTACCGCTATCGTGAAGCATTTACAGTTATGACAGGTAACAAAAAAATAAACAATTGCCATCTCCCCGCGAGCTCGTGCGCAATCTTCGATTCCTCTTCTCATATTCTTTGTATCTCTCTTTGTCTCTTTCCTTCTCTCTGATCTCTGCGGGAGACTCATTACTGTAAATGCGGCTCATTTTGACAGCCAATTTAACATTCGGGCAGGACGTAATTCATGCTCAATCAAGTGTTTTGGCTTCCTTAAGTTTCCTTTGAGAAACGTCGGCAGATTCGGGTTTCCTACCGCATTCACTCTCTCCAATATGCTCCGGTTGAGATAATCATTCCCACCGTTTCAGGTGAAATTCTATGTTTTAATGGTTTCTAATTGGGTTCGAACGAAAGAGTCTTTAAAATGTTTTGTCGTTTCCTTTGTGTTACTAAACCGACAATCTTCACTTTCTTCTTAAGAGTGTGCTGACTAGAATTTTTAAAAATAATTTAAAGTAACGATTTTTCTTCAAAATAGGTACCAATAAGTGCTTTCTTTAATTTTACTTGAAAGTCTAAAATATGTATATTCAAAGTAAAAACCTTTATTGTTTTATTCCTTTTGTAGTTTATAGTATACTGAATATTTTCGTCCTTAGATTATAGCTATGCAATGTCCCTGAAAATAGTTTCCTGTCGTATACTTATAAAGCGCTATTTAATGTAACGCAACCATGTTTACCAACAAGTTAATTTTTGCTCGAAGTCATGTACTCGGTCTTTAAAGCCATCATGTGAGCCCGAGGATCCTTATAATTATCATAAGTGTTCACGTAATTAAATTCATTTTTGGAACCGTCAAACTTCACCAAATGCACCTTAATTCGTTTCTTGATTGTAATAAATTTAGTACAGATAGCTTACTGCTACACAAGTTTTTCGTTGTAATTGTAGTTTTTATGGGAAGCAACCGACAGCTAAGGTCATTTGCGCCATTAGGGATGAATGGGGTAAAGGAAGGGTGGACAGAAACTCGGCGTCGGCATTAGCCTGTTCTTGTTGAAAGGCGCCAAGCGGTCCGCAGTTTAACGTCCCATCCGACGGACGTCATACTCACTCAATGTGCTCCCCACAAAGAACCTCAAATAGGGATCGGGATACCATTGAAAAATATTTGTTGTCTCCTGGATTTGAAACCGGGCCCTAATGATGGGAAGTCTGTACGTTACACTTTCCCGATCCCTTACAATTTTACCATGCACTGATTTTTTTCCCTACTGTTTTTTTTGCTGTACAATTTTCAATGGTCATTATATAATTTATTTTTTCCAACAAGTTCACCATTAGTACGTTAAATAAAGTGCTGGGGCATTGCGGCTCTTGACTTTGATCATTACAGTATACTTTACGTTGGCTCACATATTATCCACTCTTTCTGCAACGAGTCGCAAATTTTCCTTAAAGTTGGTAACATTTTTCTTTATTCCGTAGGAGTGTCGTGTAACACAAAATGTTCAACATCGGATTTAGAGCAAGCAAATTTCTGTGGCCATTTTCACGAATTATATCATTCCTTACTAGTCTATTTTTGCGGTATTTTAAGATAGGGAAAACTGAGTGAATATGATAAAGAAATCTTAGCTTAGACGTGTAAAATAATTTGATGCAGATGATTGAAATAGTTTTCTTGAACGTTGTTATTCTCTCATCTGTTTTCCCAATATAGTTTCTTATTCCAAATTTAAACCTCTTTAAAAATAAACTGGGAAATTTGGGAAATAGTAGTAGCTTATCCTAATTATTAAATTCACCTAAATATAATTCATAACATTTTCTAATATTATTCTTGCAGAGACAGTTTCTATTGTATTGGAATTATTTCATTTTTGGTCCGACGTGAAACTTTCTTTCATTCAGATTATTGTTTTTTCCACGGGGAACACATTTTATCAAAGAAGAGAATTATATTAAAAAAATAACAGCTTTGTTATCGATTGATAAATAACACTGCTCACGTAAATGCATCCGTGTGGAAATTTATAATAAAAACCATTGCAAACCACCTATTTTCCTTATTCTTGAATGAATGAAGCACAATTTATAGATAAAATGACCGTTAGCGGCGTAATCGTTGGCCTATTTGTAGCCATGGTATAGTGAAAAATTCTTGTTCTGGTTCTTCGGTGTCAAGCAATAAAATTGCTAGAGCACACTATTAGGGGCTATTCAAGAATAAATTAATGCACTTGGAGCATTCGATGAACATATACACCCCTCGTCTTTCCTTCAACTTGCAAATCGTATGCGTATTAACGTTTATTGAACTTTCAGACTTTTTTTTGGGAACGTTAAAAAGTTATTTTCAAATATATAATTCGTAAAATATTCCGAACCGCTTTCATAAATTTAATAACTACGCTTCATTTTAGCCGTATTTTCTTTACTTAGTTTTGAAAAATAAAATTAGTTAGCTTAGGTTCATATTTACTTTTATGCCAAATTTACTTTTAATAACCCAAAAGCTCTGGAGCTAGTGTCCTAACTATTTAGTTACCAACGTTTTTTCATGCTCTTTTGCGACGTTTCGCTCACGGGTTAAGAAGATCCTTTGGGCGGCCTAAAATTGCTCATTCCCTTCTTCCTCCATCTCCGCTGATTTGAATTTTCCATTATATTAGTCTCTAAAACTCCGTTGTTTGTCTGTATCTTATCCAAACATTCACCTGTAATCTCCAAAAATTACTTCCACTATTGCCCCTTTCGGTATAACACTTTCCGCCAATCTCTCTCTGTAACGTAACCAGAGATTCTTCTTTTCTCTTACGTTCTAACGACACTATTTTCGGGTTCTCTAAACTCTAAAGCGTGTAATTCTATCAGTTGTGAGTCAAAATGGAATTGTACGTGAATTGGCCATGCGATTACACCTTTGATTCCGAGATGACGGCTGCGGCGTACATAGCATCTTCGATTGAAGGGGGGCATAGTCGCTTGATCAGGGGATCAAGAGGGAGAGAGTACGCGAAGCCACGAGAACATTGGGGAAACCCCTCAACCCTTCCCCTCGCCTCGATCTCTAAAACGCTCGGCACCCATTTACGTTACGCTCGACTTGAGCCCCTCACATACATACGTAAGACCCGTGGGTACTACTCACTCCGAAATTCCCTTCATCCCTCGTCGTAACGTACGTTGCGGCTGTTGATGTTTTATTTTAAGGGATCGGTCTTGCGCCTTCAATGTTAACATCAAAAGCTGGGGAATTCCTCTTTAAGTCCGACACGGATGAATAACCCTTTTGGTGGAACCCTGCCCCCGTAAACCCGTTTTTTTTTATCAACACTCTACTCCCTTCCGCCCCCTCCTCCTTACGTACATGCGCGAACCTCAACCGTCGCACCGTAATGTCCCCTATGATGACTCACGCGCGATCCCTAAAAATATTGACCGTCATCACCTCCCTCTTTCCATTGATCGCCATTCACCCTCCCTCATTCTCTCTTTCTTCTTCCATCCCTCTGCCTTACCCCCAACCCTCTCTCCCACGGGCTGCACGGGGAGATGGAAATTCCGGCCGAGCGCCCTCGGTGATTTCTCGGATAAGGTCCTTTTATGCCCGCCGCGGGCACACGACACCAGAAAAAAGTTTTTCATCTCATCTTGACGACGGATAGCGTGGGCAGAGAGAGGAGTGCCGTGTTTACGGCATTCCTCCGATGCCCTGGGAAACGATCAAGCTTTCTCTCCTTCTCTCTCTACCCTCGTGATGGCTTGGGTCACACCCACACCCGGTCGACGTTCATTCCTTCCCGACCTCCCTGGTCGACGTACCCTGGAGACCCTTCACCAAATTTTCGATTCCCACCTCCCACCCCATAGTCACTCAATCTTCCCATTACCTTTATCCTTCAGCTCACTGCCCAACTATAACGACCCCTCTTGCCTTACTCGGGCCTTTCCTCCCACCCCCTCAAGCTACTACTACTTCCTCCAAATGACAAGGAGCAGCTCATTCGTGTGTGTGTGTATATAAATATATATGTATATATATATATATATATATATATACAAAACTATAATGTATATCAAGATAGCACAAGCTAACAAAAACACAGGCACAGAAAAAGAGAAAAAAACACCTTTCCGAATTTTTGGTGGTCAAGCCATTTTTCTCAAGGGAGAGAAGGAAGGAACTATATATATATATATATATATATATATATATATATATATATATATATATATATATGTGTGTGTGTGTGTGTGTGTGTGTATAATATATATATACTATATGTGTATATATATGGAGAATGTAATGTGGGTCCAAGGGGTAGAGCGTTGAACCCGGAGGGAGGGACCCCGGACCGGAGGGTCCAGGTTCGATTCCCATGCAAGGCACTTTGGGCATCTGCAGTTCCACCCAAGCTATGTGATTTTTCGGGTACCAGATCTTCCTGGGAAACATTAACTGGCACAGAGGAAGGAACTGACCCCCCTACCCGGATGTGTGAATATTCACTCGCCGTCGGCCTTAGTACTGGGTGAACTCTACCATCACCTAACAAAACGATCTTCGGTTTGAATACTGTGTTTATGGTTATATATGTACATAAACAAGAGTGTGTGTGTTTTCATATGAAAATTGTGCATCCATCACATCATGTAGTGAATACGCTTGATTAGTTTATCAAAAAGACAACTAGGTTGACAGGTTAGGGAAGATGGTAGCTTACTCCTGATATCGAAGGATTTATTCAGATAGACACACACGTGGGAAGATTTGAACAGGCAGATAAAATGAGAAAAACAATAAAACAGTTTCTGGCGTGACTTGGTGGAAAATATTCGCATTGAAATGAGAAAATAAAAAACTTGGTTTTCTATGTGGAATAGAGTTTTTTTCTATATGGAAAAGCCAAGTTGTTTATTTTTCAATTTCAATGAGAAAAAAAATTAACTCACTCAGTGATGGATTTCAATCTTCAGTTTTCCATCACCTAGTTCGTGATCACATAAAATGAAGCGGTGGAACGCGCCAGAATTTTATGAAAGAAAGAATTTTTTTCCATATGCTTTATTGATGCAAGCATTTTTCTTGAATCCGCAAATTTTTACAGACATATTTATAACTTTTGTCTTAAGATCCTTTCTCACACGAGCCCGCGGCGAATCGCAGTGAATTATGTGGAAGATATTTTCACTGTTGACATTAGTGCGTGCCCCTCACAATTAGATTAGGTGGCACCCAAATACGATACCCGTGCTTCCTAGGTGGAAGAGGATGGCATTCATCATCCGGCACGAGTGCCTCGTTACTTTGTGAGGCTATTTGGATTGCGACGGTGCGGTGTTATGAGCCGGGTCTCCTTCGATCCACTGCTACTAACAGTATTCATGATGCAATATGAATTGGAAAGAAGGTCGTTACGTTATTTATATAATAAGAGTTAATATTTACTTAAGAGTAAGTACTCTTTCCAATTTAATCATAGAGTTCTTGATTCTTCAGCAGTATGAATGGGTAGAAAAGTTTGTTACTCAAAATTCCGCTTTTTTCCCGATAAATCCCTGTTCCCTGCTTTGCCAAAAACCATATTCTGTACATACTCCACTTCCATGATGACGACGATTTGCTCGTAAATTCCCACTCTTTATCTCCTATTTATTACATTTTTCGATTGCTTACATCGGCATAAATATTACTTCATGTATCGTCACACATGTCGTTTATCGAATGTTTTAAAAATGCATTCGCTGTGAATAATTGCGTCATCATTCTGATGTCTTGCATATTTACAAGATAACAAGTTCATCATTAATTCTCATTATTGAGAAAAACTCGGTAAATAGCCAGAGTTTGCGGTGATCCATAGCTTACATATTAAAAAAATCATTGGTACATTATGGTGCGTGTCAAATCACATGACAACTCCGCTTATTTATGTTTGGATTTCCGAGTCTTTCAACTAAAAACACGAACTATTCAGTTTTTGTGCTAAATGTGAATTTACTTATTAATATTTTTGTTTCTGTTTGATTCGCGATTTTATGGATTCCAGTTCGATTGGCTTCATGTTTACGGGAATGGTTTTCGCGAACGAATTTTTTGAGGTTCAGCGAACGGAAGATATATTTTAAATTATACGAGTCATTGATTTTATATTATGGTAGGAGTTGCACTCGCATGTCTGTCCGCTGATGTATTTCCATTGTATGAAGTTGTAGCATTTTATAATAGTCTTACGCTTGAAAACACTGACTTAACCATAAATAAATATTGAAAGTGAACTTTACCCATTCGTTACTATCAGTGAGAGTTTTATGATACACGACAACTATCCTATTTATTATTTCAATCTCTTATATTTTTAATGATAGGTGAGCGCAAAAGGACTAATTTAACACTTAGGATTCATCTTCAAGAGTTATCAATTTGATGTTGTTTTATGGCATACTCCCATGGCAGTCCATTCCATACTTTTTTCGAATTACTTTTTCATTTGTTACTCTGTGTATGTTCTATTTTCAGTTTTCTCCCGTAGCACCACTTGATAAGCACCACCAATATTCTTTTCTCTGCTCCTTCTATAGTCCATATCTTCAATTCCTTCAAAGTATAAAGTTTTTGTGACAAATCACTTCTTATGCCTATGCTAGCACTCTTTGACGTTAGTAATTAGGTTCTTCTAATGGGAAACCTTCTTTGACATTCCTCTCCTGCTTATTATATCATTCCTGCTTCTCACATTATTAATTTATCCTAGTGCCTTAATAGAAAAACTCTTCCTCCTAGGATTTTTGTTTCCTACTTCGACTGCAGACCAGTATCTTAATTTTAAACTTGTTTCTTTTGAGTTTTTAACTTCTTCTTTTTCTTATTTCTCTATCAGTGTCGAATAAAAGTCAGCGATTGCTTGTTCTTTCTCCTTGAATTCATACACAACCTATTTTATTGTCCTTGATATCGTTAATTAAATTTCAATATACATGTACATATCTCTCGTGTTATCATTGACGATAATGAGCAGCCATACTTTTCTCCTTGATCTAGATCAAGGAATGCTTCATAGACCAGTTGATTTGTCTTTATCCTCTTTTCTGCGATGACTGAGTTTAGTATTACTATATTTGATCACTGACAACCAATCGCTGAGGTATAGACAAAGGTAAATAAAAATGTATAGGTGAGGTAAAATTTGGGGTAGTGAGAATTTGAGAGTGGAAAAGTTTGGGGAGCTTATTTTCATCCAAAAACGATAAAGAATTCATCTGAGTTTTCACAACTCACCATCCGAATACGTAATAAATTTAGCGGTTGCATTGCTTACCTCACATACTAAGGGAATCGGAACATCAGTGAGGAATCATAACTGAAACAAAACATAAATTCTCATGTAAAATATCATAACTGAAACATAAAATCCTGCTTTCCACAAGGTAGTTAATGAGAAATAGTTTGCACAGTTTTTTTCTATCGCATAAACGCAAATATGTGCCTCTCTTTTTTATAGGGTTTGTGTCTAAATTATTGAATATATTTACATTAGTAAAAAGCGTTTAAGTGTGCGGCCAATGCCCGAGCCGTTCTACGCAAATCGCATGGAAATATTTAATCATCATCTCACTGTCTTGTTTTGTCCTCATCCATATCCGTTCCGTTTTAATAGTGTGCCAGACGTCTCTCTCTTCCCCCCCTCCTTTCCCCGTTCAATCCCGTTCCTCACTGGTGCACATCCCCAATCCTCTCTCGCCCCTTTGTGGTGCCATCACCGCCTCTCCCCCTTTCCTAGCCTCCCATCACCCGGGCCATTAATACTGCGCCGCGTCGAACGCCAGACACGTGCTGGGAATTTCTCATGACCATCGTGTACTCCTTCTGAGGGTGGAGAATTCCCATTCCCGTACCCATCCCCGTCCCTCCCCTCTCCCATCTCTTCGCACCCCTTCACTTTCCATCCATTCCTCCTTTAAGGGTAAGCAGGCAAAAACAAAGGCGTCATCTCCTAGCATCTTTCTCTCTCCGAACATCCCCTCTGTTCGCTCTCGACACCCTCAAGGACTACCCGGGGCACTCACAGGCGGTTGAGGTAGTCGAATATCGTAAGAATCTTCCATTCCGTCTTCATCATCCGGCCATCATCTACCTATGCTGCTTACCTTACAGCTGTCTGTAAATTTGTAAGACGAAGTTATTTGCTTATGGGGAAAACTATACTAGCCTAATTGTTGGTTGCTAGTTCATTGTGCTGCTTTGACACCTATGTTAATGCTTCTAAGTTTGAAAGTAGGAACAAACACGTCCAATTAATTTATTCTCGGTAGATATTAGTGTTCACGTGGATCTTTCAACGTAATTTTATGATTACAACATTTAAAACATGTTTTAGGTATTCGAACTTTGAATTTAAAGTTAATTTGGTTTTTCTTTACGAACGGATTTCTACAGGCTTGGCCTAAAAGAATATGTTGAAAAGCTGTCGAATTTTTGTTTCAATTTCAATGACGCTCATTTGTTTTCCATTCGGGTGTGACGAGGAAAAATTCATAAAAGAGCAAGAAGCTCAGGACGTATGTTTTCGCTCATAATATTCATTCTATTATCAATTCTTTTTATTGAATAATCATTTTTAATTAATGTAAAGAGGAAAAAAATGTTAAATGAAACAAAACTAACTCCTGCACTGGAGAAATAACGATTGTTTTGCTCTTCTGTTTGATTAGTCAGAGATATTAAATTGGAAGAAATAATAGACGCGGTTGATAGACATTGAAATGAAAGTTAATGAACAAATAAAACTTTAAGATTAATACAAATGAAATATGAATAAAGTTTTTATTAAATACGGTAATATTGTTTTATAAGTTTAGATTTAAGTAGAATAAAGTTAAAAAAAAACAAATGAGCTAACAAATTATAAAGAATGTACTGTCAGCTTGATAAGTCTAATTGAGTAGTATGAAAGAAATAAGAGGTCATCGAAGATGGATGAAATAAGAAATATATACTTTGGAGAATATCCCAGGTGCTGAAAGTGCACCTACTGAAAATTCTGCATTGAATAATTGAAAGTAAGGAAGGTAAGACATGTGAAACACATTAGTCTTATGTTAATGAAATATAGTATGGCCATTAATAATAGCATCGAAAGTGGATTATAAAAATCTGTAGGTGCGTATTACAACGGGGGAGTATAGAGAAGAATGGAGATGATAAATGGTCCTTCAAAAGTTAACTTTAAAGTAGGTACAAACTATAAAAAGTTACTCTGATATTGTTGTTTCTTAAATTTTTCCGAGTGACAATTTCCTTTGTGATTATAGCCCGAGTCTGGAATAATTACGTATATGTCGCATAGCGTAAATCCTATGCTGACGATTTATTTGCACTGAAATGAATTGACATCAATAAAGTAATATCTTCCTACGCTTAAAGTGAAACATCCATCAGTAACTCTATTGCCGTATTCTCATTAGAGTGATCAGCGAGCGGAAAATTGGAGACCCGGGGAATTTTCCTGTGATTGTGATAGGTTAGGCATAACTGAATGAATTTCACGTAGGCAGAAATTTTTCTTGGGCTATTTTGACAAATCTGTTTGAGCTAAGAAGTTAAGAATTATTTTATCGTTGAGCCTATCAAGAACTTATCATGGAAAGTAGACTGCTGATAATAATTATAACAAACAAAATAAGTAAGGGTTTCATAGTTGAAAAATGTATGTTTTCATTGCCTCCGCGGTTCCTCTGTAGACGAATTATGGATTCTTAACTACTTGTGTCGTTGCATGAAAGCCCCATGGAGAAGTGAATCACCCATTAAACACCCTATTCCCCAAGGTAATGTAATGCTCGACAGAGGGAACCTATTTTCCGACCCGGGTTCCTCAGAGTTCCGTTCACATCCTGAATCAGCCAGCCGGTCCAATTCAATCGGAACCATTTGCTTAAGGTAAGGAAGATAGGGGGATTTCACCGTCACATTGATGCAATTACGCAATCCCATGGTAGAACTCCAGATCTGTTGGTGTAGTCTTTCCTCGTGTAATTTATCATTTTGACCATATGCTCCGTAACATTGGTGGCAGTTGCAAATTACGAAATTCTATTAGAAAATTTCATTTTTGCGCGTTGTCTTTTCGCTATAGGAAAAAAATCTGATGAACGGAGTGGCACAATATTAGAATTAGCTCAGCGTAAGTATCATTAATTCTCACTCTGGTATTATTTTTATAAATATTCTTTGCACCAACAAACATTCTGTATGTTCATTATTTTGGTTTTAGTTGTAATAAGTCGTGATAATGTACGTTATAAGTATAGGGCTAAAATAAGTCTTACCAAGTCCTAAGAATAAAATATCGCTGACCAGATACATATGCTAAAACATGTAGACTGAAAGCATCCATTTTTTTCAGGAATCACTCTTCACGACATTCGATTTGCGGGATCGATCATTATTTTCGATATGGAGTGAAATCGAAACCACTCGAAATCTATTTCGATCAAAAAATCCGTATCCCCCTCCTGAAGGTCCTCCTGTGTGGTAAATTGATGAACTACTGTATCTCTGGTACCCTTATTTTGTTCTTTGCATCTTAATCGAATTTCTCTTCCTATTTGACCAAGTGCTAAATTTTTAACTTGAGCAAGTCGCTTCGTTCGTTCGGATTCAGACATTTATCCCCACTTATTTTTCTTTAATAAATTCTGTTGAATTCCTCCTGAAAGTTTATCGATATGTTACCACTTGAAAATACGAGTCAGTGATTCTTCCTGGGATTTTTAATGAGCTCTGAATAAATTAACATCGATTTCTAGGGTATTTTCTGTGCGAAGTGCATAAACTGATACTGAGAAATCTAAACATAATAAGTTTAGATGTGCCCTCAAATGTCTCCTCCTTTATCTCCTCCTTATCCAAATCAATTTCCTCTCCATTTTTGTGGTGAGCCTAATTACATTGCAAATCTCTTTCATTTAAGTCATATCGCTTAAATTTAAATTCTCATTTAGAACTGTACATGTTTTCCCCCAATATTACAGAAGTGATTTTTCATTATCTTGTAGGCTGATTTAATCTTTCCACGTGAGAGTTTTGTTTCATTTTCCCCATAATTTTTTCATCATTCTGTTTTTTGCTTTTCTTAAACCCAGGATAATATTCTTTTAATGTCGCTATTGCCCTTCGGTTATCGAGATCTTGTACTTTTTTTTATCTCTCCAGTTACTACAATTATATCTTCGTTATCCAGGGCCTCCTATTTTCAAATTCAAATTTTCAGCTATTTCTTGGTGTTCGACTTCTTTTTGTGTACATTTTATGCAATCTTTTTTCTTCAAAATTTCTTCATTACGCATTTGTATTCCGCCTTTCTTTAGGCTTCTTAAGTATTTTCCGCAATAATAAAGTCTTTGCTATTCTCTTCAGTTTCTGAAATGTAAATTATGAAATAATTGCTAAGTGGTTGTTGTTCACATATGCGCCCAGATTTCTTTTTTAATATTAGACTATTATTCATTGATTTTTCTGAAGTAAATTTAGTCAAGATGGAATATTCTGTGATTACTATTATTTTCTAAGGACGTATCTGTTCACCTGGTCGTGATTTTCAATTGAGATATCTGCCTCTTCTGACTTAGTATGCTGCACGCAAAAATTCCACCAACTATTTCATTTTTTCATCGTGGTTTTTAATATTGCTTACGGTTTTTTTCTCGTTACCCTCTCCGGCGAGCGCATTTCAATCTATTGATATTATTAAATGCCTTCGATTCATTAGACTACTTCGGAATTTTTATGCACACGTTTTACTTTTCCGTCTTCGCACTCCGACCTTAGAATACTCACCTGCTATGCAATAATAAATAATATGTATGGTGCTCATATGACATGTGTTATGTGCATAAGCTTTAGGTGAGTTGGACGGAATAAAGGGACATGCGAAATTGGAAAAAAGTTCATTGTAGTGTGGGGTGTCAAGTGTTGCTAGGCGAAGCTGTTTACATGAACTTCGCTTTCACTTAACTCTAGCATTAATATTAGATTTTAATTAATATTAGATTAAATTTCTCTGATTCTAGATGCGAGTTTTACTTTCACCCATTCAAGGTCTATTAGTGTATCTTATTACGTCTATATAAAATATTAAATGATATGATCTTCACATGTTGACTTTGCGTTTTCCAATATTTCACATGCCCGAAGCCATCTAACTTCCTACGTTATTGTCATGAATTGTTTAACAAAGGCCCCTCCCGGATATTCAAATGGAGGATAAGTTTTATCCAGGAGGATTCGTTTTCTCCAGGAGGATTAGTTTTACTCTGGTCCATTACGTCATGTTTAATAAAATTTCATAGCTATTGGATTGGATGAGGTCCTACTCTTCAGGGTAATGCGGTGTATTTATGTTGACCTATACGTAGGCCTACTTCAGCAATCGAAGTACCAGTAACACCTTTAGTTTCACAAGTGCAACTGAATATTTATACCTATGCAGTCTACCCATGTACCCATATGAAGAACGGCAGTTTTCCTCTCTTCAGGATAGTCGAAGACATATTTATTATTGGAAGAGTACTTTGGAAGTTACTTACCAGCGTATGGTGGTATCCCAGACCAAAATTCTAACATAGTGGACCGTTTCAGCGTAAATATTAGCAAATAAATGTTTCCTTCTTGGAGCATCATAGCACAAGAGAAACCCAAAGTTCGTTATCTGTAGTAACCAAAGTCAAATCTGCTTCAGTTAGATACAAAAAAGTTGAGGATTATGCCTTACCTGAAACTTATCTTAATTTAAAAGCTCACAAGAAACCGTTACGCCATCCAAAATGAAGTATTGCTCAAAGAAAGAGTAACTTATCCTGTGCCTTCAGACGATATTTCCTGTAAGTCAAGAGTAAGAGAAAGATAAAGTAATCTGTGAAGATTCAAACGTTAACACGAGGCACTGAAGATTTCCTTATATTTTCATTGTGGAGAAATCTGGGAGGTAAGTTGCTAATTTGTCATTTAAGACCAAGAGATCTTAATAAAGGGGATAATATAGGGGAGCGGAAATAAAGGGGAAGCGGAAAACCGTAAATTGTGCGTGCAAAAGATAGCTTATACAAATATCAATTAATTTGCTTATAAATTAGGAATCGTCGTTATCAAGTTACGTTCAGAACGCGATAATCTAGTAAAAGCATTTATAAGGAATTCTTCCATCATGGAGAACATCCACTTTCAAATTACAACGACGGATTGAAAGGTAAGGATTAGATGAATTTGATACTAAACTACAATGATTTTTGTAATTTGAGTGAACATTACCCCTTGATATATATATTCTCTTAGGTAGGAAATCCGGAATTGAATATTTTTCGTTAAATTTTTTATTCAATCGGTGATTCCGTCAACGGCATCAAATTCATTATCATAGCGCTATAATGCCTCCAATATTATCTGATTGGTTTGTGAGCGTGCATTACTAAATAGAGAAGAAAATAAATTTTAACAAAACTTCCTGCTGACATTTCTATTCCACTTCCCCATGGGGTTTGAGGTCAGATACCGGGGAAGATGGCACCTGCGATTGTGCATGCATAATTTTCCTCGCGTGTCTACGAACATTTGAGTCTGTACGATAATTAGTTTTCCATTACTCGTTGGTACAGCACGTAAAAGGCCATCTTTGCGGGATCTGCCCTGGAAAGTGGGTCGGGACCCCTCCTTCCTCTTTGTCTTCTACTCCATTTTCGAAATGAGAGCGGCTGACCATCCCGCGCTCCCACAATCTCTGCACTCCGCTGCTGACTCCGGGTAATCAAGCGGACTCGATGTTTGCCCTACTGTAAACCCCCAACACTGCCATAAACTCTATCTAGTACATCTGGATTTCATTTATCCGTCAGATCACGCGGCAGATTCATTATCGAAGAGGGCCTGTGGGGACGTGGTGACTTGAATTTCGTCGACACGGGCGTGATAGCGGCGGTAAGGTAGATAGCCCAGGAAAATAATACGAACGCTTATCTCCCTTTTCTTAAGGATATTTGTCACACACTTGTTCAGTATTAGGATTACAGGTGTCTGTCCACACGTAGCCTATGACAGGAAGGACGCCTGAAGCTTTCGTATGATCATTATAGAGCAGACACGAAATAGCCCTTCAGTGCGGAGTATTCCGTGACTTAACAGGTTATTGTGCAAAGAATCAGCCGTACGGCTCCATGTGCACTACGAATCTAATAAGTTGTTCTGATAAGTTGAAAGAGTTGCTTGGAAGAAAGAGGAAAAAGGTATTTTTTGATCATCATCTTTGAGAGAGATCATCTCAGATTCGGTTTTTATCTAGTGTTCTGCCATTTAAGGTAGTTTTTGGATGGGCGCAACCTAACATTCCAAAATTTCTCCGCCTCGCCCAACCAGACACAACGTGACACCCGACAAGTAATCCTACAATATAGTAATCTTTCATCAAAGTAAGCATACAGTAATCCTTTGATCAAATCCAATCTAACGTTATCCCCTCTATCACAGTCTTCAAAATTCTATCCCCAATTAATATGTTCTTCATTCACTCTTCTTCCCTCATTCGGATTCCTTCCAACAATCCACTTTCCGTCGCCGTTGTGCCTGGCGGAAAATCTTTCGTTTGCTTAATTATCCATCCATTTTAACTTTATATCCTTCTTTCCATACACCCATTAAAAGCTTTCGATATCATCTTGCTTTAATGACCAAGTTTTCTCGCCGTATAATTGTCGCTTCATGTCAAAGGTTTTGCCTATCTTTGCTTAACATCGTTTGTCCTATGTCCCTGTGATCAACTCAGTCCCCTTAAGGAAACGTCTTTTTTTCTAACGCTATTTTCCTTCTCTGGTCCTATGTAATGGTTGTAGTCTATGGGAAGGGATTTGTTTGTTTTCTATTTTTCGAGGGAATTTTTACAGCTACGGATCCGATCTCTTTAATGTTTGAAGAATGGTGACCTTTTAAATTGAAATCAACATATATATGTGAAAACATAAGCACCGTAATCAAGCCGAAGGTCGGTTTGGTAGATGATGGTAGAGTTCATTTAGTGCTAAGCCCGAGACGTTTGAGATTCACACATCAGGGTGGGGGAGCCAGCGCCATTCCCTGTGCCAGTTATGGTTTCCCAGGAAGATCTGGTACCCGACACCCCACGTGAATATATTATTTTATTGGCAATGGTATGCTGCTGTGATAGAGGGGAGAAAGTTAATTAGGCTGAGAACGGGTAGGCAAAGAACGAGTATGTTCGGCGTAATGAAGACGAGATGTATTCCGTGTTGTTGAGGAGCATATAGTGCTGTCGGATGTCAAGTTGTTTTGTTAGGAGAGGTGAAGAAATGTATCGTTGTGTATGTAGGCTGCGCCCATCAAAACACTACCATAATCGATAGAATACTAATGATAATAAAATAATAATATTATCTCGTTAAATAAATTATATTTGTGGTGTACCAATTCAAGGGGCAACAGATTATATAATTTCAGAATTTGTCTCATGTTATTAAGTTACGCATTCTTAGGCACTTTGTATAGACACATAGACAAGATATCTTAGCCAATCTAGTCACCTATGGCTCGAAACATTTTCCATAATCTCCAATTATTTTTATGATTTTATTAAATGTTTTGTCTCCGTGTTTTTGATATATGGTCATTTATTGTGTACTTAGTTTCACTCTTATTATATGTTTTAATTAAAATTATTAGTTTCACTTTATACTCGTTATTCTTTTTTGATTTTCATGCGTATTCTAAGATATAATGTGCTTATGGAACTAATAAGTGTAAAACATTGCGTAAATGACTGTTCTGAGCTTCATTTAAAACTTTTAGGATCTTAGAGACAATTATCGGCTCTGAAAATTCCATAACGTTTAGTAGACATTGTGTGTCAGTTTCATTTATATTTCTTAGACGTTTGGATCTGTTGTATTCCTAAATTTTAATTCTGACCGATTTCCCTCTAGACTTTCTCTCCACGCGGTTCATTTCAGTTATTCATTCATCAGCCATTTAAAGTGTGCTTTATCAATAGGGATTTCCCTGCCAAACATACGAATGACAAATTTATCCCCTTATAACATTGAACATTTTTTCGTACTCCACGCATTCTTTATTTTTATAGATTTTTGATGCATAAAATGCGTTAGTCACGTTTCGAGTTATATATTATGCCTTGAGTCTGACTGATGAGTTCCCCCCTCCGGCATAAGAGGCGTTAGGTCCATGATTATACTATGAAAACATTCAAAAATCCCTCTTGATAAGCACCAGAATTCGAACTAGGAAAACCCATCATTGTGGTTATAATTAGAATATAATTGGAGTCTCACGGTTTGATCGCACGCATAGAAATCGTGCAGTCATAGAAGATTACCGGTATTGATTTCATTCATCAAAGGCGTAGTTACTCTCAGGGGGAAAACGTAGCGTACAGTGCAGGTGAACAAGCATATTTCCACTTCCTCGTCGGCGAAGGGATAATATTTCATAGATTTTGAAAAAAAATACGGTAGATATAACCTCAAGAGGAGAAGAGGATTGGGATTCACGCGGCTTGCAACCATTATTAATCTCAGCGGGGGGACCTTAGTCACGCATATGTGCGATTCAGGAAAGAAAGACACGGCGGTAGAATGGGAGACCGATGGCGATGGCGAGGTGGAGGAGAGGAAAGAGGAAGGTTTTAGGCACTGAGGGTGAAAGGAAACAGCGGAAATAGAAATCATTTTATTCCCGTCTTATTCTAAACGATAACCATGATGAAACCTTATTTGAAAGAATTTCGTAGCAATTAATGGGCACCTCAAGAGAGGTACATGGTTCGTCCGGAAAATAAGTGAACTGAGCTCAGGAAAAAAAATTATTACACTTTTACATATCTTAAGCTAATATTCCTCAAAATAGGACCCTTGTGAGTCGATACACTTGTTCCAGCGGCGTTCCCATTCCTGGAACGCTCCCGCGAAGGCATCATCGGGAACCTCTTGAAGACACGTCGTCACGGCCTCTTTGACGGCGTCCAAAGTCCCGTATCGCGTTCCTTTCAAACTCCTCTTTATCTTCGGGAACAGAAAGAAGTCCGGTGGTGCCAAGTCCGGGCTGTAGGGCGGGTGCGGCAGCGTTGCCACGCCGTGCTTGGCCAAGAAGTCCGACACGACAAGCGCGGTGTGAGACGGCGCATTGTCGCTCAGGTTGTCAGTCATACGGTTGATCGCTGGCCGGACTCGGGCGACTCGTTTTCGAAGCCTGTCGAGCACTTGGACGTAAAATGCAGCATTTACAGTTTGTCATTCAGATACAAATTCGTAGTGGACGACTCCCCTTTTGTCAAAAAAGACAATGAGCCTCATAAACTTATTTTCCGGACGAACCCTGTATGTCGTAGGAACCTAGCCTAGGTTGTTTTACGTCGAGGGTCATACGCATATAGGTGTGCAGTACAAGTTTCCAATGATAAATCGGAGTCCAACGCTTAGGGGAGTACAAACCCAAGCAAAATCTAGCTGTGGGTTAATTTTCATTTTCATGGATACTTCTCGTTTCTCGCCTTGGTTCATAACTATATCATCAGAATCGTTTTAGTTCCACTGAACTGAATTGCTGTTAGTCCAGTAAATTCGGCTAATGTGCCTCAAAAAAGAGCTTTACATTCGATTTCGAAGTAATGCTGTTTATCTGAGGTATTGACCTGGGCAAACATCAAGGCGATCCTGTAATTTCGAGAAAATAGTCGAGGTTTCCAATGAATGCGTAACCACTATCTAGCTTTCCACTGTTTATCCTCTTTTCACCTACAAGTGGATAGCTTTGTCAAAGCTAAGGGTTGGAACGTTTGAAGAGAGACCATTGGTTAAACTGTAACATTAATGCACACGGTCAATGTTCTCAAAGACTTTCCCAAAGAAGCAAGCAAAAAGAAGAAATTTAAATTCTTGGTGGACCTCTTTTAACTTATCCTTCCTTCATTAAGAAAAATACTCTACAATCCATACTTAATCTAAGGAAAATAGCTCACTGAAAGCCATTTAGACGGATGTACTCTTCAATTTGAAAAAATTGCAATAAATGGCGGTAACCATTATGCCTATATCAAATTAAAAAACAAGGTTTCAGTACGTAGCTTATTATTATATTATAAGGTTAACGTAGATTTATGGGTGGACACAACTACCAAATAAATAAATATTGTGTGACTAAACAAAATAACCCTATGTGACCTGACAAAATACAATTCAGCAACCCTACTCTACATCAGGTCCCTATTCATCTCTGTGTACTTCTTTCCTCCCTTCATCCCGTCCAACATCCCTATTCTGTTCCTCTCCTTTCCTCGTTTGCCGAACATTCTCCCCTCTATGACAGTCCTCAACATACCACTACCGATCAATGCGCCCTTCATCCTTCCCCTCTCGATTTTACCCTTTCCCTCTCGATCAATACTGTATTATCTTATTTTTCTCTCGCATTGAGTTAGGCAGTGTTTATCACTTTTCGTGTAGAGAGTTATGTGGAGCTAAAGACCAAACTAGGTCATGTCGAAATGGCAGGAAAGTGTTGCCTTGTTAAAAAGGTATTCCAAATCTGAACGAAGGTAAGGTTTTCATGTTCCGTTAGTGGTCACATGAGACAAAGTGAAGTCGACTTGCCTTTCTTACCGTTGATTTTTATCGACATTCGATAGGAGTTGGGACTCCGAGAAAAGATATGACAGGGTCCCACACTGGAGTCCTTACTGGGGCACAATTTTTTGCCCTTAGGAAGGCAAATATTAACCACTTTCATGGTTAGCCTGAAAGTTACTGAGGTGATTAAAAACTGACGCATGGATATCAACTTCATGATAATGTAGAACAAACCTTTATCTTTTCCACGAAAATTTGATGAAGTATAGTCATTGTTTCTGTTTAATCGTTTTGTGTTTTAAGTGAAAACGTCTTCATAAAACGAAAGTTAAGTAAGTTAAATTCTCCATGAGAAACAAGTAGGATTGCTGCCAGTCTTTTCGTCACATAAATCTACTTTAAGAATTCATTATGACTACCTTTTGTTATATTAAATATGATAATAAAAAGGTAAATCCCCGCTTAACCACATAATAGTGTCTTTAAATATTTTAATTTGAAATAAAATAATTTATAATTTTAATATATCTAATGAAACACACCATAATAACTTGTTGATTAATTTAGAAATTTTTAAATAATACATACATCGACAGAAATTGTACTTTTTCGAACAATTAATTAAGTAGTTACATATTATCTGCATACCTGACTGCTGTGTCTTTGTCATGGTGACAGTTCTTGGTCCACAAAATGTGTAGGTGCCATCGCCATGGTATATGCAGATTATTGCATCATCTACAAAATTTATGATTTAAACGGCATTTTTCCATTTATAAGTAAGTTCAAAATTTATCCGTTATCACTGTGAAGTTTGTTTCAATCAATTATCGTTTGACTTTGCCATGGATTCTGGAAAAGAATATCGGTCTCTTCAGGGACTTCTCTTACTACGTAATGTGATTTGGTAGTTACGTCCTCATTATCCTCAGAACTATTTTGTTCGATGTACGAGCTGTAAAATGTACACGATAAATACACAATAGACGTTTCTATACAAAAACGTAATATCTAACCACCAATTTAATATATGCATAATAAAATATATGACTAATAGAAATGTTTTCCTTTTGAAACAAATATGTTCTAGCTTCTTCATATGAGGGTGGAGTAGATGGATGAAGTAGTCATGAACATTTATTAAGTTGTTATATGGCAATTTAGAGTTAATTATCTACTCGCATGAAGCATGTAACGATTTGAAACTCACTTCCAAAATCTCTAGCCCAAAATTCTTCCACAACCTGGGCTTCTGACACCGTCCAAGGTGAAATGTCAAGCGAATTGTTTTACTCCACCCCACCCGTGAATTAAATAGGGTCAACACGTATTCCTAAAACACATTTCTTGAGTGCCATTTTGAGAGCGTAATATTCACTCTTTTTTTGGCATTCTTTAAACGTTCGGAACCGTGTGAGACCCACAAATAATTGGGGTCGTCCCTTTCAAAACACGTGGAAGTGTGGGAGGGAAGAAGTGGCAGGTCCCTTCGTGGAAACACCTCCGGTAGGGGAGGAGTGCGGTTGGAGGGGATATCAAAAGTAGAGATTTGTAGCCAGAGCGGAGATGATGGGGACGGGAAAGGGGTGGCGGTGGTGTAGGGTGGACTGAGCGTGAAGAGAAGCGTTGCCGTGGAAACGAGGAGGAGAGAAAGAGATGTAGTGAAGAGGAAAAAGGAACGATATGACATCCGAGATGGGGCTGAGGAAGTCATTAAGGAGACCTCCTGCGGGAGAGGCACAGAAGGATTCTTTAGAAGGGGACAGGGAGAGGATGAGACCGAGGACGACCCACGCTCTATGGGAAAGTTTTGAGTGAGGGGCGGGTGAGGAGATCTAAGAGCGAGAAGGAACTGTTGGGGCTCGTTTTTAGTACCTAACGCACAAGTCCGACTTGAATGTATTTCAATCGCGCGTCGGAAGGGAACTTAAATGCTCTGCTAGTCCAAGTGAGCCAGAGTGGGCATTCGGAACTGCCACGGCGTGAAGGGACGTACTCTCTCAGTCGGCGGATAATATTCCCGTCAGAGAAAAAGCGAGCACATCCGAGTCACGTTTTTCTGTATGGGGTGTCCACGAATCACTTCCATGGGACGCGCGACAAACTGCTCTTGTAAAAATCTCGCTTCCTGCAGATGCCGTTCCCAAGTCCCAGCACAGATGTTCCCAGTCAATTGGTTTTGTCTAGACGAGATTGGTTTGAATAGTCCTTGCTTCCCCCAAACATTCCTTCCATCCCACTCGAAGCTGAAAATGATTGTTCGATTCTTTTTCCTTGTTCGTACATCGATGGAAGGAGGGTTCTATGGCAGGAAAAGATTTTGAGTGTTATAGCATTTTGGCTCGTGTTATCTCTTTCTGATTCGACGAACATTCTTTTTTAAATGCCTAACGCCACGCGTGCCCTTGGAGGAGAATATCGTAACATAAACATGGTGATTTTTTTAAATCGAACTGGTCGATACATATTATTAACTTAACGACAGATCGTACTTAGTTCTAGTGCCTCTATGAAAATTTCGGTTAAAATACTTGCTAATTCTGGAGTTGTATCAATGATAATTATATATTACGCATAATATTAGGCATTATATGAATGCTATATTAAATTTACTTGGAGTAATACCCTTTTATACGATCTGAAAAGTATTAATGTTACCCCGGAGCCATAGATTAAAACATAAAATAGTGAGCCTAGCTATAATTTCAAGTTGAGTGATTACTAGAAGAAAATGCTATATCAAATGGCTTTCGAATACTGTAAATATAATTTATCTCAAAGCAGAATTTCCAAATTTCCTTCCCAAGAATGATATGGCTACTATATAACGGTCAGATGTAAAAAAATGAAAACCATCATTCTTGGCGAAGCAACGTCGCCTAGTGAGTTAGAGAGACCTCGTAGCTGGGAGATTTCTCTCGAGATGGGACTGATTGAGAAAGTTTCTTTCTATTCACAAGGTGTGGTGGTATTTCTTACCACTTAATAATTAAATTTTTATAACAGAAATTTTATTTCACTCACGGGCTCTCGTATGAATTTTAATTAGCACAAAAACTATTGGCCATTCTACACAAAATGTTTAATTCGAGCACTACCTGGGTTTCGACGTAAGACGTCATTATCAGGGGAATTCCGTGCAGGAGATTAAGTATAAATACACCATCCAGGATTGGATCAGTGGAATATAGAGGAAGAAGAGGGCATGAGGGAATATGCATGTAATTCTTGTAGTGATGATGACTTAATATCGAAAACCGAGTCACATTCTGAAAAGATACATTTGCATGGAATAATGAAGAGTTTGTTCACATTCTAATAATGCTAATTCAACAAAAATAGATTCCACAAAGTTACGCCTGAAACCATGGATTATTATCAGGTTTTGATTTTGAATGATACACATATTGCCAAGTTGAAACCCATTAGTTTAGATGCGTGATGTTATCTTTTCCCGGTGCTTCTATCATCTACGTCTACATAATACCCTGGAAGCCGTCGCCGTGGCATGTGGTGGGTGTAATGGATCACCACTCGTAAAAGACGATATAAACACATGCAAAACTTAAAAATTCATGCAAACTTACGCCCCTAGGGGCGTATATATTCATTAAAAAATCATTTTAACTTACACGCATGCAAATACATGTACTATCAACTAACATACACTTGCCTCTACAAATGTAGTTAAAATCTATACAATAACCTGACAGACAAGACTGAAGCATGATACGTTACTTGGCCTCTTATGATTAAACTGTAATATATATTTTATAGATAAGAACAATTTAAACCAAAGCGTACCCATATTCGAGCTTACGATGTCAATTTGTAGTGGTGCGTAGGGGCTCCCGGGCAATGGCGTGTATGCGAATTCGCGACTGGACGCAGCGCGCTCTACGCTGGTCATGACACGACACGCGCAAGTGACGCGGTAATACTGTGAAGATGTAAAAAAATACCCTGATTTGAATAAAATTTCCGATCCAAAGAACTTCTAAAATCAATAACCCTTAAGATCGCTTTTTTCACCGCTCAACACGGGTATCTAGTTCCGCCTGCACTTTGAGCCTTGGCACAGGACTCAGGCAGGGTCGCAATGATAGCAGACTGAAACTGTTTTTTCTCATCAGGTCGATTTTTTTAGCGTTCGAATTCCATTTACTCTCGAAATTCGAGAAATAAATACCTCCTTGCAATTAAAATTCCGTGCCTCATCTTATGTGAGGGGTTAGGTGGAAGAAGGGACTATGAGGTCTCTATATTCCCCCAATGAAGTTGTTAAATAAATAAATAAAGATGAAAATTAACTCCGTACACCGTAATATAAACCATTCCGCATTCCCTTAACTTGGCTTACTTGCATTACCTTGGCCTCCATTCCGTCCAGCATGCTTAATTTTTTCCGACGACTTCCTCGGTTACCCAGCCTTATTTCCTCTCGTCAGTCTTTAAGATTTCATTCCTACTCAGTGCATCAACCTATGTTAAAGTGGTCGACATCGAAATAAATAACTATCCAGTAGACATTAGTCCACTTGTTTTTCAATCCGAACGTGCAATTTATGTTGGATTTTTTTCAGCAACGACATAAATACTCCGCGATTCACCAAAAAGGTGTGTGGCAGGAGGTGCAAGCGCCAGGTGGGAAGGGTGAGTGATAAAGAAGGATATGGGCGAGGAAGGGAAAAGGAAAATATTTCGTAAAAAACTATCAAATAACGTGCAAACTTTTATATATGTTGGAGGAAGACCCAATTTAAGACAAGGGTTAATTCACCTTACCAACCAGTCGCTTGTTATGTGAAAAAAGGGATTAAAATGAACCAAAACCATTTATATGGCCGGCCTCCACCAAAAAAGACAGGTCATGCAGAACTTAAATGTAAGAAGGGGAAACTTCACCATCACGTGAGCATGCAACTCATGGTTCCCGCTCCGAAAGACGCAGGCAGGGAATGCGATACACCGCAGCAGACAACGGAGGCGTCTCCCAGCCTCAGAGAGAGGCGAGGAATGGAAGGAGAAGCTTGAAAACAACGAAGCAGGGCATACAATACTATAACGAGCACTATATTCATTAAATGGCAGTCCCATGCGGTCATGCGGGAAGGGATGTGACAAGCAATACACATGAGATTAGTGAAAGTGTATCCATTTGAGTAAAACTATTCCCTAGACCCTTTGGGTGGCAAGTGGAATATAACGTATGTTATCTCTCTCTAGCCCTACAGGCGCTGTCCCGTATTGTCCGTGTGGAGAAGGAGTCCTTGAGTCTGCCAGTTCTGGAATCTCTTTCCTGAATTTTATGTTCATCATCCATGAGACCGATGTATGTTGGAGTGAGAATAATTGTCAAGACTTCGGTGCTGAAACATTCAGCTCTGAATTTATTTAGTAAGTTTGACCTAGCAATGTATCATCTCTCTTCTAATGATCCTAAACCCAACCCCAGAAGCTTTTCTGTGACAATTTTCGTTTTATCGTGACAGTTTTTAACGAAACGGGCTGTTTTGCGTTGGATCTTTTCAATTTTCCGATTTGAGGCCTTTTTCGGTCGGATCCCATACACTACATGCATATTCTAAATTACAAGAGCATACAAGAGCATGGTAACAATTTTCCTTGATTTTATAGTCACTCCTGTCGACAATGTGTGTTAAAAATCTCAACTTTTTTATTTACTTGACCACATATGTGGTTATCCCCTGTTGTCATTAGTTGCTATAGTAAGGCCTAGGTATTTTAAGCTATGAACTACTTCTAGTTTAATGACAATCTTTTGTACACCATTTCGAAATGCAATCTAGATCCTTTGCTAGTATTAAACGATCATCATCCCCAGATATCTCCCCATAAATCACCGTACAATCCACGAACATCCAAATCTTATTTTTCACTTGACGTTTCAAATCTTTAAGAAAAATTAAGGAAAGTAACCGTCCAATGTCACTTCCCTTAGATCCGATGCCACTCGTAAGCTATCGGAACTAGCACCGTAAAGGATTACCCTTTGTTCCCCTTCTGACAGAAAGTTTTCAATCCAATTTATTGCGCTCTTATTTATGCCTGCGAACTTCAATTTATGAATTATTTTACCATGGGGAACCTTATCAAACGCCTTTTGAAAATCCAAAATGATCGCATCCACTTGCCTACACAAGTAATGATTAATGTTGATACTCGTATTTCTGAGGTTTAAGCAATAAGTAGCTACGTTGTTCGGGTGTCATGGGTATTGCCATCCCAGTTTCTTTGGGAGAAATAGCTCCTCTTAACCCAACGAACCCGATGGATGAATGAACTCCTGAACGATGGATTCATTGACTGCGAATGGTATTAACGGTGAACCAATTGGAAAACGGGCGAGAGTGGACGTCAGTTTGCGAAATCAACAACCGGTATTCGAGTTGGATTAGTTTTGCCGGCTTCGTTATCAAATCATACCCTGGAAGAAGGTTTTGAATGGCAGAATGTGGGGTCAATTAACGGGTCCACCATTCTTTATGCGGTGGAATGTTGATCGCAAACATCGTTTATTAGGCAAACTAGAGCACAAGGGTTCGTTGGTTGATTATGTTACGGTCGACGATAATTCGTTTGCGATAAATGACGAATCAATTGCAAGTTTCATTTCCGGGACATTCAAATCAATTTGGCGAACAAAAAGTCAATGAGGTGACCGGAAGAATTTTATCGGGATCAGGAAGATCAGGAAAATTCCCAAAGCAGCGATTTTCTCGCGTAAATTTCAAGTGTCAAAGCGGGAGTTTTTACTTTCTCTGTTCGACATCACTGCGGCGGTGGTAGCTGCGATTATTTGCTCTCATGAAACGCACATGCCTAAGAATGTACGCTCCACCAAGATTTCCTGCTAACGACCCTCATAAGTACTACCACCATTGGAAACTGGTGCTCTTGTGACCTGCAGCGTGGAGAGATGGAGAAATAGGGAGTACTGCTCAACGACTTACTTCGAATGACATTTTTCTCCCGCTCAAAATCTCTCTCTGGACGTGACATGTATCCTGCTGGATTAGTGTGCAAGTGACGAGAATTAAAGAGGATATTTTTATTTTTCTGCGGTCGAATCTGTTTTGACCGTGAGACTAGGGTTCGCCGCGAATTGGTTTATTCATTAATATTTTAAGTTAAAAATCCATTTCGTTACACGCTTCAATTTTTCGATTCTCAGAGTAATCAATATTTACTTTTCCAAGTTCAATCATACGGAATGTCCAATTAAAATTTGTCCGGTATAATTAAATCGCGAATCGGTAGTTTTGGATGGTGCTTGAAAACCGTTACTCATACTCTACTCTACATGATACCCTGCAAGCCACAGCAATGACGTGTGGCGGGAGGTGTTAGGTCACCAGCCATGCATGCACAATCCCTAACAAGTTACCTCTATTAGTTTGACCATGCACTCGAAAATATGAATCACATGAAAGAAAGTACTTTCATGCAACAATATTCAATGGCATGATCGGTATATTCAAATTATGCTCCAGAAATGGTAAAAAGATGGGTCTATAAAATAAAAAAAATAATATGCGGATGGTCGACAAATGTATAAAATACCAATCTAATTATCTTCTACGCGATTTTGGTATATATGATGGTCTTTGATCTATAATGTTTCGAGGAAAACAGACATTTTAAATCTATTTGTTCTACTGTGAAGCTCCCTAATTTTAGGTTGGTGATCTGATCCACCATAGTAAGTCGGGGCCTGTAATGTCTTTACCATGTGTTTTCTCCAGAATATATCCTTAGTTATTTTTATACGCAAGTATTTTACCGATTCTACGTTTGTATGTTGGTTCCCTGTATAGTGTGCTTTCGAGTGAAATACTATTCATCCAAAAATTAATCGAAACACATTTATTCAAATTTAATTCTAGCTCCCATTTCTCGCACTACTTTTAGATTGCATTTAGATCGTTAACTAATAATTCTCTATCTTCATGATTGGATATTTCCCTATGTCTGCATCGTCTGCAAATAGACGAACTTTACTGGACAACTGAGACCTGATGTCATTAATGTATAAAAGGAACAGTAGTGGACCGATAATACTTCCTTGTGGGACACCCGATGCTACGCTTGCTTTTTTGATGATAATCCGTCTATTACGACCCTTTTTCACGCCGCCAATTAAAAAGTTATTAATCCAGTCTATAACACATTTATCAATCCCGTAACTTCCCAACTTTTTGAGCAACTTCTATGAGAGACTACTTTGGCATTTTAAAGAGTACCCCGTGAAACAAGGAAGTGTTGCCCTTTAACAGTGACTGTTTCATCTTCTCTTGCTATCATGACTCATCCTTGAATTACATCTAGGGTTCCTGCTACATTCTTTTCTTTAGTCTTACATCCTCGAAATCCTACCCCTGAATCGCTGATCCACTTTTTCCTGCTTTCCATTTTCCTCATTTGAAATTAGTATCTTCCCTGATCGCGTAATAGTTTCAGGTAATACTTCGTGAAATGGAAAAGGATTCATATTTTAGCGCAGAATTGATTACGTTTTCATGTTAATGTCAGTAATTTCAATTGCGGTGGAATGGAAATGTAGAGCAAATTTTCATGAAGTTTCTTCCCAATTATTTACTATGTTGAAAATACTCCTTCCTTAGGGTGGGAAAAGGTATTTTTAAAATGCATAAACGATCTCTAACAATTTGCCAACACCCTGTGATCCATCAGGTAACGATATATTTCACTTTGTAGTACTTTTTAGCCTTGTGGAAAGTTGAGATAAACTTATATATGGCTATGTTTTCATTTAATTATAATAGGTGATATTTCGGTATGACAGTTCAGTATGTTAGATGAAGAAGCACAATCCTGTGTTATTTTTCTTAGCAATTAAGCAAATAGTGTTGCTCTGTAATCTAAGAAAAAATTTGAAAGTTTAGAAATCGTTACGATATAAAATCCTGTGTTAGAAAATTAATTTAAATATACAAGGAACGTAGCTACGGTCGTGAATCAATATAAACAAAAAATTTATTTTGATTAAACAAAAAATGTAATTAACCCTTCATATTTCTCTGGATGCATTGACTTCTTCCGATACCATTATTATCCATTAATTATTAATTGATATATAATCATGTTATTGAAAAAATTATTTAAAATATTGAATCTGCAGCTTTCATATATGTACACAGGTTTATGTGCCGATGTAGTTGGAGAGTTAATTGTATATACTTTTCAAGGAATGCATATAGTGAGGAATAGTTATTTTCTTTTCAAAATTTGAACAATAGTTAAGCATTAGTTTTTTATCCAATTTTTACATTGATTGCGAATTCTAACCCTCTATCCTAAATGTTTGCGGAAGGAATAACACAGGGGTTTTTTGATGAGTTGTTTGCGAAATGAAAGGCTTCGTAGTTCTAGAGAGTTTGTGAGTGACATCTTCACTGATTTCTTGGAGTGTTTTTATACAAAAAAGCGATCATTTAATTTTAGCTGGTTATTCTCCAAAAGGATTCTAAAGCCAAAAAATAGCCATTTCCTGCTACCTCATCATGAGACTTCATCTTTAATTTTGTATTCAAATCCGTGTACTAGTTTTTTACTTAGCTGTTATGCAAATGCAACCGCTACCACAAACGACGGAGGGTAGAATTTTGAGTCCATAAAGGCCTTAAAAAGACAAAAATAATCCGCCGTCGCAGCGAAATTCCTAATGACTTCGAAATTTTTATTCTCTTGAAAGATTACGGCTTCTCCAATGAACTCAATGTAAGAGCTCATTCATTATGGTAAGAATTGCAACCCTGGTTTTCAATTTATGAGTATTGCTGGCTGAAGAGCTGAATTGAATTGGAATATCCAATTATATATTTCGTAATCATTTGTTGAAAATGAGATTTGTCGGCTGTTTGTTAAGGAGAACTATGTATTTAGAGCGCTGCTCAAGTTACACTATTGTTGGAGGAATAAACTCCCTTCTTATTCGTCACATAACGTAATTGTTCAATGAAGTCTCTTCCCACTTATGAGTTAAGACAAATTTGATTGATAGAGATATCCTAAGGCCTTACTATTACCTACTATGGAACTGCTGCATTTCTAGAAGTCGAAACAAAATTTTAATTCTTCTAAGCTGCGATGACTCTTTTAATGGAAAAGGTAACTGCTTACACGATTAGGATTGGTAGATTTATGGACATGGTAGATTTTGATGCCTAATTACTTCATTTAGCTGTAGGAATCGTGGGATCGTTTCCGGTGCGACATTAGAGTTCTCTCTAAATTGAATTCTTTGTTGTTCTTTCGAAGGTTCCCGGGGCGTAAACTAGGTGAGCTCTGCATGCTTATCGGATTTTCACAGCTTTTGCTGACTGGCTACAACTTTAGCATTTGGATTATTCAAACCAATTAGTTGTTGTAATGTAGAAGACTTTAATATATAGTATAGTGCTTTATGGAGAGGAAAACTGGTTTTTGAGGCAAGAGGATGAGGGTAATTCTGAGGTTTTTGAGATGTGGATGTGACAAATGCAAACGCTGAAGTTTTAAATATGGTATAGAGAATATTGCTTGGATAACTCCGATGAAGGCAGAAAATTGAGTAGAGAAAATATTAAGTGATAGTTGGATGTGAGACCATGATAGAAAGGAGAACATTTGGTGAGTGAAGAGGCAGGCAGATGTCATTCTTAGACCAAAGACGAGAAAAGGCTTTTTAAACAAAACAAAACCAGACCGACGCAACGAAGAAATGAAGAAATAAATAATGTAGGTTGAACGAAACGAAGTTCTCAGGCTGCGTAAAAGGTAATTGGAGAACATTATAAACCTACCTTTAATAGCTAGAGTGCCTTAAGTAAATGAAATAAATTCAAACATCAAGGAGATACATGAATCAAAATGTGTCCCTTAAACTGCCGTAAACCCATAAAAAATGGTACCTCAGCTATTGCCCCGAAGATTGGTTTGATAACAGGGTAAAGCTTACCTAGTACTACGTCTTGTGAAATTCACGCTTCAGGGTATGGGGACCCTCAGAGGCACATGATTTCCCAAGAAGACTTAATACCTAAAGAAACAGCTTGTGAAATTGAGGGTTCCCAGAGGTGACACCAGGAATCGAACCCGAGCCCTACGGTGTACTTTGCGCTCTATTCATTAGGTTACCACATACCTATCATAAATCCTTTACACATGAATATTAAGCTGCAAGAGTTTTTCAATTCGGTACGACGGAGTTTATTAGCTCAATTAAAATATACACCTGGCACTCACTCACGTCCGACATTACGGAGTTACCAAAGTGTTAGGTTGGAGAACTCTTATCACTTCTCTCAAAAAATTTCCAGGTCGGGCCGCTCTAGTCTGAATCAAGCATTTTAACGAGAGAACGCTCTCCGGGAAACATTCTCTCACGATCGCTCTCTCCCTCCTCCATTCCTGTATTGGGTTAAAAGGGGCACGTGCGGATTGGAAAGGGCAACCTCACCGTCCTACGCGAAACCCTTAAACCATGAAGTTATTCCCTTGCGAAGTTTTCGTCGGAAGGCAAGAAAGCGTGTCATTCATGAATCCCCAGTTATTGCTTATAATTCTCGAATTCCAGCTCGTAAACTTCTGCGAGAGAGAGAGAGAGGAAGAGTTTGGAAGAGAGTGAGTTAGAGTGAAATAGATGGGGAATGAGTGTGAGAGAGAGAGAGAGAGAAAGCAGTAGAGGAGCCCTTTGCTCAGCGATCCGTCAACAGACTGGGTAAACTCCGATGCGACTCACCGTAGTGTCTTCATGAGCATTTTTGCATGGGGGATGGATGGTGTACCTGATGCAACTACGGCTGCGGGAGCGGTGGATGGGAAAATGGATAAAATGTTCAATGGATTTTTTTTATTATGGGTGTAGGAGAAGACGAGTGGTATGTACCCGGCGTTTTCGTCGACGCAGGGCTCTTGAGAGGTGTGTTGCAAATTCTATAGACTGATATATGTCATGCGAATCATCTCTAGGGATTCGAAAACTCGCGGTGAGAGAGGCAAAATCGAAGCCAGAGGTGCTAACCCGAATGGAATGTTCTAAGACTTAACCCGTTTTGAAATTAACCTACTTTGCACTCTGTTCAGGTGACTAGGCTTCTCTTTTGAAGGGTAGGGTGTGGGGATGTGAAATCTGGAGAAATTCGAATCTCATTACGACGCTTAAATCTTCTACGTGGATTAACTCTCCTTAGCGACTAGCGATCTTGTTTAACACCTTATAATTAAGTCTTTGATATCTCTTCACACACTGCTTTGATATCAAAACTCAACCATTATGTCTGAACTATATAATTTGTGCTGTTTTTTTATTACGACGAGTTTACATATTGGAGTTTTTCGTAAGGATAGCTTCCTGAAAAGGTATTGTACTATGGTAGAAAATGCAGTAATGCTCATAGATTGGTTTTTAATGTATGTATTATGAAGGCAATTTTATTTAGACTTAAATAAAATGCAACAAGAATGATTTTACTTCTTGAGCGTGGTTGGCGGTAGGTAGTGTGTTGGACGGCTAACTTAAGGACCCGGTTTCGATTTCGGGTGATGCCCCTGGGCACTTTGAGTATCACACAAACTTTGCGATATTTCGGGTACTAGATTTTCTTGGGATCTACAGGCAGGTGCACAGGGAAAAGAATCCGCAAAATGAACTAGAAGGTGTGAATTTCACATACAGTTTAGCTTAGTATTAGATGAGGTCTAACCTTACCTATCAAATCAATCCTGGGGTTGGTGACTGTGGTGAAGGGTTCAAACAATCCTTATCTCGATGAAAAATCTGTCTTTCGGAAGGCTCAGGACTGTTTTTATCGTTTCGGATTTCTTACTTTTGGAAATTAAAAACTAATTCTTAATTTTTCGCTAGTTTTGCCATGATCTTTTTGTGCAATCACTCCTTCACTTGTAATGGATTCAGCATTATTACGTTGAGATACACTATCAAGTACATCCAGCCTTACAGTTGTGTTTATGTCTGCTTTTCCTTTCTATCCCATAACAATTAGGAAAACCCGTATTTCATTTAAGGTCATGTCCTTATCCAATCCTCATGCCCTTGTCCAATTTGTCGATTTGTCTCGTTTTTACTTTTTTACTTCGGACCAACGCGAAACGAGAAGATATGTTATAGAGATATTTTATATGAAAAATCCCTCGCTACAATTTAATTTAATAAAAGGTATGACATAATGTCTTTAAAATCTTAGGAAATTATTTCTTGGTGATACTGTCGTCATTTTACTTGATTAATGACCAAATGCGACATTAGATTTCAACTCTGATAAACTTATCGGTGTTACATTGCATGAATTTTAAAATAATTATTAGCAATAGTTCATTGTTTCGTAATATGACGTTTAAGATACATTTGGGACGGACACAGATTGAACAGCAATACTTGCCTCTCCTAAGAAAAAATAACTTCACATCCGACAATACGGTGAACCCTACTTCAATAGCGCATAATTTTTTCCTCCTTTCATTTCGTCCAGCATTCCTATCCTATTTTTACTCCTTCCTCGTTTGCCAAACATTATCCCCTCAGTTATAGTGTCCAACATCCGATCTCCAATCATAATCCTCTGCATTCTCCTCTCCTGCCTATTTTGGATTTCCCCCAATATTTCCCTCTCCTCCATCGCCAGGCGTAGCACTTCCTCGTTTTTTTTCCTTTCTATCCATTTCACTTTGCCCATCCTCCACTTTCAAATCTCAAAAGCCTCCAGTCTATGTCTAACAGCTTGTCTCGACGACTATGTTTACGCTTAATTAGCAGGATCACTTATTACTTAACGCATTTATCACTTAGTACAGACTTACCTACATAGCAGGAATGCTTATATTAAATAATGCCATGAAAGTATCTTACGTTGTATGACTTATAAAAATATTTAGTTTATAATAAACTCTGGTGTTAATTACTTATACGCAAGAATATTTGAATTTGAAAGACACATTTTATTTGATAATAGTAATATTATAAGGTAATCTACCGGTTAAGGTAGGTTTTTGGATGGACACAACTATCAAATAAACATTTTGTGACTCCCCACCTTGCAAACTAATCTATATCAGGTCCCTCTTCATCTCGGTGTACTTCTTTCCTCCCTTCATCCCGTCCAACATCCCTATCCTGTTCCTACCCTTACCTCGCTTGCCCAACATTCTCCCCTCTATTACCCTCTTCAACTTCCCACTGCCGCTCAATACGCCTTTCATCCATTTTTCCTGCCTCCATAGGATTTCTCTCAACAGACCCATCCATCTCCTCGCCCACCACACCAAGTACTTCCTCATTTGATTTCCTTTCATAACTGGAACAGTATGAATAAAATGGAAATCTAAAATTATTTCCAGTCGATAATTCCGAAATTTAAGCCTAAGTTTCACATTATTTCTGTATTGCCGGTAAATCTTTAAAAATCATTGTATCGGTAAATTTTAATTCAAACGGAGGGAGAAAATGAGATTGTGTCCTCACCGAACTCACTCATTTACCTCTCAGACTGAACGAGGAGAGAGCGGGAAGAAAAAATCAATATTTTTCAGAATCGGCGACTTCTTTTTCGGGAAAGCGCCTTATCTTTTTTCTCTCTCCCATCTCCTCTTCGGCGATATATGCATTTTTCATCGAGGTACGAAAACCAGAAGAGGGCGATACAGCAAGCGATGACGCTGTTTAAAAAAAAACTCTTGGTTGGATATTCTGTATGCGCGGAAACTCCATGGAGATGCGAGACGTTCTCGCACGCACACACTCGCGCGGTATATAAAATGGAGACGGCTTTCTCACGCTGCAGGGCGTGCTGTATCGGAGAAGAGGCCTCCTTCAAACAACTTCCCCCTCTTCTCTCCGCCCTCTCTCTCTCTCCTTCGCTGACTAAAAAGGGCATCGAAGCCTTCCTTTCTCCTCCTCCCTTAGGTTCTTCCCTCTTCTCTCTTTCGGAAATACCTTCAATGATGCCCCCACCCCTCGAGCCATCACTCGAGCCATTTCTCCTCTCCATATCCCTCTACCCATATTCTAAAATTTAAAATTCCCATCCTCATCAGCGCTCCACCATTTCTCCCTCTGCATCTCCCTACCGATATATCCGAGGTCCTCGTACCAAGGCTATGAGGCTCGTTCACATTACATGAGATCAAAGTATTTAATCTCCATTTAAGGAAATTATCACGTAGTCTTTTGACGCCCCGGAAATTTACGTGATCACTTGACACATCTGGGAATCTTGAAACAAGAGAGAGTACGTAGTTGTGAGTCCCTCTAAATTCGTCAAACGATAAACATAGTGCTCTATCTGTGCGTCATAACTACTGACCCGATTCAGTACCAAAGCATTTTTCAGCACAGACGGTACTAAATTTTTGCCTCGACGTATGGAGTAATCGTTTAGTCCTCAAAGGAATCTCACGCCTCCCTTATATTACTATTTCTGGATTGGCATGGCATATCCATTAAAGTGTAATTTATTTGAATTTGCACGGAATATCCAATTGAGTTTAATCTATCACCAGTCGCGAATACAGAAATAATGTTTCATGTAAATGAATGGAGTATATTAATTAAAATTTTAGAATATCTAATAATTTTCCTGGAGGTTTCTCGCTCCATATACTTACTCCTTCAATGTATAATGTGTCACGAGCTATAAGTTGATCATGAGATATTACATTTGCAGGAATTTCTTGTATAAGCCCAGCGAGCTATACTACTGTTGCCTTCCGATTTCTCCATTTCTTCATAGTATCTTGGGCTGACGTCTTCTCATTCCTGGCTTCTCGTAATTAAATCTTCGTACTGTAGAGAACATATTGGAGCGACTGTAGTCATTGCAGTATTTTATGCCTTAAATTCGTTGTGTGATCTGAAAATTCATTTATTTTTTATCCTTATTATATTATTTCACGTAAGGCAAACAGAATGAAGGTTTCGTGATGCGTAGTCATTTGGTCCGAATTCTATCTTTATCTCGCAGTATTAGGTTTTCTTGAATAGATGAAATCGGCCATATTCGAGGTGAGCTTTATTTATCTTCTTTTCAATGTCCTTCGGCCTTCTATATTCTCTCACTCTTGGAAACATTTCGTCTTTAGTCACTCCATCTAACTACTTTGTCCCTATGACTTTTAATCTCCTTTTCTTGTATGCAAACATCCTTTATCATCTGCTAGTTGTATACTTTGATTGCTTAAATAAGTTGTTGCAAATCGGATATGACGATGGAATTTATGCTGGTAAATATGCTGCAGTAACATAACTGTTACTTACGAAAGTAACAGGCTTCGATGATCTGAAATTCATTTTCTAACAACTGGATATAAGTACCAATATATCTGATTCTGATGGCAACAACAACCTTCACTTAATATCTTAAAAGAGCACCTAATAAAATCTTTAATATTAATGATTTTATAAATGGAAATATTTTTATGTTAAAACGATTAAAGCAATTATTATAAATTAATGGAAAGAATTGTGCCAACAATGGTAGAATCAAAGGTCGACTGTAATTTTTGCCATTTCAAAACCACAATTTTCTGGGTGGTGACCTAACACCCCCCCGCCACACGCCCTTGCGGCGGCTTTCGGGGTATTATGTAGATGTAGATTAATTTAATACTTGTGGAAGTTAAATGCCATTTAGTGTGTAAAAATGTTCCTAATACTGCATCTAGACATTAGGAGTCAGTTTAATGTCCGTTCGGTTCGACAGCCTTATAATCTGGTTTGATTAACCATACTCATAAGACTATTGTCTCATACTTCATTCCAAGATTCTCTCCACTAGTCCCTGCCCACGGAATTTGCGTTCTTCCCAGCTCATTCCCATCTCTTTTTCAAAAGAAACCTTTAGTCCTCCCTTCACTTTTCCCTTAAATTCCCCGTGGAAGCATGCACTCCAGGCAAACCTATTTCCCGAACCATCCCACGTAGTCCAATGGAACAGATTCAACTTGACGACGCGCTGTAGCTCACGTGAAGGGCAAAGGTATTTTTTTTAAGGGAGGGAAGAAAAGCGGAGGAGAGAAGCGAAGTAGAATGGGAAGTGGAGGAGGGAATGTGCATTGTTGGGAAAAGGAGGTGGAATAAAAAAATCAAGGATGGCATTATAGGTTTCTTTTCCTTTGGTTGCAATTTTATATGCATACATATTTCGTATATATGTGTACACGTGCACACACATACACCCGTACCCATACACCTTTTCCTCTCTCTTATTCTCCCCCAAGCGAATGGACCGAAGGGAGTTCAGAAAAAGGGTTGCTATTTTTCCCTATCTCTTCGAGCGAGAAAAGTGTGAGGATGGCACGTGACTCTTCCCCTTATTTTTTCCTCAAAAAAAAACAAAGGTTTTTGGGAGCATGACGGTGGTGGAAGAAGTTCAAGGAAGGGGGAAAAGGGACTCGAGGGTAGGAAAGGGTTTGGGGATGGTAGGAGGGGTGGGGATTGGATGGGGTAAGAAATGAAGGGAAAGGGAGAAATCTTTAAGGTATGAAGGTTGAGGGGAAGGTCTTCCGAAACATAATGGGGGGTTCTTATGTGCCACTTTCTTTGGGTACTGCCCTAAGGCAAAGGAAACACTCCTTTATTTCCAGTAGCCCTTTCGTGGTGGCTGCTCTTGATACTAGCATCATATCATCCCTCATACGCATACGTTTTCACTGATTCAATAAATAACGAAAACACCTTTTGGTGCGCTATGGCCCTTATTCCGTTGTCACTCCCTCTCAAATAAAAAATCACTTGGATATGAAAGAGGAGTCAGACACGTTGTTGACTGAGTAAATATTATTATTATTGTTATTATATTATGGTTTTTATAAATACTAAGTGCAAGGCATGACATGAATAGAATGATTATCCACTGGTTGAGTAAAATAAGAAATCATGTGTTCCTATTGATAGGATTTCAAATGCTTCTGATAATATAAAGGAATGGGAGAGGATAACAGAGTGAAAAGGTAAATTACGGGGTTTGGTTGCTCGATTGAGAACTCTCCGGCAATTGGTTTTTTGCTGGTTAGGGGCTTTCACTGAGTTCCAGTAGCATGTGGTAATTGGTGGTCCTCTTTCCCCATTCTAAATTCCCAAATAATTTTAAAAACACTGCCAAATCTTCCTTAAACAATATTTTGTTAACTTACTTCCGTTACGTTGAAGGCATATTAATTATATTTGGCTATTCCAATGCCAAAATACATGACTTCGTCACTGAACTTTAAAACTCCTTCCCCGTCCATTTAATCCACCGTTGAAAATAATCAAACAGTTTTAGTTCGTTCCTAGACATCTCGCTGAAAAAAGTGCCCAAGTAATACGTTTTTATTCGAAATATTTAGAAAACTGTAAAATTCAGAGCTTCACATCCCTTCCGATTCCTTCCACTACTAAAGGTAAAAGTATGATGCCTACCATATCCTCATTAACCCTTCTTTCTATCCCTTTTTATAAATTTGTCTTTTCCTATTATCTCCTACACAGAAAAAATAGGCATGGTCCTATGTGAAAACACCAATTTATGCAACAAATTCTCAAAGGATATATTCACAAACCAATCGATTCCACCATCATTCTTACTCTAAATTCCGAAAAAATATATTATATTAAACTCCCTTGTTATCCGTATTTACCAATGGCCTTTTCTATGTTTTAAACCACAAATAATTACAGTTTTTCTGACAAGAAATTTAAATTTAAAAACCTGATTTACCCTTGCATAGATAGAAGTGTCCCTTTCTTCAGAAATACGGTGTGTACCAAATTCATTTCCCGTCCCTTTGCAACCAAGTGGTAACCCCCATATATCCCCTATCCCCCCATATCCCCATTCACCATATGAATGCATTTTCATCCGAAAATATGTTATGCTTAGACCTCGGCCACATTTTCTCCGCCCTCTTCCTGTTGTACTCACAGATTTACCCACCCATACTTTTTCACATTCTCTCCACTATCTTTCCGCTTTTCTTCCTCGAACTCTGTTTATTTGTCATTCGGTAATCATTATTGCCAGATGATGATGGCTTTGCCATTGCAACTCCCTCTTTAAATCTCTTATTTCCCATCCATTTTTTTCCTTTCTTAAATAACATCCTCAAATTAAATATCATCTCTCATTGCCTATCTTTACCCTCTACCACAAAACACGCCAACCTCGGTGATCACCCGTTGTCTCCAACTCAGTGAAATCGCCACTGGCATCCACCTGGAAATGCAGGCATCAATCGTCATTTTCCATCGAGCGATCGAACCCCGTGATTTACCATATCTCTGTGTAATGGTTAAAGGAGACCCTTTCTTTATCCACAAATATTATTTTTTTCCATGTTAAGACAATAAAAATGCTGAAATACGAGGCGTGTTCATAAAGTAAGGCCCGTTTGGTCACGGGAAAAAATATACTCATATGAAACACATTTTATTGGCACTTTTAGTTAGCTACAAACCTACTTCACTTATCTACATAATTGCCGTTCACTTCTAAATATTTTTCGTACCGCTGCACCAGCTTCTTTAACCCCTCTGCATAGAAACTCGCCGCCTGAGGGTTGAACCAATCGACAACGCCATTCTTGAGTTCCTCTTCGGTTTCGAAACGTTGTCCACCGAACCACTGTTTCAAGTGCAAGAAGAGGAAGTAGTCCCTGGGTGTAAGGTCAGGACTGTACGGTGGGTGGTTTAAAGAGTTCCCAACGACCCAAAAACTCTCGTCCACTGGACACTGGACTTTGCTCTTTGTGGTGGTCGGTGAGCATTTTCGGTACCCACCTTGCACGCAATGTGTGGTATCCGAGGTTTTCCGTAACAATATTGTAGACAGTAGTGCGTCCAAGTTGAGGAAATTGTTCAGCCAGGCCATTAATTGTCAATCGACGATCACATCGCAGTTTTTGTTCCACTTGCGAAACAACTTCATCGGTCAGAATACTGGGCCTACCACTTCGCTCTTCGTCATGGACATTTGTTCGTCCATTTTTAAAATCACAGCACCATTGTCTAACCTTTCCTTCACTCATAGCTGTAGGTTTATAAACTAGGCATAATTCCCGATGAATTTCAGCAGCCGACAATCCTTTTGCATACAAGAATCGAATGACAGAACGCACTTCACAGGTGGCGGGATCAACGATTGTCGCGGACATTGTTGTTTGCATGCACGGACAAGCAAACGACTTCTGAAACAAAACAAATGCTGCTATAGCTTCTCAATGAATCAGTAGATGGCGCAGCAGGAGCAAAACTGTGTTCTGAAGCGCCAATATTTAAATATAAGCAAACGGTACTTACTTTAAGAATACGCCTCATAATCGATATAAAAAATACTCTATGAGGAAAATCAAAGTGTTTTCTTTCTTCATGATGGATTTCCACCATGTTACGCCTGAATCTATCCCCTCTTCTATCACTGTCCTTACCCCTCTTCATTATCATCGGCCACTGCAACACCAACAAAAATTATATTCCCAATAGGCCAAAATTGTAGGTTCATTTTTTACGAAGATAAATATTAGTATTCTACGGTTTAAGGTCGGTTTTAAATGGAAACGACTGAATAATGACACATTTTTTTGCCATGCTTAAAAAACACAGTCGAGCATCCGACACTACTTCAAACCCTTCTTCAATTCCGCCTATTGCCTCCTCCCTCCATAACGTCTAACATTCCTATTCCATTCCTACACCCTAACCCCCTAACACAGTCATCAACATCCCATCGCAGACTCATAGTCTGTAGTACCTCTCTCAGCATTGTAGAATATCATGAATTCAAAGAAAAGATTATTATTCTTCAATGAATCGTATATTGCCAAATGTAGTTTTAACATTTCCTTGTCAATTTCAAAGCAATTAGAATAAGTTATGATTGTCTTACAATGACTTTCAACCCTTGAAGCCAGTAAAATAGAGTCGTTTGGAGAATTGTCCACCATCTTTTTTATATTAGTTTGTTGTAAGAAGATAGTAATATTATGAATTTTTGGAGACGGAGAAAGAGACAGTCGGATTATAGGCGTGCGATTGTGATTACTTTAATGAGCTCCTTATCAGTCAGAGCTGTGCGTGGGGCATTGACAGCAGATTAAATAATTTTCTTGCAATAATAACAGGGAAACTTTATTTATGTGGTTCTATAGTTATACCTCTGTACTGATTTGACAGTTTTCTATATTCTTGGTGCTGTATCATATATTTCTAACCCTGGATATCATCTCCGACGTATTGCGGTTTAGGGAATAGGTACAATAAGTTAAACCCCATTTTAATTTTATTCACACCGAGATAACTGGAAGAGTAAATATATTAACTTGTGAAAATGCATCTCGCGATCGCAATTGGACTCAAGTTTTGTTGTCAGATTACCTCATGCAATTACGTCATGGAGGGTTTAAACATCTTAATGCCCTTATTCATCCTATATGCTCCTTAAATGATTGAAATTTTTATTTGTTTTTGTCGTTAGTAACATATTTGAACAAAAAATCATACTAATGACAAAAAAATATTTGGTAAAATATCTAAGGCTCTTCTTCTCTTTAGCTAGTAAAGTTGATTGACATTACCGAAGTTACTGTAAAAAATATTCACTTAGGAGGAATCATATTCCGTCGTCATTCATGCTCAATAATTTCCACGCCTTTAAGTAAAGTTCGCCCAATGTACGTGTTATGAGTTTTGCTACATTACCCACGCTGACCTCGTCTCCTCTTTAATTGCATACTTGATTGGAATAATGAATGCGACGAAAAATTGATCGTCCGAAAAGACGATGATAACAGTAAAATGCCTGGTCCATTGACCACCAATAAAGTGGTAGATGATCGTTTTCATCACCGGACAAATACCATCCTCGCTGATGAGATCATGGCATTGGGAAGTTCCCCACAGGCTGTATGTGATCTCGTCTTTCATTTTCACCAGTTACTTTCTTAAACGAATTTACGACCCGTGAAGATGATCGAGACCTTGAAATTCATTGCCCCTTGCGATCAATATATTTTATTAATTTGGTTGATGCAATTAATAATTTGGAATATTTTTGTTACTTTTAATTCTAAATGTACGATAAGAGATTACTGTTGAATTGAGATATTTTTACACTATCCTATCCCTTGTTGAAAACTCAGCTTTCACTAAAATTGGCCTATAACCGTAAGTATACTGATATGGATTATCTAATTTAAAACTGTAAAAACACGTATTGAGGACTAGCAGTCTCAGAAGGACGAGTGTGGCATCTTACCAAGAGTTTGCCAAAATCTATCTAAATAATAGTGCTGATCTTCAAGAACGTTTTGATTTCTTTTTTCACGACGTTTTCTAGACAAATTTTCGATCTATTCATTTTTATAAACTTTTAATCCGGTACTTAAGGATAGTTGAAAATGAAAGGCAAAAAGATTTAAAGGAATTGAAGAAATGGTTGGACCCAAAGGAGTTTCTTTGCTTGGAATAGTTTTTCAATTTTTCGAATCATACAAATATTATACAATCTCGTCCAATACCAAGTACAGACGGAGTGAAAATTTTAAATATTCTATAATTATGGTATTCAGACGATCCTTGCCTATATTTATGAGCATAGCAAGACGTAAGAAGAAGTTACGTAACTCTACTCGCTTCATGCTTATCAATATCGGGCGAATTAATTAAGCTAGTCAAATACCATCTTTCTTAATGTATTTATTGAGATTCATATTTTTCAAGTAGTGAACCATGAAATGAACTCAGTTTCATATCTTTTATGATTCATTTTCCTTAAGATACCTTAAGAGTTACGATGTGCCCATGCTGAACCATTTACGAGCTTCCATTTAGGTACATAATAATTTGGAATTTAACATTGGTAGACCTCGGATTTTATATTTTGAATGAATAAAGCAAACAGTAAATTCTCTTGGTTTAGTCTGGTATGGACCAATGTAAATATTCATAATTGGTTCATAAATGAAGTTGAGTGGCACTCAAATTCTAAACTTCAAGTTTGAAGCTGAGTGCCACTCAACTTCAAGTGCCAACTAACACGACCCAAAACACCGTAACACCCTCTCGAATACTCTTCATATTGTCCAAAATACCAAACCCTTTCCTCTGTCTACTCCTCTCCGCCAACATTCTGCCCTCCATCACAGTCTTCAACATTACTTTTCTTCATTTCTCACGCTTCCAATTTCCCTGTGTACCTTCTCCGAATGTCTCCCAAGTTCTCCTGCCATGTCTTGCAAATGTTTTTCGCTTCCCTTCATATCCATTCCTGAAAAATACAAGATTCGACTGATGTGTGCAGTTGAGTAGTAAGCCGTTATTATCGTCATACATAATTATTGTCTCTCTATCTTTGCAATACTTTCTAAAAAAGGTTATTATCTTTCGAATATTATTTTATTATCAATCGAATTATTATCAATCATTTTTATCAATCGAATACATCCATGATAAAGATCACGGTTATGATCAATTTTCCTTGATATTCTTCTCTCGGGAAGATTGTAGTCCTTTGGATTGAGCGCTGGATAACTGGACAGAGGGTCCGGGTTCAATTCCAGCGGACGCTTCTTGGAACCCTCAGGTTAACCCAAGATCTGTGATTTTTCAGGTTCCTAGAAAATCACAGGTGGGATAGGGAAAGGAGCTGGCCCCAATAACCCGATGTTTGAATTGTACACGCCCTTGGGTGTAGCGCTACGAGTAGGTGAGGTCTATGAAACCAACCCCCTGGTTGATAACTGTGAGGTACTTATCTGATTGCTGCCATGGTAACGCACCACACATTTCACCTTCACATTTCTAAAGCGAAAGTGATCGCAATGTACTTTGAGCTTCTTAGTGCATTTGGAGATTTTATAATATGTGAAGACGTTAAACAGTGAAATGTTATCTACTGCAAGCTATAACTCTTTGATTGAATTAAATTTTGTTTGTTTTTACAGGGGTTTTCCGTTGTGAGCTGCTTCTCCAATCACGAAGAAGAAAGGCTATGAAACACTCTGGAAAACAGCCTCCAAAAAGAGTGTTTTGGATGGTACGGACAAAGATAGCGACGTAAAGGTAAGAAATAATCTCTGAAACATTAAATTTGAAGGTAAATCGCTATACGTATACCTTTTTAACATGGACTGATGGTGAATAGTAATACTTATCGATTAGAGATAATAATTGGGCTCTCCCTGAAGTTATTTTATGCACCACTTCTTATTCACTCATAAAGGTAGGAGCTTCAATTTCATTCTTCGAGGATCACGTTCAAATAGAGATAGCGTTCTGTCAGTGGTGCTCCTTTACCCCCGCATATTGGTGGTGGAAAATGAGATAGAGTAGGCTGTGGGAGGAGGATGTAGGCCATGGAGTGAATACTTATCGTTTCCTTAACTTTATAATCGTACTTAAGGTACCGCAAAACCCCATTGGAGCTCCCAACTTGGGCGTTCCACCTGCCAATATCAGTCAGGAGGATGGACTGGAGGCCTTGCATCAACGGCCACCATAGCAGTTAAATACATAAGAGCTTGAGGATTAAAGTGTGGTTGAATACTGTGTGTTTTGGGAATCAGTTTATAATGATTTTAGGGAAGGTGTATCCGAGAATTACTTTTCCTTTGGACATGGTGGGTGCTATCTAATGTGTTCAATACCAATATGTCAAACAAAGCAAGCAAGGTCAAATTCCATTAATTAAAAATAAAAATAAGTTATGGGAATACTCTAGAACCTACGTATATCAAGTTAAATAATAGAATTTAGCCTTATACTTGTACGCATATTGGAGAGGTGCATAAGTTAGCTAGTTCAGTAATAATGTTAATGATTTCTCACTTAACGTGGACTCATTTGATCTCAGCACGTAAATAATGTTAACTGTATATCCTAGAACTGCTACTGCTCGTACAATTGTTCAAGTATAATTATACTAAGGTCAGTACTCCTTTTAACACTTCCTTCCCGTGTTAGGTTTTCCTTCTAGCATTGTCCTTTAGTTGGCCGACGTATTCGTCCAATGGTCTATACTAAGGTCAGTACTCCTTTTAACACTTCCTTCCCGTGTTAGGTTTTCCTTCTAGCATTGTCCTTTAGTTGGCCGACGTATTCGTCCAATGCTCTTCCTCGCTGAGCCTTTTATTCCATTTTCTGTGATGTGAAAATAATATGTTGTATTAAGCTTAATCTGGTTAGCATCTTCTCCTTACCGTAATTGCTTTTTATGATTTTCTTTTCTCCTATTCTTTATACTTGTCCATTTACTACGTGTATTTCATTGCTATGCTTGTTCAAGAATAGATAATAATAATTCGGCCTTATTCGGGCGAGATTTAGACTGTGACAGTCCTTTCTTCTATCTAACCCATCGTCAAATAAATTCAATGAAAATATATTTACATTTGAGTGCTAAACAATATAAAAAAGATGTATACAATGACAATCGATTTAAAATGAATATGCATGAGTACAGAGAGTGTAGAAAGATATGCAAAGTTGTTGGAAAAACGTAAGACATAAGGCTTTCATCCTTGACGAAAAAACCCACTGAAGGAAAACACCCAACCATGAAGGAGAGTGTGAAAAACCTGCAAAAATCTACCGATAGATAATGCTAATGAAATAATTTACTCAATTAAAAAAAATAAAAATGAAGCGATGAATGAAAAATAAAAGAAGAAACACAAGGATACATAACATAAGGAACTGATTCATTAATATACTCGTAAATGTGGAGAAAATTAAAAAAATAAATAAAATTACTGATAAATAATATAGAAATAAGGAAATATTAAGGGACAACATAATAAAAAAAATTAACACAATACGATAAAATGATAATTAAAAAAAATTATTATAACCCATCACTAGTGGGTCGTGGTAGTCCAGGGGTAGAGAATTTGGACTACTGACCGCAGGGCTCGGGTTCGATTACAGGGGCAAGCTTCTCTCGCCACCTGCAGCTTTAACTAAGTTATGCGATTTTTTGGGTACCGGATCTGCTTGGGAAACCATTACCGGCAAAGGGAAAGGAACTGCCCCCCCCCCTTCCCTGATATGAGAATTTCACACGCCGTCGGGCTTAGTACTGGGTGAACTTTATCATTTCCTACCAAACCGACCTTAGGGTTGATTACTATGGTTATGGTTTCAACCCATCACTAGAAGTGAGATTTTAGTAGAAGTAATAACCCTCCTAAAGGCGCGCGAATGAGTAAGAGCCACAACGCTCCTTAATTTTTGGCATGTTCTTTGATGATTTGTCAGCATCTAGATTGTTTTAGGATTAAACCTTCAACTTGTCTATAAGAGTACGTACATAGTCGTTGCCTCTCCTTTCCATTTTCGCCAGCCTTTATTTCCTTGTACCCTGCGTGTCTCGTAATCTTTCTTTTGCATACACTCTTGCACACTTCTATCCTCTAATTTTATGTTACCCCTGCATTACAATATAATGAACACCTTTAGAAAATAAAACTTTCAACTGACTGATAAACAACCCACTAAGAAAACGAATTCTTGTGTATGAATCCCATCCATCACTGTTATATCGTGAATAATTTACTACAAAATATTTCCCCAGATGCTAGTGGTGGAAAGAGAGAATGCGGAAACAAACGGCGCTTGGATGAGCGTGAGTATTCTCGTCTCAGAGTAGTGTACTGCGCGGAAACATGGTCACTGAGGCAGGAGAATAGACATAGACTGGAGGCTTTTGAAACGTGGGTGAGGAAGTACTAGGTATGGTAGGCGAGGAGAGGGGACTGTCGGGAGGCATCATAAGGAAGCAGAAAAAATTAATGAAGGGTTTGTTGATCGGTAATGGGTTGTTGAAGACTTTAATGGAGGGGAGAATGTTGGGAAAACGAGGAGAGGGCAGGAACAGGATAGGGATGAAGGGAGAGAAGAAGTAAATAGAGATGAAAAGGGATTTGATGTAGAGTATGATGCTGGATTGTATTTTGTTAGGAGAAACAACATATAAACTTGATAGTTGTGTATACTGAAAACCTACCTTAACCGGTAGATTACTTCAAAACATATTCCCCATGTATCAAATTCCTCCTGGGGTTTTATCCTGGTTTGTTAGTTTTCATTCTCTTTCCTATGTATACGTAATACGTCAGTGTTTAGAGAGTTGGGCTACTGACCAGAGGGCCAAAATTCAATTCCTGTGAATCTCTTTGATTACTTTTAGCTTCATTCAAGTTGTGTGTTCCTTTGGGTACCAGGTTTCCGCGAGAAACCACAGGTGGGGCAGGGAAATTACCTGGATTCCCTATCCTAATATTTGAACTTCAGGCACCTTTGGGCTTAGTCTGTGAGCTCTACCCTCACTTCTCAAACCGACCTTTGGATAATAATCATGGCATGTTGTATTCTCTTTTATGTGATCATACGGTAATGATTTTCACAGAACGACGTCGATGATTCAATTATTTTTATTCCAACAGAGTCATTGTGTCTGCATCTTTGAGGTAAAGCTTATTTCATAATTGAAATTGGACATGTTTCATGCTTTTGTGGGTGAATTTCAAAAGGAATGATTTCACGTTGAAATTAATATGAGCGTGAAAATATGATAATGTAATGGATATTAAATGCTTAGAAATTCCTCAGTCTGTCTTTTACATGTCCCAAAGGAAGAATAATTTTCTTCTCAGTGGACTAACTCTTCCTATACGTGATCTTTCCTCCCACCATTCAATTACTAACGACCGACCATAGAGCATAGTTTTGTATGGATCGAATACGTGATCGTCTAGGTGTTGAGATAAACGTGGAATTAGCGGCTACCGAAATGTAAGTATCGGAAATAAAATAGATGTATTTAGAATTTATAAAATAGATAGAAAGATATAAAAATAACTATTAAGCTAGTATGGTAGCGGAAGAGAGGCTGTAATTCGAAGAAGGCAGGACAAGTGAATGAATTGGATAGTGACTAAGTGACAGTGGGATGCTGAAAATGTTAATAGAGGGGAGAATACTGGAAAAGCGAGGTAGAGGGACGAAGAGAATGGGCATTTAGGTTGTAGTTAAGAGAGTAGCAAGTTTGAGTTGTATTAATACAGAAGCAGTATTAGAGGTTATAAGGATTGTTGTGTAAATGTTAGGTAGGGCTTTGTAGTTTAATATTAATAATAATCTTTGAATTCGTTCTCAATCAATACCATCCATGTCAATTCGTCAATTCGTTCTCAATCCTTGCCATCCATCTTTATATTTTCATCAGTAATTTCATTGAAGCCAAAGGGTTACGTTATGTCGAATTTGGCATTCACATATAATATCTATCTACACTCAAGAATTAGGTTGCATCAATCTCATTTGTCGAAGAATATTTAGTATTTAGTTTTTAACTAATTTTGATTATCTAATTTTTAATGTATGTAAAATTTTAATTCTCAATTTTGAATTGCGTGTTAAGGAACTGAAATTCCAGATGTATCCGTCTCTGTTTTATGTACAAGCAGTTCCTTTGAGGGTGTGAATCCACTCTTCTCCACATTATTTGGCATAGTAATTTAAATGATCGAGTATATAATAATTGAATTAATCGAATATATGTGTGCGTTTAATTTTTTAAATTTAAGGACAGAAAAACATTTTTATTACAAGCTGCATTATCATCTATATTGTAGCTTTTAAATTAGGAAACATTATAGGCAGAAATTGTCATTCCACTCTGAAAGAAACTTGTTGTTAAACCCGGCAATGTAGAGGTGTAGTACCTTTGTCAGAAAGTTAATACTCTCATTTCTCTCTCTTGCTAATATTTCATCCTACAGCCTTAATACGTAAAATAGGCCCGGGAAATCAACATCGACAAAGTACGATAATTAATATTTTAAGTTTTTCATAGCGGAAGTTAAATGCAATGGAAAAATTGGAAGTTTAATTGTTTTCCGCAATTTTTTTTCTCAAGTTTATACGTGTAACGGTGATAAAAAAAACAAAAGAAGTCATTGCCTATAATTAGAGCAATTAACATGATCCATTTAAGGGTGACTGCTTTTGTTCGTTTCTTTAAGAAATTTCCTAAAAAAACTGAATAACTCGATGTAACTCGAAGATTGTGAAATAAAAGTAGCATAGCACAAATAATTGAAACTGGCTTTTTGCTAACTTTGTAGTATTTTTCCATTTAAAATTGGTATTTTATTGCGAAATCAACCAAAAAAACATCATCGTCAATAAAATTAAGAAATTCATGTGTCACTTAAGTTCAAGAAGATAATTTTGATTAGCAAAACACAAACCTTAGGTATTTGGTTGTAAACACATTGTCGTGTTTCATGTGTAAATTTTCGGATCGAAATCATTGTGATAATTGATTAAAAAATCTATGTTGTCAGTTATAGGTCATTACAGTTCACATATATTTCCATATAATTGAAGAATATTTGTTCAAACCCTATGTTACTATTCATACCCATGTATTTGGGGTTTAGGTAACTACCACGTACCCTGTCCTAAGAGATGGTTGTTTAGTCGTAAATGCACCTGACGCTTGAAAATTCTTACTCGTTGTTAAGAATGGTATTTGTACTACGATTTAAATAACGCCTGCCTATATTTTCAGAAAGTGAAATAACCCTAAGCCAGTTAGTTTTATGCTTCCGTATTTTTCTTTTTCGATATTTTATTATTTTCCAAGTTATTCGTATTCACCCTTGAACAATTTTTAACTAGAATAAGGTTGAAATGAGAATAGGAATAAAATAATCTAGATAAAACTTTAACTCGTACAACATGCAAAAAATAAGGAATTGTAAGTTTTCATGAATAAAACTCAACATTTCATAGGTCTAATTTCATTCTCCCCTTTATTGCTGGCTGGTCCTCCTCTTATTACTCGAGTTGAATGCATAAATAACCGTTAAAATGATGTTTTCTGTTGTGAGCCAGAGAAAATAAAGATAAGAAGATATGCAGAGATACCAGTGTGGTTCAATAATCATTAGGGTTAGTTGATTTTGAACGGAATGAGTTTTAGCGTAGATATATTAAAACAAAAATTCTTTTTGTTGATGGAATATACGTTGAACGTGATTATCGTTTATATGCAATTATCATTTTCTAGTTTTTAAGTCTACTATTGAGCGATGATTAAATCGTCATGGGATAAAACCGTTATATTAATTGAGGAAAGCAAATGATCATTATTCTGGTGTTTGATATGCATGCGTGATACTTTTGCAATTAAATTTCAATGTCGTTAAAATTATTACAAAATGAGTATTGTTTTACAGCATGCTGAATTAGTAATTTGATCTCCTGAGTTTTCAAAACACGGATGGACTAATACCAATGGGAACAACGTCTAAGCATCGGTAAACATAAAATACGGTTATAGCCGAGTTTATTTCCGAAACATTGCACAAATAAATTTTAAATTAGATATCCGTTGTTAGTCATTACTGCTATTCAGAGTTATTACCACAATACTCTTCCTGCTGTAAAATGAAATTTACATTTTTTGATCGAGCATTTACGAATGGTCTTGATTTGAAAAGAATATTTGAATAAATAAGTTTATTAATCGTCATTGTTTAATGAAATTTTTTAATAAGTCGTCCATAAAATCAACTATATATTTTCCGTGTCTCCAGAGTTTTTCTAAAATGAGGATTGAGAAGTAAGTTTGAAGTAAAGTGAATAATTTTTATATCCCCATCACCAAGCACCAATATAATCCCTTGCGACATACATTTAGGGTACAAAATGGAGGACTCGTTGCTAAATCCCTGCTCTAAAACTGTTTAGAAATTGTATTGGACGGGTGAGAAAGCGGGCTCTTCGTGAAGGGGAGGAATTGATTTAAAGCCTCGCGCCGTCTTGCCTCCGCCTCGGGGAAAATCTGTACTAATTGGATTCATTCTGTTAAAACCCTCAAATTCCCGAAGTGCACCTCGTCTTCATTAACTGCCATTTTGTCGCTCCTTCCACCCCTCAGCCGGGCACTTGTAAACTCGGGGCGCACTTATTAGTTCCATTTGGTTATGCGCGATTAGCAATGAGACGTTTCCACCTCTCTCCCTCTGTCTGCCCCATGCGTCTCTAATTTACGCACATGGGGTTTATTTCTGGTTTGGCGTCCTAGCTCGTTCTCCAACGCATGAAAAGGTGATACTTCTTCAGCCAACCAGACAGCAGTGTGTAACCGATAAGATCCATCTTAAATATCAAAACAGGTGGTGGAACACTTCTTTCATCGAAAATGTAGGAGAGTAGATTGTATAATATTTAGTATAGTCAAGTTTAAGATAGATATTTTTTGGACATTTATCGGTTGAGTGCGGTTAGAACAAAAAAATTCTCAGAAGCCTCTTGTGCGATCCCTTACGGATGAAGACGATGCTATACTGGCAATACATTTAGTTATTTACGTAATATCAAGCAGGAAAATGGAAGGGAACATTAATATGAACATTGATGGCTGGTTCACGAAGATAAAATGTGAAAAAAAGATTACGAAAGATGTAGACGAAAATCTTTGCTTGTCTTAGTGTGAAGCACTATGGATTCAAAACATCTTAAGAGGCAAGAGGATGAAAAAAACATTCTAGGCTTCTAAGGCAAAGCTATGGGGAAGAGCGTAGAAATGTTTGGCAGCGTGGAGGAATATCAACGAAGTTTTAAACATTCGCACGGTAGGATAAGACAGCATGGTGCAGCGTGTATTTCTAATAAGGTGTCAAAACTATGTGGAGAAAATAGTTAAAAGTAGTTCGATTTTAAAGAACATGATAGGAGGGAGTTTGTTTGTTAGTGGGGTAGGGAAATAAATAACCAGAAGTATGGAATAAGGCACGAAGAACTAGACAAAAATAATAGAGTGAAAATAAGATAAATTTTACACGATATGGTCCAAAATTGTATTTCGGATAGGTCTAAAACCTTTCACTGTGGCCTATAGACGGAAAAGGAGAGCTGGTGTTCTGATGGTAGTGTCCTGAACAGATTACCAGGGATAATTCGATAGGAATTCATTTTGAGTGGGTGTAAATATCTGCCACAACAGGATTTATTACGCCGCGATCCAAAGTTTGTTATAACCTCCGGGAATGTATCATTACAATCAAATTTGTATTACCACGATATCTACTCCCATTAAGGAATAAACCCCAGGGAGAAGAGACGGGAAAGGGGAGAGGCGATCCCTCGGGTAATTTTCAATTCAATTCGAGCTGGTGCTGCTAAACTACGAACTGTCATGCCTTAATGTATTTTTTCTTTCTCGTCATTAATTGAAAAGGAACGACTTTCATTTTTGGACAGTATGGTAGCCGGGTGGGTAGATTGTTCGGTTACAAAGCTTAGATTCAGGATTAAGAAATAAGATGAGGTCTACGAGCATCACGTGGTGTAACCAAACTGTGTCGTTAATCGGTAGCAGGTCTTCCCCGGAAAATGCAGGTGGCACAGAGAAAGCAGCTGCCTCCCTTTACCTATTGTGTGGGTTTCACTATCTGTATGCCTTAGGACCACTTGAATTTTATCCCAAGTTCGGACTAATTACACTGTGTACTGTGAGGCAATACTCCGTGGATGTAGTCAGTATTGAGATTTTGGGTCATTATTGTGGTTTTTCATTTTGAATACACTGGTATCATTAATTGATTATTTCAGACGAAATGCGGTCGATCCGTAAGTTAGTCGCCTCAAAATACTACGAGCGTTTGGAACCTTGATGCAAATGATGATTCATATCGCTTTCACTAAAGTGTGGATTAAAACGGAATTAAGTTCTTTCCCGTACCAGTCACATCGAGTCATTTCAGACGGAATGTAACTTTTGGGACCCGAAAATCACTAATAGCATTTTTTACAATAGTAAGAATAAGTGTACTTCCTTTTTTGCTATAAAAGAGACACATTCATGTAAATACGTAAATGTCTGTTAGCTAGAAGGCAGTTTAACGACATAAGTTTAATATAGTTGGAAAATATTCGGTTATATCCGTGTAGTTTCTCAGAGATGTCAATATTTCGTATGAATTAAATTTTTTTGAAGTAGACTGATTTCATTCCTGTAAATATCTTAAATATTTTTCTGATTCAAGTGGTAGGATTTGCGTTTGGTTTTAATTATTTTGAGACGCGTCAGCTTTAATGGATACGGTCTACCTATGCTTCCAACAATTCCATTTTTATGATGAAATTATATCTATCTGTAATCGATGAAAGGTAATATTGATCTCAGGGAACATAAGGTTAACAGAAATGAAAGTCTTTATGATAAAAATAGATTATACGTCTATGAAACGGACGTGGATAAGATGCCACTTCCATTAAAATATCCGATTTACTTAATAAGATCACCAGTTGTGGTAGCATGGGAAAAACCTTGCATAAATATCACGTGTGTCATCTTTTTAGCCATTTTTTGCCTATGTGCTTGAAGCTTGCCTTTTAAAGACATGGGAGCGAATTGAGAAATAATCTATAACCTGTAACGGCATTAAGTATCTTGGAAATAGCCTAAGAAATGGAAATCATTTCAATTACGCAGTTAAAAAGATGTTGTTTAAGTGTAAAAGTGAAATTTGGGCAATAAAAATGGTCTCATCTTCAACTGGTTTACCTTCGCTGGTAACATTTGTCGAACGTGAAGATTAATGAGAGAAATGTTATCATTGGCAGGACAACACGTTGAAACGGCACTATTACGGCGTGAATGGGACCTCATATACCATGGGTTTTTTTGCAACCTGCGAGAGCGAAATGGGTGAAGGGGGGGGGGGCTGAATTGTCTGTTGTGCGGTAACTAAAGAGGCGAAAGGGGTCCACTGGTAATCTGTTTCTCCGGCTTAATCGCCTGCTCTTTGGCAAAGGAAATCCGTACAAGCGAACGCTGATTTATTTATCGTAACCCTGGTGCGTTCAACCCGACACGATCAGTCCACTTAATCATTTAAGTCTCTTATTCGTTTCTCTCTTGCCCCTGTTCCCCTCTTACGCAAGGGCCGCCGGTAGTCCTATTGTCCCTGAATCCATTTTAGAGTTTAGGGTGTACATGCAATCACACGCGAAAGCTTATATGCATAAACAAAGGAGCAAACGAGCAAAAAAGAGCTCATGAAGATTCTCAGGTGACTAAGTTCAGCTAAAATTTCAAGCAACAAGTAAATTGTATGTTTATAACGTGTTTTTACATTTGAACTTCCGGTAATTCTCGTTCACGTTCGTAATTCTTGCGCCAATCTAATCATAAATGTAAACAAACGCATCAATTCAATCTAATCATATATGTAGTACACGCACGCCTAATCTCTGGAATAATCATTTCCTCGTTCTCTTTGTGTCACTCTTGACTGGCGATTCCATGTTTTGTTATCGACTCCAAAGTTTACTTTCATATCCTCGTTTGGTTCATTCACTTCACTGTCGAATATCATTTGTTTATGGTATCATGCCGAATTATTTCACTGCAGCCACAACGCTATAATTTCTGGTAAAGGAGTTTTTATTTTAAATTACAATCGTATCTAACGTATCCCTACTCATGTAACATTTACCTTTAACTATTTGTTTCAGTAATAGTTTATTTATTTTTTATTTAGTTCAGCAATAGTTTCAGTTTACGATGTTAATGCACAATTCCTTCTGATCAATATTCAGCTGTGCTACATTAATAAAACTGCATTCTTAAAGTTAAAAATTCTTAAAACAACCTTATTACATTTATTTAATCAAAATGTGGATATGAATAGTTTTATTTAATATCTGGAGTACCTTTTGGAATAATCATAACCGCCATGGCTGGGTTCTATATCCACAATTAGGATTGATTTGAATTTTCTGTAAGAGTTGGGTGGCTTTTCGAATGAATACATATTTATTTCATTGGGAAGCTTGCATATTTTTATTTTACTCACGAAAGCTGCTCTTATGAGAGTTATTTTCCTTTCATGGTAGTGTTGGATCAGATCGACGGAATTGTTTTCAAGCTTTCTATAAAATCCCTTAAAACCCACCGTCCCTTTCATAATCCATTGGTGGGATTCCATTGAATTCGGATTTGGAGATTAAGAATAACGAGTTTCCGCGTTCAGGAGGCATAATAGGGAGGGTTCATTGTTGACCATCACGTCTAGTTCTGGAAAAATTCTCATTTTGGATTGGATTATGTATTTTACGAAGCCTCATAAAGCTTAGAGGCCATTTCTAAAAGCGGAACTTCTCTCTGTTAAGTTCTTATTGCACACGTAGGAACTAAAATCTGGGAATTAACCTATTTAATGTGACTTCCATGGCATAAAAAACGGCCGGAGTATACTTGCTTTGAGTTGACCCATTCTCGTGCTTAAATCAAGTGTGTGCCAGGAGTGAATTGTTTCTAATGAATAGCAGTCGTTCGTTTAGATTTAGTCCCAGTCTTCAGCAATTGAATGGAATAATGATTACGGCTTCTACTTTTAGCTCAAACACTAGCTACAATGTCGACGTGTTAAAAGAGTAGTATTCCACTGTTGTTATCATGTGATTTTCTAGAGCATCTGTTTACAATTTACCTGGATACGTGACCGATTTTTATATCAATATACGGAATTTGGAGAAGGCCTTGAAATTACCCGGATTGTGCTTGAATATGTTGTGATTATTTGCGTAGTTTACGCGAGGATATGGAAAGTCTACAGAAGAAGGGTGAAATTGGTGCGCTATACAGCAAGGTTAAGTTATTATCGGGAAGTAAGAAGGCAAGATCTGTGCTAACCGTTAAAGATAAGTGGGGTAAGATAATAGTTGACACAGAAAAAAAAAACCAAGAGAGATGGAAGGAATATATAGAAGCACTGTATGGTAACAAACTTAGGCCAACAAGGTTAGACATAGAAAAGAAAATTGACGTAGATGAAGACAGCTTAGGTCCCGGCATATTCGACGATGAGATAGAAAGGGCATTAAGGGAGATGAAACCAAATAAGGCCGTGAGGTTAGACAACATCCCTACGGAACTATTGAAATGTTAAGGAAAATGTGGGAAGAAGACTCTATATGAACAGATTCGTAGGAGGAAGGAATCTGGCCGCAAGACTTTGTGAGATCAGTGTTGGACCAACACGATCAAAGTAGTATGGACGTAATTGCAAGAGAAAAATTGCACTGGGGAAAGAGTTGTTCATAAGGAGGAGGGAGTTGATGACAGGGACGTTGAGTAAGGATGCTAAGAAAAGACTCATAAAACTTTCATATGGAGCGTACGGCGTGGAAAGGTGGACATTGAAGCTGGAGGATATACGTAGAATGGAGGCTTTTGAAATGTGGGTGTGGAGAAGAATGGAGAAGGTGAAATGGGCCGAAAGGAAAACAAATGTGGAAGTATATTTTTCGTACAATTTGATTTTTCTGGTAAAATACCTTTTTGGGAAACCACGGGCGCCATGGGGAAAGGAACCGACCTGATGTGAGAATTTCACACCCCGTTGGAATTTTAATTAAGTAAGCACTCGCCTCACCAATCAAATGGAACTTAGGGTTGATTACTGTAAATTTTATAAAGCACATAATGATGAGAAGAACCGATAGAGTTAGTGTATATAGTGCCGCGTGGAATCTCACAAATAATTAAGCCGATACTGTTAAAAAAGCGTAAGGAAAACGTGGGAAACAGACAACTTCAAAGATTTTGGGGAGAGTTCCGCATTACGTAATGCCATTTGTACGACTTCATATAACTTTACCCTCATTCGAAAGAATGTTAGAAGTCCAGAACTTAATTACTTATTTTTTTAATTCCGCGGTTGCCGCACTTGATTTTTTTCAACCACGCCAGACCTTTCAACCCCCAATTTCCTTTTAAGTGTCCGCTCTCGAGGCATTTGACTGCTCATCTTTCTTCTCCGATTCCTGTTCGGTGGCATTCCCTTCCGATGTGATCCTCCCACCTTAAAACTTCCGCATGGATAAATCTTTCTGGTTCGACGTATTTTCCTCTCAAATCACCGCCAGGTTTTACGTAGGTGCGTACAGCTTCGTCCCAGGGTGTGTGGGCATTCACACCAGAGGACGTTTCTTCGGCCTCCGTCAGAGAGGAGGGTAGTTTTGCTGTTGTTTTAAATGGATCGACTTGACTTTTGGACAAGGGTGAGATTTTTTCTGGACCGGCAATCAAATTTAGTAGGGGGCGTGTTTCGTTCTCCCGTAACGTCTACACATTTCCCCTGCATGGGCCCGAGTTTTTCGGTCGAAGAGCAGTGACGGTATATATATCAGTCCTCTCCCAGGGACTATGGGAATGAATCAGGTGCGTGTTAATAGAGGAATCTTGCTTGAGTATTTTTCTGCTACGCAAATACAATTCATTATCCCGAACCCAATATTGATCAAATTCTACCTAAAATAATTAACCTTGCCTTAAATTCAAGTACTTAAGAAGTTTGGGGATGAAAAATTTAATATTCATGTTACTTTTATGCGCACACCTTTGTTATCATGTGATGTGACTATGTGATTTCATTGCAATATTTCAATTTCTATAATTTATTTATTTTTCTCATGCTTTTCACAAGTGTTTGCTTACAAAAAGGCTCGTCAGGGTCCGGAAATCACTTAATTTACTTTGAACCTGTACTTGTAAAAACCCTATTTCCCCATTTTTATAAATTCTGTTGTGCAAACTAGTTGAATCTGCATTCGGAAAATTTATTTTGAGACATTGGAGTTTTAGGGATTATTAACAATTTCTGTTTATTTTAATAAATAGATAGCGGTAAAATGCTTTCAACATTTGAAAAATTACAGGTACTTAAGCCAAAGCTTAAGCATAGAATTCATCGTGATAGGATTTCGTTATACTCTAAGTCGGTTTTTATACATGCCACCATGGCATCTGAACAAAATACTCCTTCGCGATCAAAAAATGGGAATAATTTATTTCTTATTGGAGCTAATAATCATCTGGAAAGATTTTTGTGGTGCATTACGCTCCCTCTTTTCTCTTCGAAATTCGTCTTTATACTTACTTACCTGGTTACAACAGCCTCCCGGTTAGTGACTTCGTTGTAGCCTAAGTTCTTACACAAAATATACCTTAGAAAGAATATTTTTTGACCATGTCGAGGTTAGATGAACTATTTTAGAGGAAAAAGGTGGGAATTAAATACAGGAGACTTGAGTGCGGATGAGAGAGGGAAAGAGAGCAGGGGGGCGTGAATATTTACTGCCAAACACTCTGCTATGGTCCGCAACACTCATCACCTCCCTCCCTCACACCGCTTACCTCTCCTGTTCCCACACGACTTCGTATCCCACAACCAGAGGGAGGCGTGGCGGATTCGGTGGGGAGGACGGGTTCGGTGTCGGGGGAAGAGTCCTCGCTCTTTCTATCCATGTATTACGGCCGGACTAGCGGCTTCTCGACCGAAAGAGCATTTCCCCGGTAAATCGAGAGAGCAAGTAAGTACGTGTGTGTGTGTGTAGCTACTGATTACTACGCTCTCTCCACCCCTTCCCCCCTCCTCTCTCTGCAAAACAGGAAAATGGGGTCCGTAATCTCCGTTCATCCTCTCTCCAACGTGCTGTGGTTCCATTCCTATCGCGTTGGCGAGAAATCGGGATTTATTCCCACGGCACTTGTCCGTCTAATCTATTTAGCCTTCGATCGAGAAAAGAGGTGCTCTGTGCTCGTGGTAGTTACTCTGGCCAAGTGCTGCTACGAATGCTTAACGTTCTCTTGGTTGGCTCATTATTCCAGATAACCTTTTTTTCCAGGCGCTGGCCTATATAGTTGCCAAGTAATAGTGCCCGAGGACCCTTTAAAGGATTATATTGCATTACTTATGCCGAACTACTGAATACCGAAATTACAGATTTATAAAATGATCAGAGTCCGCATTCGCTCCCGGGAAACTTCGAACTGATCACGCTGTTCCTAAATCTGTTTCCATTTGATGTAAGGTTTTTATTATTGAATAAATTCTTGTGCGGAATTAAAACGGAAATGTACCTTTTTGGATCCCTTCCCCCAGCAATGACTATTTTCTTTCCACTATGAAGATATGTGAATTTATTTTCATGTATGTATTCGAGTATGTAGTTAAGATTTTGTGGGAACATGTTGTTTGGAGAAAGTACCTGAAGAGTTAATTTTAAATCTTGCAGCCTGATTAAAAGTTCGAGTCGTAAATAAGTTCATTTGATTTTGGCACCGGTGATCAGATGGCTCTTTAGTTATGTGGTTTGTGCGTGTTCATGGTCAATATTAAAAACAATAATAAAGTCATCTACATCTTCTCAATACCCCGCAAGCCGCTGCAAGGGCATGTGGCGTTTAAATGCGGGGTGTTAGGGCACCACCCGTATTTAAGAGAAAAAAAGCGCATGCAAAAGCTACAAATTTTTACAATCAAAAAATCATTTATTATAGAATTTGATTTTACTGAGTGTACATTTTATGCCTAAATTTCGTTCGGAAATGGGAATAAAGCCAGATGAACGAAATAAATCTGCATAAAGATTGCTTATTGCTTCTGAATGAAAGTCATTAAGTATCCACATTTTAGATAAGAATGGTTTCACCATATTGTGACCAACGTTCTACAAGTCCCAAAATGACTGATTCGGCACCTAAAATAAATTTAATTGAAGTTCAATAACTATGGCGCCGGTTCTTTTCTATTTATTGAGCTCGGTTGGAAAGTTGTTTTGTTTTAACTTTTGCTACGTACTACCGGGGGAATATTTGATTCCAGGATCCGCTCCGTTTAATATTTCTGAATATAGTACAATATGGGTGAGTGTACAGACATAATTAAAGTTTGTCCTTTAAAATTTACGACCATTTTAAATGTTTTAGTCGCGATTAAAACAATAGGAACCATTTTGAGGAGGTATAGCTTTTGGAAGGAATATTACTGCCGTGGTTTTCTCATATTAATAAAAAAATGAACATCTGGATTGCAAAAAAAATAACTTTACCTTTTTCACAACTGAACTTATTTTAATCATGTCCTCGAAAAACAATCCCAAATCATTGATTTAATGTTAAGAAACATATCAGGAAGCGTTTACGAGGAAGCAGAAGTTAATGATAGGTACCTAAAAAAATATGTAAAGAAAATACTACTACATTAATATGACGCTTAAGTTTTGCATAGCTGGAAAATTTGGTCATTAAAGCTAAATAATGGGTTATCGCAATGTGTAATATGGGATATTTTGGGTCATTTTAGTTAGGCCTAACGACTACAATATTGCATAGTGCTAAGGCCCATATACTCATAGCTGGTCGCTTACTCCTAATGATAAATAATTTAAATGGGTTGTATATCATAAATGATTCTACATTAAAAGCTTCTCGTGATCCTGAAATCGCTTTTCGATCAGGAATGACTGAATTATTTACAGGTGTAGGAGTTTTCCTTGGAGTCTTTATTCATAAAGCAGTTTAAACTCGTCATTTTTTAATTTTAATCCTATTATTATTGAATGTCATTATCGAGAGTCTGAGTAACTATAATTTATTATTTTAATATTTACTATCTCAGTAACATTTTCATGAAAAACAGAATCCGTTTTATGTGCGTTTATATGGCTTGATTATTTTCACCTGCTCGAGTGTTCTGCCGCTGCCATTTCCCTCCGTTATAGTTAACCCATTATTTTACTTTACTGTTTGTTAACAGTCACTCTATATTAATGATTTTTGTCTGTGATGGAATGTTTTATTTTATTCTAGATAATTCCTTGCAATATTTATTCAAAGTGATATCTCATTACTAATTCAAATTTTTATCTACGATTTTTGACTAAGTTCCCCAGATTTTTTAATGCACTGCTTCAAAAAGCACTTCTCTTTCCCTTTACACATCGCCCACTCAGAAGTTTTCTTTGTTTTCTTTGTACTGTATTGGGTCTTTTCTCAACTATCGTAAAATTCACCACCAAACTCACATTAATCACAATCTTATTTGGCCGTAACATCGTTTGCAGAGTGTATATTTAATCAGATTAAGCAGGAGTACTTAAAAATTTCTTCATGATGCTAACTCTTAAAAGTTTTATCGTGAACCTATGTGTTAAGTAACACTCTCACGCCAATTCATCTTAAATGCGCTTGAGCGTTCGTGGTGTAATTATGAGGATAAGCGAACTTCAAGGCGCTGGTGAGTTGAACTCGCAGGCAGAATACGATTAGCGTTTCCCGAAAATTGGATGTAGCACTGTCTCTATCTCAACATTTGTCGCGGAGTCGCTAATGAATTTCTAAGTGGCATTGCGTATTGGCATTATCTATGATGTAGCTGTATTCATTTCAAAGAAGTTGTGAGTGACAACTTTCTCTGACAGATATATTGTGTCAAACATTAATCTTAGCATTCCGTTTCATAAATCTTTAACAAAGAAGGTATACATTTCAGAGGATAGGTGGTTTTTAAAGTGCAGCAGCGAGAGGCGTATTAATTCACTTTTGGTACAACTGGATGAGTTTAAAATTCCTCTAAGTGATCCTAATTCCTCTTCAAAGTGAGTAGTTTCAAGCGTAATGTGATTGAATTCGAACAAAATTAAGTTTCTTTATCTTTATTTCATTTCAAAGTGTTTTGTACAGGCACGATAGGAGTTTTGATATCAATTTAGCTCTATTTGGCACTGTTTTATAGCATAATGAACAGATGGGCAATTGAAGCCCAATGTCAGCGCCTATTGGCAAACATTTGTCGCCTATTTCAGGTGGGAGGGAGTAAATTCTTGTTTACGAGGGGAATAAAGAGGCATTTACCCTACCCAGTTGTACAAGATTAGTTATGAAATGTCGACAGTCATTGGCTTTAGGCTTTGAAATCCGATATTTTTTTGTTGGAGTTACCTTTTTTCAGTGGTATTTGAGAAATAACTAAGGAGCTGAGGGAGTAAAGATTTAATTAGTACTCTTCGTAAAGTTTTATGCTCATTTTTCATGAAAATTTTAAAGGAGGGAGGGAGAGAGTGTTATTCATAGATAACTCCAGGGTATCGTGTAAGTGGACACCGTCACCTTTTAAAAATACCCTTATCTCATCCTGATACATGTACGTATTCGAATTATTTTGGATCTATCGATCAAGGTGTGTTAGGAATAATCTTATGTAGATCAGAAGAGCTTTTAAGCGATGATAAACTACATTTTTGAATCATTATTTGTTTATTTGAAAATATAAGGTTCACTTTGTTGTTTTTAACTACATAATACCCCGCAAGGGAGTGTGGCAGGGGGTGTTAGGCCACCACCCAAAAAAGGAAAAAAAGGAAGACCGCATTCAAAAACCAACACATACATGCAAACCCAAATCCACAATGGCGCATTCATTCATAGAAACATCCTGTCATTTTACACGCATGCAAATTCATATGTATACCATCCTTCATTTTACACGCATGCAATTACATATGCTATAATGTAAAAAATAATTGGACCTTAGGATGCAGTAAGAAATTTATCCAATATCGTACAAGCTAGATTTTAGTAAGTAGCAAGGCGAAATTCCACTACCACAATAACATGCAACATAAAACGCTCTCCTACCCAAGGTAAGGAATTTGACCCAACGCTGCAGGGAGGAGGAGCGATCGAGTCAACGGTCGCATCATCCATCACTCATCAGTTTCTCACGCCACGAATTCGATTGACGGGATATTTCACCCTTTGCGAAAACAATTTTTGACCTGTGTCACCAACATAATTGTCCGCCAATATATGTTTACTTCGGTCCTTTTTTAAATTGAAGCGATTGTTCTGATATAACCTTCATCGCGAGTACACCCCTGGGTCGAGAGAGGTCACCTTAACAATGCAGAGTTCTTCGCGTAAATATGCCATGGCGTTTAAATCGACCGCTGGTCCATCCTTTCGTTGATTGAATGGGCAGATTGTCCTTTAAAGAAGGCTTTAGATCTCCCCGTCGTATCTTATTGCTTCTGCTCGAGGCACGCGCTGTGGGTTGATCACCCATTTCCATAAGGTATATTCGTAGGTGCAAGTGTGCATGTATGTTAGTAGATAGCAAATTTGCATTAATGTGTGTTATTAAAGTTTTTGCATGAATATATGCGTCCTTACGACCGTAGATTGGCAAGAATTTGTTTGATTTTGCATGTGATTTGACTCACTTTTACGGGTGGTGACCTAGCACCCTCCACCATACCCCCTTGAGGCGGCTTCTACATCTGCATCTACACAATGCCTCTCAAGAATGTGTGGCAGGGGGTGGTGGGTATGGCCAGTCATCCTACGTGTATTCCTCTACTTCCTCATGCACATGGCACCTTGCGGTCCATCCTAAATGCCCGTGGAAAAGGGGGCGACCGAAGACCAATCATGCAACATGCCTACACACGTATTACGAGTATTATAAGGTTATTATTCCGATGCCTGCACAAAGAGGACACGTTAAAAGAGGGCAGGCTATTCAGGCACTAATTACCGGTTAGTATTCCACGCATTCCGGACGGGCAAATCACAAATACAGCAATTGACTTGATATACATTCGCCTACACCTCACCTGGCTAAAGGGCACAAGGGGCGGGGGAGGCCAGACTTGGAGAGTGTATTTTAGTAGGAATTTAATCTTTCATACCCATATTTTCGACAGCACGTACCTATTATTCTCTTATGTGCTCCCCCTTTTATTACTGTCGCGAATAGTTCTCGGGAAAAACGAATGCTTGAATCTATCAGTTCGACAGTCTTAACTCTCTAATTTTATGACAGTTGTCGGCCCTGCCAATGTAAATAGGGATTATAGTTATATCTCAAATGTCCGATGCGACATGTTAATGTTTCGAATTAAAATAAATAACATATTTTATTTATTAATTTTTACGTATCCATTTATTTATGTTTACGGGAAATACAACAATGGGAACCAAGGAGCTATCGCAACAATGCTGCCGACAACATATGTGTAGTTACCGATACACAAAAAGTAATCAGTAGTGAAGTGGTGAAGAGATATTAACTTTTCGGTTCGCTTTATCTCTTGATACAATTACGTACGTTACAAGTGCAATCGCTACAATGGCGTCGAGGAATGGAAGTCTCTACGAAAACAACCGTAATAGAGAGGAGCAAGTGCTGGAGGAATATTTCTATTGTTTGTCGCACGCCCTGCGGTGTATCCAGAAGCTTCCCAACCATTTGCGCAAACAAGCGAGGGCATGGGTCCGGTTTTTGACCAGATCAAAACCCCGCAGCCTAACGGAGATGAGGCAACGAAACGTGCACTTCCTCAGCTTACTTCTGGATATGTCTCTAGGGACTCTGAGGAGATTATACCTCAGTGATCCCCCAAATGCAAACCAGCCGATCCCCCCACCGCTGACCGATGCATGCTTCAATTGGGAAGAGCAGCCTGTTGAAGAAAGTCAACCCACAGAGGAATATGCCCTCCAGATTCCAGACTGGGTGAAGAGATTCATTGAAGGAGGGGAGCCTGCAGACCATCCAAAGGACCCCCAACTGAGTCACACCTCTAAAGTTGGGCGACTCAAGGTTGCCACCAGAGCTCTCACTCGGCTGCCGGGTGCTCACGGCTTCGTCGGGAGAAGGCGACGTCTCCCAGCAATTTAAAAGCCATGCCGTGGCGAACGATGGTCTTCTAAAATGGCAATGTGGGCACGTGAGCAGGCAATTGAAGAGAAGGAGAGGGCATTGGCAGGAAATGTCAATGCACTTATGAATAAGCTGGAGTTACTAGAACGCCGAAATGTGTTCCTTTTGGACTTTATTGAGGTTGAAATGAGTGAATTGTATTACACTGGAAGAAATGTGAGGGCCATTTAGGATCCGCGCACCAGACAATCGCAAGATCTCAAATTTGAACTAAGCATGAAATAGTTGTATCTGGCTTGCATGATGACATACTACGAAGAGAAGTATTTGTGTACCCGAGAATTCACTGGCAATTATGCATTTGAACGCCCATACTAATTATTGATCAATCCTGTAAATAATATATTTTGTTTATGTTTATTAATATGTATTTAGTGTCACAATAAAATGTTAGTTTATATGACATACTGATTCTAATAAAGAAATGTTTCAAAATGAAGTCATTTGCATTTGAATTTCTTATTTGGAATTATGCCTCTTTATTTTATAATGAGATATTTAGAATTTTTTAATACCCTGTAAGACACCGCTAGGGTGCGTGGGAGGGGTTGAATGCACACCGGACTAGTGTTGACCCAAATATGACCCTACCGTGGTCGGAAAATGTCATTCTGGTAACCTAGGTCGTAATAAAAGCACTCTTTGAGGAAAAGCAAAGTTTCATCTACATAAAGATCTGCATTTATCTCGATGTTTCAGTTGAACTTCACCCGACTTAATACAATATTTTGTTGATGGAGCCTTCAACTTAGTATTTTTTACGAAGTAACGCATTTTTATGATCAAAATTACGCCAACCATACCAAACCCGCCAATGGATAGGATTTGGTGCAGGGATTTACAGCTGGTGAGCAATGATACACCAATATGACGCAATAGGCTCGTTGGTGTGCTACAATACGTTTCATTAGAAGTTAAAGGATGGCGTACAACTTTTAATTATGGCGTGTAAGACAAAAAGAGAGCGCATGCACCGACATGAAAACGACGCAACAATTATTAGCATTGATACAAAATAACTCAAAAAGTAATATTTCCACATAAAAATCTTTATTACACGTCCCAGGTACCGTTGTTGTACAATATCTTTAGATTGGTTGCAGAAAATTATTCTGCAGCAAGTAGGATAATTTTTGAGTGAATCATAAAGCGGTTCGTCGTAGCCTGAAGATAAAAAAATTCTAATATTGAGCATTTCTGCATAGAAACATAAAAAACGTATGAACTAAATGTGTAGTAAAATAATATATTTCTGATGACAGAATGTTAGTAATCTGTTTTACAGGAACCTGTTTAATACTGTTTTAATGAACGCTTAGCGAAAAAATTTCAATAACCTTGTATCCATGCAATAAATTTCTCCGAATCTCCTCGGTATGACATCTGGTTTTTGAGAACCTCGAAAAACAAATCCCTGAAACTGGGAAATAAGTTAGTATTTCAAATTACGATGCTGAAAATTCGGTATCTTTCACTTCTCCTTTTCTATTTCGCCTGATCGTGCCCTTGTTTAATGGTCAATAGCTTCATAATGGCCACCTAGTAAAAAAAAACCGAAAATTATTTACAAGACTTGCCCTCGAACGGACAAACACATTAAGCCGCCTGGTATAATGTTTATTTAATTTTCGTCTCGCACAGTTTCCGCTTCCAGCTGCGGAATATTAAAAACGCACCATTTATTCATGCGCAATATTTTCCACCTTTTCTTCTTTTCCTTCGAAAAGACATTTTCTCTCTCTCTCTCGCTCCAACCATCCCTAGATGGATCTGCAGTCGCGCCACGAGCCAGAGATTTGTCATCGGCCGGGTGTGTGCGGACGGAATTCCTGACCTCACGCCCTCACCCCGTTCTTCTCCCCGCTTCCCTCTCTCCTTTTATATCCCGCACCTTCCCTTCGTCTTCATCCGCAGTTCTTCTCCCCATCGATCAGCGACGCTCTCTCAAACGCGCGCGGTGTGCTCTCTATCTCACATGCCGCCGGAAACGATCACCATCCAATGTGATATGGGATGGGATGGGAAGGAGTTTGGTAAGAAATCTTACATTCGATTTTTAAACCAGAAGGATCCATTTATGAAATTTATATCCATTGAAATATCGCTATTCCGCTCTGATCCGATCTTGACTATTTGGCAACTAGCACGTAACTTGATGCCAAGTTTGGCATCCGCTGGAGACACACTCGAGAGCTCTCTGACAGGCTGATTGAATCTGTATAGTGGGTGTGGATATTGGAGCCTAGGCAAAGGATGAATTTGGCGAATGCCTCATGCGGAGTTTTTCGGGAAAATTCATTTCAATTAATAAGGTTACTGCAGCAGTATAAGTATCTAAATGCTTTTAGTTCATAAGAGTGAAGGCTAAGATGATAATTCCCGCGCGGCGGGAATGAGGAACTGTAATTAAAACCTGGATTGGAGGGTTTGGAATGGGTGCTGCATTCAGTTAGGGATATACGATACGAGTACAGTGGAGACGGGAAGCTCTTGAATCTCTATGGCAAACTTTCTAGGTGCTCATGTAAATTCGCCTACTTTCATATTGCCAAACTAATAAAAAAAAGCATACCAATGTCTTCAGCACCGTGGAGAAAACAAAAGAAACTACTCGGGAAACTTTCTATAAATGAATGGGAGCAAATAAAAGGGTGAACGCATCGTCTATGATTAGTATTTAGAACATGAATTTAGAACAGCAATAAAATCCGTAGAAGTTAAGCGTGAGCAGTACGAAATTGTTGATACTTTTAGAATGAATTCATTTCACTGAGCCAGAATGTATTTGTATACTTCATGGGTTTTGAAAAGGCGTTCGACCGAGTAATCGGAGTAATAAAGACATTTCAGAAGATAGGAGTACTTAGCTAGAAGGATGAACAACTTATCCGGAACCTTTACATACCTCAGATTTCACAAGGGCGGTTAAGGAGTCGCGATTAGAGTTGAGCAGTGGTAGGCAGGCGAGTGAGACAGATATTCGTTTTTACCCGATAAATTCAGTATTTATGAGGAGGAAACGATGAGAGAGAGGCATGGAAGGCTGGAGAGGGGGGCAGTGTTAGTACGTGGAAGATTATTCAAATCAGTTATATTTTCAGACGATTATGCGTTTGTAAGCCAGTCAGTTGAAGAGTTACAATTATTACTTATCGTAGTAGAAAACCAATGGGATAGATATGGGGTGAAGATCAATCATAAGAAAATGAAGGTAGTTAGAATCCAAAGAAAAATAGAAAACCTAAGATAATACTTGAATTAAGGAGTGAAAACTAGGGTAGGCAGTAATTGTTTGGGAGGGTAGGGCGGGTGGTAGGGATATTAAAAGAAGAATTGGGGTAGGTAAAGACGGGTTTACAAAGTGGTAGGAGTTGTGTACAGTCGCCTTAAGCAAAGTAGTCCAGGTAGGACAAATGAAAATTTTGGAAGCGTCTTTAGGAGCGTCGTTTCGCTTGGCTCGCAAACTAGTTCGTGGAGGCTTTTGATAACACAGGCCAACAGTGGTTTTGGTGCCGGAGCTTTTAATGCTGATTTAAAGAACAATTGGGGTGCTGAATCCAATTATGACACTAGTTTTTTCCTATCAGCTATAGTTTTCAAGATATAGATATGTTGTTACTTACATAAAAAAATCTTCTACATGATGATATGGGAATATTATATTAACACAGGCCAACAGTGGTTTTGGTGCCGGAGCTTTTAATGCTGATTTAAAGAACATTTGGGGTGCTGAATCCAATGATGACACTAGTTTTTTCCTATCAGCTATAGTTTTCAAGATATAGATATACGTAAGTAACAATTACGTAAAGAAATCTTCTACATGATGATATGGGAATATTATATTAATAATTATCTCATTGGCCTACAATATAGAAATATACATAAAACATATTGACAGTTTATTGAAAATAAAAGGAACACCGCAGAGTGGTTATGAATTGGTGTAATTATAGATTTATTTAACTTTGAAATTTATTTTCCGGAGTATATCAAATATTAAAACAACTAATCGTAAGATGTGCCATATCTAAAAAAGTAGAGCTGTTAAATAAAAACGGATTTCATATTTGGATTCAGCTCTACAAATATAGTTAAAATCATCACAAAGATTCCCGGCACCAAAAAAAAATTTTTTTGTAGGCCTGTGTAATTGATTGTGGAAGAGAATGGGAAAATAAAATGGGCGAGAATGCAATCAAATTAGCAATTTCTAGTGATGGCAATGAAATAAAGACGACGGGTGTGAAAATTTCTAAGAAGCAGGAAAAGTGAATGTTGTCTTGCAGGCAATGCTGGGAAAGCGAGGAAGAGGGAGGAAGTTACTCGTATATGCCCTTTTGGGTGGAATTTATGAAGTTAAAAAGTATGCTGAGCTAAAGAATAAGTTACTATAATATTCTATGAATACAAAGAAAAATTATTGTCATTTTTAAAAGGGACAGTAGTATAGTGATGTGTAATTCAAAGAAGCGTCAAATATCTAGCCTAACCAGTAGATTAACATTATAGTTTTAATCTATTTATATTGTTCCTGTAATTTCTGGTTCATTCTCTAAGAGTTTCTCAGGGCTAATTGACGTGCTCTTAAAATAAAGATAAAAAGTTACGGAATTAGTTATTGAGTCACTTTATAGCGAAGGTACATTTAATGTTACCGACGAGAACATTCGATAGCTAATTTACGCATCCGTAATATCTACGAGAAAATTAAATTTCTCCAAGTACCTGTAAATAAAACACTATCTAGTTGATTTTTAATGGGTGTATCTTAGGGAATTATGTTTTTCACTCAAAGCATTTACTTCTGCTAAAGGTCGGTTATGAATAGACCATAATGCCTATTACATCTTACATTTCACGAGAACTTCCTCTTGTTTTCCCTGAATTATTTCTTTTTTCAGTTATTCTATCTGCCTACGTACTGACTCAAAAGCATATACATTTCTCTACCCCTCTTTTCACACACCCTCCTTTCTATCATACCTTTCCAAATCCCAATATTTGGTTCGTTCCGAAATTCTTTTTATGCACGTCCCCAGACTACGACCGTTTCAAACACCACCCCAGTACGTCAACTGCTCCACCTGCTCTAGTTTATTCCATCCTATTTATATTGTTTAACTTTGCTTTTTCCTACTTCTCGAGAATTCCTTTTATCTGATTTTTCTGAGATTACTCCTCATGCCTTATCTCTCACTTTTCTTGTGTAAAACATTCAATAATAACTGCATTCCATCGGCTGTCTGACTCAATATTGTTTAAACATATGCAAATCAGACTGTATGTCATATCACCGCTCGCTTTTATTCCCATCTACACCCATTCCTAACCTATGACATCCTTAACATTTCCTCCTGTTAAAAACCACCGGCGATAATTTCTTTGAATATAGTTTTGTAATTTGTTTTCCTTATTTCAAATGTCTCCGTAATTTAGACCTACGTTTTATTGTTTTTCTTTGAGTAACTTGTACTAGGCTATTCAGCATCGAGTCCTTTCATCTTGAAACATGAAAGACCTATTTCCTCACAGTTGCGAAAACTCAAAAAAGTTGAGGGTCTTCCTCGGGGCACAGTCCTCCTACGCTAAACTTTAATAGTTCGTTTCAATGCGATGTAAAGTCACCCTCATTTCAAACCTTGAACGAGATTTTCTGTTGAATTCGATGCCTTCCAATTAATTTTATAATTAACGCAAATTTGCGTTTAGTGTACCAACTTGAAGTTTTCCCTTTAGCCTCTAGCTGAGCCTCAAGGACCTGTGAATTAATACAAGCAGAGAATTTTCGTTCCCCTCCCTTGAGAAAATGATATAATTATTCTGTACTGTCTTTGTCTTCATTTTGTGGCAACAGTGCTATTAGAAACATTAGAAAGAGCTTTTTATTAAAGGATCCTTTGATATTTTAGTATAACCTCCCTTTGCAATTATTTCCTTTTGTTCCTCTCTGACGTAATACCCCATACACATCGTCATGGTGGTGTCAGGAAGTGCAATGTTTAACGGTGATACTTAAAATTAAGTAGGTTCTCAAATATTGGAATTACTCGTGGAAAAATAACTCTGCCATTAATTTTGAATGCCAAAAACATTATACTTAAGATCTCTAAATGTTTTTCTTGTTTTCTGCACCGCAAACACTAACTGTATATGCTTACAAGTGGGCTTTTTTCGCAGGTGTTCACATTTAAACAAAAAAATATTCATTAGTATTCATAACAGCCGAAACCTCTTGGCGTCAATTGACTCTTTAATTTAGTAATTACGTATTGTATAATTTTAAGTAGCTTTACTAAATGAATATGTTCACGTAATGCTTGATTGTGCAGCACCTCGAATAGGAAAATATGAAATTCAGGCTGAGATATATTTTACCTATGAAATTGATAATTATTACACTTTAACTTTAAGATCATAATTTTTTTCATCAATTTTTATTGTCAAAAATTATTATTTTCTGAGTTTTAGTTACATTAATTGTCTAAGTTGATTTGCAACTTCATCCTCATTCAAGTTTTAATATGCTCCATGTATTGCATTCATGATAAATTTGAATGTGATATTTTTGAAGTAGGCTCTTTAGTATCTTCCATGTATCAGTTCGTAATATAAAGAAAAATATACATAATTTTTATACATCTGGAATTATTTTTACTCAATCAATCATAGATTTGGAGACTATTTGGTGTCTAAGAAAAAATTATAATTAAAATATTTTAACAATATATTCGGTTATTTTCGTTATTTTTAATATCAATAGATGTATCTATAGATGCAGACCTCATCACTCTTAGTAATAATTAAAATGAAAACTGGGAGGATCGGTATAGTCAGAAATACTCACTGAGATACGAGTTTGCAAATATGAATACCTCCTTGGTCATTGCTACGATTCAATATTTTTTTATTTTTCGGTATGCAAAAATATAAAAATTCATGTAAAACAATCGACTTGCATCTATATTTTCAAGCCTTACTGTTTTAAACTTACCGATAGTTAATGGATTACGAGGTTTATCATATAAGTATATACATATAAAATTTTATATTTTTTAATAGTATGAAGTACAAATGTTCAATCTATTTGTTTAAAGAATGGTCTGTCGGAAAAGTTAGTTTGCAAAATACATAAGTACTAGGCCACGCTGTACTTTCAAGTTCCGTTGTTAAAGACACTTAATGTTCAATTATCCTTGATTACCATGAACCGTTCTTTAACTCCACATGCTTCCTGCCTCCCGAGAGTGACCTTTGTCTTCCCTATCTCTACGTTTCCTTCGAGTATACATTCCTCTCCTCTCTTCTTTTTCTTGAAATTTTGGTTTATCCATTAGGCTTCATGTTTTCTATTCTAAATTATTCTCAAGTTTCAAAATACTCCATTATTTGCTTATCCTCTTACCTTAATGACCATTTTTCCGAGCCGCACAGTACTGCGCTCGACATTTAAGTTTTTAACAGTCTTTTCTAAAGTAATTATAAAATGTTTTATTTATTTTATAAGATTTTGTATCAACTCCCTATTCGTTATAAAAGTTTCTTTACCTAATGAAATTCTCCTTTCAATGTATCTCAGTACTCTGCCAAACTTCTTCGAAAGAAGGATGAACTGTTCCACTAGCCCTAGTTTGCGCCTCTGAAATTGTTTGTTTATCTCTCTTAAATCTGTCTGTTAATCTTAAATTTCCTTTTTTAGAACCAAAATACCTCCGTTTTCTTTTTTATTATTTTTGATTCCAATCTACCACACTGCATCTGTAACACAGATGTAACACATGTAGCTGAATACCTGTGTGTTCACCGTAAGGTATGTCACCGACTACCATTAGTCATTGAGAGAAAATCTGACCCATTTTATTAATTTATATTTCCTATTTACGTAGTACTTCAATTATTAAGTCTCTTTGCACGCTGTAGTAAATCATAAGTGACAAAAAGTAATCCATCAAGCTCGTAAAAAAAATTCGTTCTAGGTTCGTAGACAACTTATTCACGTCAGGTTTCGACGCGTAATTACGAGATAAGTCCAATGCAAGCACGCATGCGCATCAAAATTGGAGTGCGATACTTTCAAAATGACAGCTCTCGCACCCCTCTAATTCTCGGTGCGGGAAAAACACGACTCCTCGGACTAGTGCGGATGTTGGGAGAAAGATGGCTGTATAAGCGAGAGGCGCCGACATCTTGCCAAGAGCGTGGTCCAGCATTAATCTCCATTAGGTAGCCGGCTTAGGGTGGGGAAAATGGGATATGTGGGAGGAGTTGTTTCAGTGGCCCTATTTCGACTCGGTTCCCGCTCATGGCAGCGGCCCCTTTTTTCTCACCGGCTTTTATTTCTCCCTCTCTTTCTTTTTTTTTAATGTTTCCGTAGTTCAGCAGTAGCAGCAACTGACTATTACAAGCTCCCGCGAGGCGACGGACGAGCATTAGCCTCAAAATAGGCAGTCGAGTATTAGCTGAGCGGAAACCAAGTGCGTTAATAACATTTCCAAAGCGTTGCACTAATGGCCCTTCGGCGTCCATCTTTCAAACCGTTCACTAGTCCCGATCAGTTCTCCTCCCGAGCTGATCGAACTGGGAAGAGCCAAAGGCGCTTTGATTGGTAGGAGTCGTTCTGCGTCAAGGATTACGTGCGCAGGAAGGAGGCCTAGACACACGAGCCCTCTATCTAGTTTAGTCCGGAGGATTTAACCGAACACATTTTCTTTGTTGAAAATATATACCTACACATATTAGCAAGTGAGTGATTGAAACGCGCTAGTAGATTAATTGAAATAGGTTGACTCACTGAGAACCGATTTATTGGACGAATGTGTCCAGGAATAACTGAACGCGTGGTTGATAAAACGGTGGTTTTAATTATATCCAAAAAAATACACTTGCAAAAGGGTACGCGTACTAATTTTGCATCAATGACTGCCCTCAAAGCATGGGGCCAATATCGTTGAAATAGTTTTTCATTGAGATAAAACATAAAAGCATCACGAAATATAAAGAGTCACGTGACTTCTCCTTATGAACCGATCTTTAAAATCCTCCATCAATCGATTTCAATCCAATTCAAAATTGCTGTGCTGCATGGTCTCTTTATGTCGTAAAGTTATTTTGTCAGCCTCGATGAAACTCCACTCTACGACTTATTAGTTAAAGAATCATTTTCAAAAATTTTTTATGTTTGCCTCATTAAGGGTCAGTGTTCCTTACTCTTCTAAGTACTCCTTTATTTGTTACTCTATCTGATTTATCCACATCATTCTTCGGTAGCACAACATTTTCATCGCCCCAAATTTTCTTTTTTCTTCTGCTTTCATCGCCCTTATATCCCATTCTTAAAAAATTACACTCCAAATACAGGTTTCTTGACTTATCATATCTCCTTAATATCCCCCTTATCGACTTCTATCGCTAGGGATCTTGCCGCATAAAAAGCAAACCGTTCCAATTGTTACAGGGTAGTTTTTCCTATTTTGTAGAGTAATTTCATAGAGGGTAATATTTCCTATTTTATCTTCTTTGTTTCGAGTAAACGGCTTAGTTTCACTTTTTTTTTCTTTTAGAGTTGGACCTCTTATTACCTTCTCCAAACTGGCTGGTATTCTTGTCAGGTCTTTTTTCTCTACTTGTGGAGCTATTATGTACGCAATTCGCCGCATAATTATAATTTTTCCGCGTGTTTCTAAGCCGCCAATCATCTCTCATAGATAATATTATATGCCTTCTTAATAAGCAGAATAAATACTAAGGGGGACATTGAGCTCCGATTGTGATATAATTAGCTTGGTGCATATAAAGGATGTGTATCGATATCCTGTCATTGTGTTTAATTCTATATTTTAAGGTTCATAACTTAATACTCCGGGTCCCATCACAAAATCTTTCTTCAGAGGAATGAGTGCAATATTAGTCTTTTGATCTTTCTGTATTTTATTCTCTAACGAGAGTCACAAATAGCTCATACTATATTGTTCCTTTGCTCGTAAATCCGAATTGGACTTCAATTAATATTCTACTACCTTCTAGTCCATTCTTCGGTATATATTCTTGCCATAACGCAGGCCTATATCCGAGGCAAATGTCATCAAGCTATAGTTATGTTAAGTCCTTAAGCCATGTAATGTTTGAGTATTTGACTGGTATTTTTCATTTGTTGACGAGTAGTACGACTATATTACTTTAAAGCTAATCGTTATTTATCCTCATTCATGAAGATGATAGATTAGTTGTATTGCTGGGTCAGAATCTTATGTTGTGACTTAATTACCAGTGACGAGAAATTTTCGTCAATACTTGGTTCTTGTTTGTTATTTAATCCTTGACTGCAGCTTTAAACTTTGGAATTTTTGTACTTTCCTTTTTCATTATCCGCCAAGTCATCTTCTTCTTCCTGAATTCATGCTTGCGTTTATTTTCAGTCAAAGGGATTCATCAAATACCATTTCCATCTCTTCGTTTTTCTTCATCTTCCGTATGCATTTAAGCATTGTTATCCCGAATTGAATTGAGCCAAAATTTGTTGCGGATCTTTTACATTGGAGATGAATTGTTGATGACTATGATGAAGGTGAGAATGTTGGTCAAGTGAGGTAAGGGGAGGAAGAGAATCAAGATATTGGACGAGATATTGGGAGACAGCAAATATTCAAAATTGAAGAACGTTTATTTTATTATGTGTAGTACCATTTTCCATGTTGGATGAGGCTTAGAAATGTAGGGGTCTATCCAAGTGTCTATCCAGAATTTACTTTAAACGTTTGACTGTATTAAGAATAATATTAATTGCGGAGAATCATGCTTTCTACATACGATACATTAGCTAAGTTAATCAAATAAGATATTCACAAAGTTGTATTACAGTTGGTTTTGCTGCTGATTTTGATGTGGAGTGTTTAGAATGCAACATTAACATTACTATATGCATCCTTTCGAGATGGAGAAATCTATTGCCTCACCTATGTTCCGTATACCTGAATATCTGCTACATGTATACTATTTTTCCGCATGTTTGCAATGCATTCGTTATGTACAGTGATTTATAATAAAAGCTTTAACAAATGAAAATGTCATCGCTGGTATTAAAAATGTTTGATGCTGTAAAGGAAGTAAACCTTTTTTCAGATTAATTCTAATATTTATTAAATTCGTTTTTAAAAATCTTTTATTAGCTTATTTTATGACACTAAAGGTTTATTTGAATTTCTAGTTCCTTCTCTTTTAGAGGTAAAATGAGTCTCTTTGATACTCTACCGAGTTAAATTTCAACTTCCGAATAAAAGTTTGTAAATAGCGAATTTTGAGTTGCCGCTTAATACAAGGATGTAAACAATGCCCGTCATATAGACGGGCTACTTCGATGCTTTCCCGGATTTCAAAGGGATTTTAACAAGCATGCATTTTGCGGATAGACACTAATGGCTATGGTGATTTACAAAGGCATTTATAAAATAGGGTATGGTAAAAAAATAGATGCTATGAATAAGAGAGAGTTTTTTCGGCAAAGAGCTTGGTGATCACGATTAACGTGAAAGAAGAAAAATCATTGTTTTGCTTGCCTCGTTATGGAGCAATGTTATGTGAGTACGTTGTATTTCACAAATCATACTTCGTTTTCATTTTGGTTTAACTGGACCCATTCTCTCATCGTGACTAACGTAGCCTAGCATACTTTTAATGTCTCTTACCAGCGCATCCAGGCCATATTCATTCATAACCCACTTATTATATGCCCTATCTATCCTATTTTAACCACAAATTCTCTATAGATGAACGACCGAAGTAAGAAAGGACTGGAGATTAGGGAAGGAAATAGAAAATTGAGTTAAAATCTCCCGAAAGAGATCTGGACGAAGGGCATGTAGGCATATTAATTTATAAAATATTAACTGTGTTCTCAAAACTTACTACTAGTAAATTTACTCAAGACTACTATACTAGTAAATTTATCTCAAAGGTATTCTAAATAATTATGATTTGGAACTTTTAAACTAGGTATGACAAGAATATCAATATACTAAGTTACTCACTGTTCCTCGTGGCGGCCATAGAAATTTTATCTTATAAAAATATAGGTATACGTGTAGGGATAGTATCTACGGAAGGGTCGTATCAATTTTTATGTCTGCAAACATTTTATTTCTGCAAAGAAAACCTCAGTCCATAACTTTCACGTGACCTTATAAATACAATCACCCTAAAAAAAGCACTGTGCATTCTTGCAAGTTTTTGCAACTATTTAACAATTTTAAGAATTATTTTCGCATGCATAATTCCATGCAGTAAATAAGTCTAAAAAATTAGAGGGGAAATTCCCTAGCTTACACACTTATATACTTCTCATTAAATAAAATAAGCTGTCGTATGGAAGCTTACAAATGTGATCGGTGTAATGGGGTATACTGTAATAAATACTAGAGTTCTGAGTCTAGTATTTTTAAATATGCTTAAACGCTATATTTATAGGGTGAATAGGTGAATGTAGAGACGCCGTTTCACGTGATGTGTTAGTTTACCAATCATGTAGTTAAATTGCCTCATATTGGTAAATTTTTTGCCTTGAAAACTCGAACATCACGATTTCGCAATCACCTCCCTTCAGTTCTCAAGCCCCAGAAGCATCGGGATTGACTCCACTCATCGCAGCTGTTAAATCGTGGCGTCTTTGCGCGTACAGTGAAGATCGTTAAATTTGAGTGGCGGTCAAAGCAGCCCAAAAATATGGGCGAAGCCAATCATAAATGAGGACTTGATTGGATGAGGAAGTTGAGGCTGTATCTTAATTGATGCTTCGAGGGGGGTTAGATCGAAGACGTCGAACTCGTTGATTCCACAATCTAGCGGACTTTTCTCTTCGGTAACTCTCATTACTTAATTGGGCGGCATTCTTTAGGAGAACGTAACCTGGGTGAAGTGTCGTGCGGCGGAAGGCCAGAGGGAAAATTAGTTTAGCGTATAATTATGCAACATTCCTCAAAACTCTGGATACATTTTAAGGAAGAATACCTAAGTTTCATTAAATATTAGTTTATATTTGCAACTAAATTGGGTCCTAAGTTCATCAGTTCAAGGAAGACTAATTGAAGCGAGGAACTATTGTAACAATTCAACAATTTCAGAATATAAAAATAATTCAGCTTGACCGGAATCCGAACCCGAATCCCGGTCAAGGTGAATGATTTGTTAACTCTGAAATTGTTGCATTGTAATACACATTTAGCAGATGTCTCTATAGGAGGGCAAAAACTAGAGCATATGGAGCAGTTTACGTCTCTCGGAAGAGTTTAGACCGATGGTAAAGGTAGTAGGGACGTAAGGAGAAGAATTGCTCTAGGCAAAGATGTTTTCCTAAGCAGGAGAAAGTTGAGGACAAGGATGTTGAGTAAGAATGTTAAGAAAAGGCTCGTCAAAACTTTGACATGGACCATAGTTATGCATGGCACGGAATCATGGTCACTTTAGCAGGAAGATAGACGTAGATTGGAGGATTTTGAAATTTGCGTTTGCAAAAGGATGGAAAAGGTGAAGTAGACAGAAAGGAAAATGAACAAGAAGGGCCTGGCATTTGTGGGGGATGAAAGAAGATTGTTAGGAGAAAACATTAGGAGATAGGGAAAATGAATGAAAAGCATATTGATTGGCAGTGGGATAATGGTGACTATGATATTGTGGAGAGTGTTAGGCTAACGAGGGAAGGACAGGAATAGGATAGGGATGTTGGACGGGATGAAGGGAGGAAGTACACAGAGTTGAAGAAGGATTTTTTGTAGAGTAGGATGTTGGGCTTTTATTTTAGGATGAACAAAGTATTTATTCGGTATTTGTGCTGATCCAAAGCCTACCTTAAGCGGTAGATTACCTATGAATAAAAATTATCACTCAATTTTCCAAGACAAATAGGGTCACGAGCAAATGAATTAACTTTGAAACCAATAAATGACTATTAATGGAGAACGATCGGATTCATTCAATTAATGGAAATCATCTTCAGGAACATCGTCATTAGTCATGGTTTGATTTCCGATTACCTCCTACAGTGCGTGCGGTTATAAATCTAACGCTCAGTTGAATCTTTGCATTTTCGTAAATATCATCGTTTTAACTTGGAAGTTCACATTATCATTACCTGTTTTATGGCTCTGCCATGTATAGTATTGTTAAAGCTTTTTCTCAAATGGTAAAACGACTGCCTCCGCATCCTGACTTAATATTTGGTTATTTTCTTAACACACTTGAGTCAAGCAGATCATTTAATTTTATTGACCGAGCTCTAAATTTCTTGATTTTGGTATAAGCAAATTTATTGGACTGTTCTTGAATATCATTTTATCTTTTACAGAAATAGTTTTACGGCTGCAAATCGTCAACTTTTCCGTTCTCTCAGACAATTAAACTAATGATATAACAAGCTCTGAAGGCTGTATGGCAATGTGTGAAGAAATGAAAATGAAGTAAAGGTGAAGATTGCAAGAATTTGGCTTTTGTCACAAAATTTCATGAAAATTTGCTATAGTGGCTACAAAAAGAAGATCCTTAGCAGTATGAACCGTCGGAAACTTAAGACTATTCGTTAGAATACCTCGAAGAAAGTTTAGAGACAAAACCTCTAACTTAAGGATATTCCATAGCTCGCTTATTTCGTTTTCTGGGAGAATTTATTTGTTTTGTTGTTCTTTTGAAACCTGAAACGCCATTATGAACTTATTGCGTCGAGTCTTGACAACTTGGATTCGGGTGTGTTAACATTTTTATCAATGCAATATTGCCAAACTTGAATTATGATTTGAATATTATTTAAAAATGTGAACACTCCTACGCATTCCAATAATTCAATCCACTTGAATCTTGATGCTCATATGTTCAGCAATATATTACTTTTCTTAAATTTTTGGGTTGTGGCACATACTTCGACGACTTTAGAGGGTGATAGACGATTGCTTATAAAATCAATTACTCGAATTAACCCGAAGGTGAAAAGTCCGTAATCAGTACAAGAGCCCTCGTCATTCAAGCGGCGTATTCTCCCATTATCTTTCCAACGGCCAGTAATGAATGCTTCAACGGGAGTCTCTATTTGTTTCACTTTTTCTATCGTCGAAAATGTTATGCGGTTGAGAAAGGTTGTAGAAAACTGAAGGCATTATCTCCCGACGGCCACGAACGGCCATCGCCGATAAGTTAAGGGGAATGACTTCCCATGGCCTTACCCGCCTATTCAGTTTCTTCTTCCAACACACCACGCATTTTGCCCAAAAACCACTTTATACAGCCTTATGCAGCCATTTTTCAATTTCTGTATCATTTTGACCTCTTTTAGCCTTTATGGTGGCCATTATATCCTATATCCATCACCTCCTCCTGCTTGATTTGATTTTATATCCCTTTACTTGATGTACGTCTTTGAAGGAGAAAAATGTACTCTTTTTGCACATCTATTATTGCATTCTTTGTATCCTGTACCTCCTTTCTCATACCTCGATATATGAGAAAACTTTGAAAGGCGAATTTGTACGGTATATTTTCTGTGACGAATATTTAGAGGTTTAGCATTGGAATATATAAGTCACGATATATCATTGTATGATAACGTTGATATATGGTACATTTTTATGTTTACTGCGATGTATCGGAAATACGATCGGTACTATACATACGTAGCCATTCTGATAGAGTATACAAAAATGATTGACGGAACGGACTCTTTTTCAGTTATAAATAATTTTTCACTTGTTGCGCTTTGGAAAAAACACGATTTTATCTTAGATCCGTAGATTTATTAGAATAATGTGATCAACGATTGTCAAGAGAGAAGCAAAATGGTCAAAATATCAGCCGATCATATGAGTATATCAAACTGTCGTAAAGCATGCATGTAATATGAATGGATACATATTACTGGTACACTACAATAATGGAATGTGAAAGCATTGTAAGGAAGTAAAAATTGAAAATCGTTGCAAGCAGTCATAGATAAGTCTGGAAAATGTTACATGCACCAGGGAATGTTCAAGAGAGATGGAAGGAATATAAAGGGGCACTACTTGGTAAAAACAATGGATTAATAAGGTTAGACAAAGAACAAGAATGTGATGTAGATGACGATAGTTTAGGTCCAAGCTAACTTGATAGAAAGGGCATTAAGGGAATAGAAACCAAGTAAGGTTCTGTGGGTTGAGAACGTGAGAGAAAGAGTTTTTATGGCCTAATTCGTAGAATTTACAAGGTAGGAGTTTGGCCGGAACAATTCGTCAGATAAGTGTTAGTTATAATTCCAAAAAAGAGAAAGTTAGCCGTGTGTGAAGACTGATTACTCATGGTCAAAATATTCTGGATATGAGGAGAAAAATTGGGTTAGGCAAAGAGGCTTTCAAAAAGATGAGATAATTCATGACAAGGCCATTGGGTTAGGTGAATTAGAAACGTCTCGCCAAAACTTTAATATAGTGTGTGTTTTTGTACGGCGCGGAAACATGGTCTTTGCAGCAACAAGACAGGCGTAGATGGTATGTTTTTGAAATGTTCGTGTGTAGAAGTATGCAGAAGATTAAAGTGGGCAGAAAGAAAACAAATGAGGAAGTCCTTGGAACTGTGGGGGACGAGAGGGGATTGTTTGGAGAAATAATAAAGAGAAAGGAAAAATGGTTGAAAAGTATATTGATTGGCAGTGGGATATTGACGACTGTGATAGAGGGGAGAATGTTGGGAAAACGAGGAAAGGACAGAAATAGGATAGGGATGTAGTATGGAATGACGGTAGGAAGGAAGTATGCGGAATCTGATAGAGGTTTACTGTAGTGTCCGATTTCAGGTCGTGGTTTTTGTTGGAAGATGCAAGTAAATTCTTGCGCAATTTATTAGGCTGTGCCCTTCCAAAACCTATCCTAACCGGTAGAATAACAGTAATAAAAACTGAATTAATTTGCAGAATGCATTTGTCCCTGTTACCTTGTACATCATTGGTGACCATAGACAAAATTAACAAAGCAGAATATACAAGAATATATCTATAAGAAAATTATTTGATGATGGCTGCTGGCACTACCGGGGCTGGCGAGGTATCTAGTCACCAGGAATGCGATGCGGTTTGAATTTATCATCGAGGTAACGTTCCTTGGCGTTGAAAAGGGTCCGAATCATTTCAGAAATGACTTAGAGAGCGTGGGAGATAACCCATGCCATTAAATATTTTGCAGTGTAAGGGTATGAAGTTTTAATTAAGTACCTAGGCTTGGTTACACATTGAATTTTGTTGAAAAAAATATGACGGAGCAGCCCGAGTAAGTGATAATTCTTCGAAGCATAAAAATGGCTCCAAGGGAACTGTAGTATTATCAGAAGTCTCTGGATAAAGGAGAGAATGGAAGACATGAGACCGAGCAAGATGCTGAAATGTTAATGGCTAATTTTAAGTGTGCTTTGGAGTGATGTGATTTATGACTCCAAAACGTTCGTAAAAACAGAGAAGAGGAACATTGATTAATGGCGTAGCGGTATGGGTTTCGAGAAGGATGGAGAAAGGTGGAAAGTGGCGATTGTTCATTTCTAATTGTGACGAAGTATTAATTATTTTTGGCAGTCAACGAAGCAGGTTGTTTTTTCTTTAGGATCAAATAAGTGGATCACGGGTGGCAACAAGTAATGAAGAGTCAGGATACCATTGGAAGACGTGATGGAATGTTGAGTCCTGTTTGAAACAGAGGAGGGGCGCGTAAGTCGAGCACTTAGCTACCTTTAAAATTGAGTGAAATTAATCGTAAGTTTAAAAATTTCTGTGCCCCAAAATCCGCAGTTGGCTTCTGAGCAGGGACCTCTATATCGGGTCTAAGTCGGGCAGAAGGTCAGAGTGTACGACAGCATTTGACATCAATGCCTAACTCGTGGGCCGCTGCTGTCGTCCGCCAGCGGGCGGGTTGTCTTTCGTCTCGTCTCTTCTTCCCTGTTCTGAAATGATCTCCTCCTCCACATATGATTCGCCTTCCACAGCCCAGCGTCCATTCCTTTCTCCTCATCCCAGTCCCGCACTCAAGTCTTTTCGTTTCCCCCTAGCCTTCCTTCCATCTCCCCCCCTCATTCTCCCTTGCGACGCAGCCGTTGAAGCGGCAAAATAACCCCAGTCACCCGCCTACTTCCCTCCTCCCCACTCTCAACCATCCCTTTTCCTCATCACTATAGGACCCTGCCTTTACGGAGCGGAATGGGAATAAAAGGGTCAGGTGGGAGGGGGAGAGGGTGGCGGGCGTATGGGCAATTTCACTCTCCACGCCTCTCCATCGTCGTGCCGGACCCATTTGGTCCCTTGCTCACGTGCGCCTCCCTCCCAACCCCCTTCTTTCTCCCGACTTCCTCCCTCCCCCCCACTCTGTCCAGCCCACCCGCACCATATGGGCCGAAATGAGGGGTAAAGAATTCCCTGCGCACTTTCTCCGCGGCCTCCTTCCTTTTCTCCCATTTTTCCCTTCCCCACTTCCGTATCTCACTCCGCCGCATCACTTTCTTTGCATTCCTCACCAAACTCACCAGATCTGCCTTATTGCCTCTTTTATCAGCAGTTTTAATGGTATGCTTAAATTGTTTCTCATGCCATCCCCTTTATTTCCGACTTTCACCACGCGTTAAATATGGAGGACTCGTCCTTATGGTAAAATAATGTTGTTTTTCCATAGATATAATTGTTTTTTATCGCCCATTTGCTATTTTTGTGATACTTGCGTCTGGTGGAGACATTTAGACAGTGAACTTCATTGTAACCGTTATAAAATCGTGTTCACAAAACAATGGAAATATTTGCAGTGTAGAAAGTAATAATAAAAATTTGGTCACTGTATTATCTTAAATGCCCTAGCTATGGATGAGCTGTGTGTACGAGTGTATATTACCAGTTCACTACTATTTTTCAATAACATTTAGAGCTAAAAATAATTAAGAAAGTATGAGGGGTAGAAACAACCTCAACTTCACAAGTAATAATCTGACGAAACCAGAAAACCTTTGGCAATATTTAGTGAGAGGCAACTAAGTGAATATCCTTAAGTCTTCCTAACCCATAATTCATAATAGTCTTCCAGTATATCTTAAAAATAAAAAAAACTTCAGAAATTAAAGGTAAAACATTGCTGATAAAAAGAGTTGATGTTTCTATTGTATGAAAATCTCACTTCAATGATCACGATATTCCATCAATACTTGAGCAAAGAGGAACCTTAATAATGAAGGAATAGAATATGCCTTTGCGTATGCATAATGTGAAGGCCTCGGGTTCCCTGCGGAGATAAACCTGGCTGAAGAGAAAATGGAACTGACAATCGTCTCAGGGCGGCGTGACGTCAAACGAACAAATTATGATTGGACGACTGGGGGATGAAAGGGAATAAGTAATGGAGCAGAATGCCCGACAAAGCAAGAAAGATTGTATTTTGAACAAAAAACAAATTTATTTTCTTGTAATGCAATCAAAATGTTAAAGCAAGAATTTCATGCAAATAAAAGAAAAAAAACAGTCGGGGGCTAAATTAAGAGAAAATAATATAAAGCTCGCCGTGAAACAAATGGTTGGAACGATATTCTCTACCAAATGACATAAACAAGACAAAACAAAAATAAATCTGATGGCGATTAACTTTACAAAATTATCAAAACATTTGTGACTCGCGCGATAGAATTTTTTTGTTCTTGAACCTTGTGATTGGGGGAATGGGGAAAACGTCGTTCTGGGAGGTCATCCAAAAGGTGACACGAGGTCGACATGGAAGTGCTATTAAGGTTTATTACGGGTAACTCCCATCTTACTGTCATTGTCCGGAGATGCGTCTCACGGCAAGTGGATCCTTGTGGCAGCTAACTGTGGCAGGGGTGACACTGGGAACCACATCTCCGGTACGCTGGGGAACAGGATCGGGGAAAGGCTCCAGACCCGTTCGGTTCGCGAGGTGACAAAATTGAATTATCCGAAAATATAGTACGCTTCTCTCTCTGCAATATTGCAAATTTTGAACCCTCTCACGCATTCGCCCGTCTTGCGACTGCCTTGTTTCACCCCAAGTAAAACTCGGCAATTCTCTTTCTGGGTGAAAGAGACCTTTATTGCAGTATATTTTTTGTTTCGCGATGAGAGAAAGGGTATCTCTAAGTTTTTGAAATATTGTGATATTCAAGTACAATCAAAGAATCGAACACTCAAACGTTTATTCAAATAAATATCCTAATAATTTTAGTTGTTCTGCACCCACTTGCTCCTTAAGCCCATGTCGCAAGCGTATAAACAGTAATGCTTCGTGTTTCGTATAAAAGAAATATCTAAATTTGAAAAAAAAATCAAAGGTATACATGTAGTAATTCAAGATTTTAAAAGGGAACTTTTAATGACGCTTAATTTCAATGTATGCTCAAGATTTAAATGGTCTAAACGCATAGTACCAATATTACAGGTCTTCGTGAAATTTTGCTTAGTTTGATAATTTTAAGGATTTTTTCTTTGCTTTGTTTTCGAAGCTATTTATTGGCTTGAAAACTATATAAAAACGTACTTGGTTTCCGAATGAGAAAATGGTCTGACTTCGGGTTTAAACTTGTTTAAAATTTCTCTATTTCAAATCACCACATTACTCAGTAACATAATGCATAAATTAAATGGGTAAAAACCCAACCTTCCAATATATCAAGTGCATTGTGCCAAATACAGTTGAGATCATATATCGGCGCACAAGATTTGCAAATATTGATTTATATACTCGGATGTGTACTTAATTGCATGAATACACTATAAATTTAAAAAATCAGCCGTTCAAGATAGTCTGTGAACCATACATGTATGTAGCTATTTACGTATTAATACTCATTGTCAAGTCAGTTTTCATGTATGTAGATCATAAAGCCTTAGAAGTCTAGCGATGTTTTTCTTGGCAATCCAAAATCTACGTTTAACCTTACCCTACCAAATATGAATAGCAATAACAGCTAGCTAGTGTTCATAGTTTCTCAGATTTCGAAGCAGATCTTACTTAACTGTGGGGACATTTTCAACTGGAGTGAAAATAGTGATGGGCTTTGTTAGAACTGGTTTCTGAGTAGAAAATGAAAGTATACCGTCCTTTGTGTGAAGTACTAGCCAGCCTAAGAGCTAAATAAACTGCACAAAAGTGAACCGAAACGTAAGAGCCCCCATTTTATGTCTAAATGTAAATATATGAGATATTAGGAGTAACAATAAATCTTTATAGATAGCATTATTTCAATATCTCCCTTGTTATAGAGAATATGGTTTTTCTGACTACATTGGTGGCATATCGTGTATCCGTTTTTTTAAATGAAATACTTTTATACTTTTATTTTACGCAAGACACGGTTAAAATTCTCCATCACGAAGACACTAATTTGACTCACGTATGGGTATATTAATCTACCTCCGTATGGTATGCCGTTTCCTCACAACTAGAATTCTAAAAACGAAGTTTAATTGAATGCAATTACTGTGCTGGCTGTATCATATACATATCGAACAACAGTCTTGACGGCTGAATATTTTGGCGCATGGCAATGCGCTTGTTTATCAGAACGAAGTTGAAACTTGTTCCCATTTTTCCTAGAGCTATTCTTAAGATGGCATTACTTCTCGTTGTGATAACGCTATCCGTACGTGGCTCAGAAGCATTGAGGAAAGGCAATACGTTGGGGTTGGACTTTCCATAGTTCTCTCACACACACATACTGTCGAAAGAAGGAATGGTGGTCGAATTACACAAATATTGCACTATGCTTGTTCATTAGCAGCAGGAAAGGTGCCTAAAGGCATTGGTGCGTGATTACGCTATATCTTTTTGTCATCATATAACCGTTTTCATGCGTCACAATTGTCTTTATTTTTTAATGGCAATTTCTGCTCTCGCTTTCCTCCACTGCCATTCTCCACAAGATATGCTCTACCCCGTCATGGCCCTTCCCTTTCTCTTTCCCTCCCTCGGCTCATCCTCTCCCACTCTCATTCGCATTCGTAATATCCGGTGTAATTTTTTTCCCTTCCCTCACGCAGATTTGTTTCACTCTACGCCTTTTCCTAATTTCCACGGCCATCACCTGGTGTTTGTTTTGTGCTCGCAGCAGGAAATTAAACTTTTCAGTGCCGTCTCTCGGAATACAGGTTTGTCTTTCGTATATATTTTTGCAAAAAGTGATTTTTTTTGGGGTGACCATTCTCCATCTTCCTTATGGGGGAATGCAATGATTGTTAACGTAGTTATGCATAAAAAAACAACCGTTAACCTGTCTTCCGGTCGTGCTAAGCTTATGGGATAGGCGTTAATATTCTTTAGTGGAGCCATAGCGGATACGTACAAATGAGATAAAGAAGCATGATTTTCTGTTCACAGTTAAAACTAGAAAAACTAAAAATAGGTATTCTGAATTAAAAACTGAATAGTTATTGATCCGATGAAGATATTAAGTGAAAGTAATATCGTAGCTATATTCTAGTTGAGCTCAAAGTCAAGTGCAGTTTCTCATGGATAAGCTAAAGAGCTAAATGATGGGACTTTCATTTTTACATACTTTCATCATCATCATCAGTATTTCAATCCTAGGATTGGTTTATTGCAGCCCTCCATTCGCCTCTATTTTTTGTCAATTCCCTCAATCCCTGATACCTTTTTCTGTTTTACGTCTTTTTCAATTTGTCCTATGTACATGTCTCTTGGTCTTCCTCGTGTGATCTTTCCTTCTATTTTCCCTTCTATTATATTCCTAATCAATCCATTGTGCCTCAATGTGTGTCCAATCCATCCATTACTTCTTTGCTCTAGAGTTTGCCATGTGGTTCTATCCTCTCGTGCTCTTCAATATACTTCCTCGTTCCTCACTTTGTCTGTCCATTTAATCTTCAGCATTCTCTTCCAGCACCATGTTTCAAAGGCTTCTATTCTTCACTGGTCCACTTTTCCAACAAACTTTACATTCTATGTGTTGGCGAAAATAATTATGTGTGTAAAGTAACCAATTAGAGAAAACGTGAATGAAATTATACTTTTCCCTAATCCTAAAAGGTATGAGATGTACATTGTGCTGATTTTATACGACTGACAGTATTTACCTGGAACACTTAGCTTTCGAAGTTTTATCACAAGATTTAATATTATCATGATCTCCTTTAATAAATATTCTGCTACATGGATGGAAAATAAACAATTGTTATAGGTAGATTTAATTTTCTTGCTGTAATTGTTTTGAGAGGTACGTTTCCATAATAAAACTAATTTGATCAAACCCTCCCAATCAAACACCGTTAAACCAATCAAGCACCCTTGTTATTGTTAACTCTTTCTGCGAATATGATTGTAGCAAGTGCAAAACGTAATCTCTAGTCAAAATAAGAAATATAACATCCATCTAAGACCAGGGTAGGGCGCATTGTTCATTTGGATCACAATAGGTTGAACATGCAATGAAGTTTAATGAATAGTGTAACAGAGCTGAAAGAAGGCTTTCTGTGAGAATAAACATTTAATAAGGTTATGTTGCTGTAGCGTAGGCATTAGCAAGCGGGTCATAAAAACTTATATCTGGAGTGCATTTTCTTGCTGTTGTCAGAAATGGACGATAATATATATGGAAAAAATATCATTGAAAACGATGAATAATAGATGGTAGCACTTTTCCACTTGATAGGACATACTTGATAATACAATGTGGAAAAGTGCTACCATCTATTATTCATTATGTTCTACTTCTACCGCATCACGCCTAAAGCTATTCAATTTGGTCATTAAAGACGTTGGAAATTATACAGGGTTGAAAGTACAATTATAGTAAGTAACTGAGTACAGAATAAAGAGGTATCAGGAAGAGTGGAGGGCCTACAGAGGAGTCTATGAAGGGTATTTAATTGAGCGTATAATTAAACAACAACTGAAAGCTACAATAGAAAGAGTTAAGGGAATATCAAGGACGGACAAGTAGCAGGCGATGAAATATATGACGAACTACAAAGAAATTAAGCTGTTGGTAGATGGGAGGACAGTTGAAAGGACTACCAGAAACCATTCCTCAGATCAGGCAAGTCATGTTGATGACGGCTCACACCTGTCAATAAAAGATCCTAGCTATTCTGCTTTCTCATGAATCGCAGTAATTGGTCTTTTTTTATCATCACATTACTCACTCTTCTTACGTACGAATGAATACGTGTATCTAAGTCTTAGTAAAATAGATGTTTCAAGAAAATTTTCCAAAACAGTAACCTTCCACTAACGTGCTATCAGGTCAAACCCTTTCAGTCAATTAGATATATGGAACATTCCTCCATGTTTGAATAATTTTATGTCTAAAAAACCGCAGTAAAATATTTAATAACGTGATGGATGCAATTTTTTTGTTCAATGCAATCTTTCATGATTTGAACTCTCAAGTTGGTCCACAGATTAAATTTTTCCTCCCCATAAAATCATAGTTTTACTCTTCACGTTAGCAGATCCAGTCATATATTATCTATTTTCTCAGTCCCCATTTTTGTTTATGTAAAACTCTAAGGAAGAGAAATAGAGCTGGATCACCGAATACTTAATTTTATATTTTTAATATTATTGAAGTCTTTTTTGAAAGCTCCAATGGCTGCATATTTTGCCATTTTACTATCATTATAATCGTCACTACTCAACATTACCATTTACAAAGATGACCCATTTCTAAAGGGCATGTAAGAAATAGTTTATACTGTGTCGCTAGCGTCTAAGTGAGTGAAAAATTACGAATTAAAAATAGAATAGTAGATACAAATTTCCTATATCTCATTTCCATAACCTCGCTGTCAAGTTTCAATTAGGAACATTTATTTCATTGTAATACATATTCATATTATTTCTATACTGTTTCTATGATGAGAATATTCAAGTAAAAGGGAGAGTAGCATTTACAGACACGATACGAGTATAATAGATAATGATGATAAATGACAGGAGCCTAAAGTCTTAATAGAAAAAAAAAAGATCAATGAGGATTTTGAAGTGGAAAGTATAATATTTTAATCCCGAAACTTATCCTTGATGGAAAGGCCTAGATGAAAGGGAAAATGGTTTAGATTGGAGGCTTTTCAGATAGTTGTCAGAAATTCGAGAAAATACGGTAGAAATCAAGAAAGGAAAACGAAGATTTATTGGGAATGATATTGGAAGAGACTAACTCGTAAGGGGAAATTAGAAGAAAGTATAAAAAGTGGATAAAAGATTATTAGTGAACATATTAATTGGTAATGAGATTTTGAAGTCCTTGATTGGAGAGAAATTGTTAGGAAAGCTTGGAGGAGGGGAGAAAAGAAAAAGCGTTTTGAAAGGGCGTGAAAATAACAAGAACTGAAAAGATTAGCGTCAAAAATACGGAATGTGTTATTTGCGTTGCATTGTAAGTGCTGAGTGATTTAAATCAGAACCTCACGCACTGGTTTTCAGAGACCATCCAGACTTCACCCACAATGCTACCATTGTGGGTGAAGTCTGGATGGTCTCTGAAGTATCTAGTGTATCTATGATAACTCTCTCGAGTATCTATGATAAAGTTTATTTGTACAGAGATGAATAACTACGTAAAATTCTCATCTTATGCATTAGAAATCAAAATGAATGAGTTTATTCCATTTCTCTCGTTGCAGCAACCAACTAGACTTATGAGAGGTGTATTTAGTCGTGTAAGGAGAGTTCACAAAACACTGGATACGAATCCGCGAGCTCAGAAGAGAAAGCCCTACAAAATCTCCATAATCACTTCGTTCATTGATATATAGTAAGCAGAGGCTTCTGTATCTTCTCGATGATGTAAGCAAATTTGAAGGAAACAGGTAAATTGGCTTTTATTTTAAAATGTATGAACGAAAAGGATAATTGATACGCACAATACATGTTTAATGCATGTCTTTTGATTCAGTATTTGATCAGCCGTTTTTCACTAAAAAACTTTCCCAAAATTCATTTTTTTCTCTGTTCATAATAATAAGAAACTCTCCAAACACTTATCTCCTCCCTTCTTAATAGTCCATGTTCAAAATTCATACAAAACGATGATCCATGTGTCACACACACCGCATATCTTCAATTCTTGGATTATATTTCTAGTTATCTAAATTTATCTTTACAAACTCTCTCCTTATCCTTAGCAGTATTTCCTTATCCAATCCTACTTCTGATTTCTTCTGCAAAAACACGTATTCCATACTTCGCAGTTATTTAAACGAATGTATGTACCATTCTTTTAAATACCTGGGTGGCCACGCCTTTCCTCCCATCTAGCATGATTTTTCAATGGTTTTCCTTCTTTGCGATATTATTATTATTAAGTAATATACAGTATATTAAGTAATAATAAGGTAGGTTTTGGATAGACGCAACTACCAAATAAATATTTTGTAACTTCTAACAAAACACAATTGAGCAAACTTCTCTACATCAAATCCCTCTTCATCTCTGTATACTTCCTCCCTTCATCCGGGCCAGCATCCCTATTCTATTCCTGCCCTTTACTCGTTTGCCTAACGTTTTACCCTCCATCACAGTCTAACATCACACTCCCGATCAATATGTCCTTCATCCATTTTTCCTCTCTCCTTAGAATTTCTCCCAACAATCCCCTCTCCTCGCTTACCATACCTAGTAGTTCCTCATTTGTTTTCCTATCCATTTCACCTTCTTCATTTTTCTCCACATCCACATTTTAAAAGCCTACAATCTACTTCTATCATCCTGCTTCAGTGACCACGTTTCCGCGCCGTACATCACTGCGTTCCATGTCAAAGTTTTCACAAATCTTTTCTTAACAAGCTTTTCTTACTCTACGTCCCTGTCATCAACCTCCTCCTCCTTGTGAAAGTCTTTGCCTAGCGCATTTCTTCTCCTTACGCCCCTACTACTTTGACCGTATTGGTCCAAAACACTTCCGAGATGTGTAAACCGTTCTACGTGCTCTATTTTTTCCCCGCCTATTTTAATAATTGGCTTAGCCTTTTTCTTTCTGGAAAATCGCAAAACCTTTGGTTTATTAATATTGATTCTCATCCCATATCTATTGCACTGAATTTTCAATCCACTCAGCAATGTTTTCAACCCCTTGGCTGACTGATCAACTAATGCTTGGCCATCAGCAAACCTAACCTGATTTTACGAACTCCCCTCCGACTTTCATTCCTTCCTCTAGTTCTTCCCATGCCTCTTTAATCATTTCCTCCACAGAAACGTTGAACAGCACCGGTGACAATGGGCAACCCTGCCTTACACCTCTTCCTAACACTGCCCATCCGGAATCTCCGTTCCCCACTCGCACCTGAGCAGTCTGAGACATATACAGATTGCGGATCAGTATCCTGTCCCTCCAATCCATTCCTATTTTCTGCAACACACGCATTAATTTTTCCCAATTCACTCTATCAAACGCTTTTTTGAAATCTATGAACCAGGCAAATATGACCTGATTGTATCAATGTTTCTCTCGATTAGTGATCTCATTACTGCAATGGCATCACACGTACCTCTCCCGTTCCTGAACTCAAACTGATTATCCACTAAGTGATCATTTGCCTTGCTCTCCATTCTTTGTTGGCGATCCTGAGGAAATTATCTAATCAAAAATAAGATCTAGGGAACAGTGCCAAGAATGTTTAATCATGATTTATCTGTGAGAAAAGATGCCATTAATAAAACTTGCAGCTCTCTGGTTTCCTGGAGATGTGAATTTAAAACTATATAATGTACCTTCTTCTTGATTACGGGAATTTTTTTTTCAACAGTCTCTTTTAATATTCATGTTAGATTTTTTCTGATAAAAATGTATCTTAGTTATTATGGGCAAATAATTTTTATTCCTTTAATCGCGGGTATTGACTTAAAATATCGTTACCAACACCTCGTGTAATATATTTTTCTCAGATTGTTTGGGCGAGAGAGAATTGGACAAAGAAAAGATCGTCCATCAATATTCCTAACTCCGAGGAAACTACAGCTTACGTATGTATAAGCTAGAGGGCCTTGTGTCGTAACTTGAGTGCCCATCTTTCTGCTGAAATTAGCATTGTTGAGACATCATACAACCTAGCATCTGCGAAATATTTACGATCTGCAGTTTTTTTTAACAAGCGGAACCAACAGGACGACGTTGTAGGAGCAGGAAAATGTTACGAGATGGGTAGGGAAGAGGAGCGCAAAGGAGGGTCTCGATGGATGTCGGAAGTAGTTTCTTTTATTTTTTCCCTCCTCCTTATTCATCTTTCTTAAAGTAGCAGTGGGTGGTTGGCTTCCGTCTTTTCTTATATACGTCCACGACAAAGGGTGTGCGTGAGAGGGAGGAAAGGGAATGAGCGAGAGAAGCACAGGGATATGGTCGCAATGCTGCGCCCGCCCCTTATTCGATGCTTTACGATGTCCCGCATAAAAAAGCGAATGTCGCCCTCCTCTTTCCTCTCTGTCGAAGATCTTCGGGGCTTGCATTATTAATTCTTTCTTGGTTGTCCCCCCCCCCTTACCCTCCCTTGCTTGCCGTACCATTTCACCGTCGTGGGTCTTGGGCTCCGGAGATAGGAAAAACGAATAAGGGTTTAACCGTATTAGCCCCATCGGTATCTTTGGATTACGTTCGAGCCTTTAGAACGAGTATGCTCTAAGTTTAGCATTGAAAGTTTTGAGTAAACTTGTGAAAGTTGTTTCCCTTGAAAAACATTGATATAGTAGTGTTGTATCGTGAATACATTAATATAAAGTTGTAGCACCCCGAGGAATAGTTTATTTCCCGTATTCATTCTACGTATTTATGGTAGTGCACATGTTTCACAGAAATATGTGAACTCCTCTTTTCGCAGCCGTTCTCTCTGCTGTTCGATCCGCGTTGGTTTTTTGAGGAAGAGAATTTCCTCTTATGCTTCCATTTTTTACTAGAAATCAGTTGCGTTAGTGACAAGTTAATCCAAATCAACTATGGCAATTGTTAATTCCTTTTGCCATTTACCTTCACTGCCATCATGTAGTTAGTTCCCTATCCCAGAGACGATCGAAACGGTGAAATTATAAAAAAATAGAAAAGAGATGATTGGAGAGAATAAGCCTATAAAGGAAATGAAAATGTAGGATTTGAGGTCATCCACCATTGTAGGCGATTCTCCTCACGCAATTTATTCCCGACAGATATTTATTGTTTACCACACTTCGGCACCAAGGCTGTTATTTTGGTAGTCCATCGTATAAGTTATATTTTGAATGGGCGTACAGACTAACCTAAGTTATACCTCTTAAGCTTCCCTTGACAAGACACTACTTACCATCATATAATAAACCCTTCTTCATTTCCGCATTATTTCTACTTCACTTTATTATGCCTAAAGTTCCTATTCGTTCCCTTTCCATTTCTTGCTGGCTCAACGTTTATCTTCAATCAATATCCTCTACATTTCATCATCAATCAAAATGATTTGCGTCCACTTTTCTTGCTTCCTTTGGATTTCACCCAACAATCATCTCTCCTCTCCTAACATGCCTGGTACTTCTTTGTTGATTTTTCTTTTCATTAAATTCACTTTTACCATCTTCGTCATACCTTCGACAAAATACTCAAATCTCTGAATATCATATTGACCAAAGACCCATGTTTACACAAAGCTTCCAACACAATCAATGTTTTCGCTAATATTTCCCTAACATTCTTACTTCCCGTTCCTGTCATCAATTCCCATATTGGGAAACCATCTACTCTTCAGCCCTCTAGGTCAATAATACTTTTAAATCAGTTAACCAAGTTAACAGGTGGAAACCTGCTTTAGTTTATGCTGTCCAATTTAACGTTTAACTACTTATTCCTCAGTCTCGGAAAGCGCCTGTTTTTTTAATTTGATTTTTTTCGCTTAGTTGTAACACTGATTTTATTTTGCGCTCGGCAATAATTGTAAACCTTCGCTAATTGCATAACTAAAGTTTGTTCACCCGCAACTTAAATGATTTTATGAGTTCCCCACCTATTTCATTCCTATACCCAGCTATTTCTATCTCTTTCCCACTCTTTTTGCGTTTGCGCTAAAAATAAAAACAACGTATCCTCTCTAAATTTAAGAATAGGAACGAATGTTTATTCTGTTCAAGTCGGTTTTATTTCAGTAAGCCAAAGCTGTTAATGTCAATTTTTACGGAGATACGGAGGCAGTTATCTCAGATTTGGATGAGGTCCACATAGGAGCATAGCAAAGGCTTTATGCTCTTTTTATACGGGTACGATTAACATAAACATACTCGAAACATTTTTCCTTTAGGGTTCTTAATGTTCTTCTATCGGAACAGTTGCCTTTAAACCTCAGGGTCTATCTTTTAACGTAATATGAGAGGAGACACATGAAAGCAAATTGGGGTGTAGTCCATACTATTCTCTTTAAAGCGGCTTTATTTTGTACCGGAATATATGCAGTTGGATGGTCGGTATGTGGGGTCAGTGCACCATCCACCAACGCAATGTGACGTTGAAATGCATGCCGTCATAAGCGCTCAAAATAGCTATGAAACTTTGCTGAAGAGGAATCTTCCCAGTCATATGCTCTGGCAGTGATTAATGAGGAGTTTAAAATGTGACTCATTTTCAATGCGGGCTCTTTATATTGCCTCTTTGAAGAAGATATATCTTTTATCAATATGAATACTGTTTACTATGAAATGTGAAACTATTTATATTAACATGAATGATTTTGTAGTTCATTGTGCACATTGTACGTGTCAAACATTTCAACTTCAGTATGCTAATTCGACAAAGAGCAAGTAACAAATTTAAAATGTCTTTCTTCTCTTATTGATCCTGTAGTACTTTGTAAGGGGTGGGCAACAGTGATCGGGGTAAGGTTTTCGGATGATCCTTCTCACAAAAGCAATTAACTATTTTTAATTTTGGAAAAATGGTTTCAATTTGGTATGTGAGTGAAGCTTAAGCGTAAAAGTTCAATCATGAATTGTTTTTCTCGTCGTCAATCTCAATTTGTTTCGGAGAATTAAAATCGATTGCAGTCAATTACAATTTAATCAAAGTCGTCCCTAGCAGAAGAGAAGTTAACCATTTCTTCACCAGGAGACTGTACATACACATTTTGAGAGTTTAATACGTAATGTTGGCCAGCTTCATTCTAGATGCTTAATTTATCTTTTGTTCAACAATAAAAATAAACACGGGATCAATTTTGACATAAGGATATGTGATTTGTTACCATACCTTAAGTCATAGATGCAATGTAATTCTGAAAATTATTTCATTTTATGAAGATTTAAAAATATTGATTGCATTTTATACGTAAAACCCTCAGCATCATAGAGGATCTTTCAAATTTCAACTGAGAATGATTATAATGTTCGTGCGGATTGATGGCCAATTGTGATAATAATATGGTTCTCCGAAAATAATTACTGCGTAGGTGTTTACATTTGAATTCGCCCAACACTATGCTAAACACAATACTAAGTCGTATATATTATAAATTAAATGGAGTGGATTACATTTTCTTTTTTCTATTCTCCTCGACAGTTGTCCAAAACATATTTTTATTTAAAAAATAATCATCGTAGAAAAACTGGATTTAATTCATTACTTTCCTTCGTCATTACATCGTAATTAAAGAAAAAAGTTGTAAATTATTCGCTGCATTTGCAAAATTTACTAATTTTATTTCAAAAACATACAAAAAGCCCCTCTTCAATGGCGAATACTTTCCTCCTCCATTCATTTCGTACCACATCCCTATTCTAATCCTGCTCATTCCTCCTTTGCCTAACATTCTCCCTTATGACAGTTTTCAAAATCCCATTGCCAACCAGAATGCTCTGCATAAAGCTTGCTCCTCTCCTACCTCCTTTGGATTTCTCCCATTAATCCCCTCTCCTCACCATGCCTAACATATCCTCGTTTATTTTCCTTTCTGTCGACTTCTCGTTCTCTATCCATCTTCATACCCACATTTCAAAAGCCTCCAATTTTCGCTTATCTTGAATACCACGCCCAAAATTGTTAGATGTTTCCAATTAAATTTTTATAAAACTGTTAATTTTTATATGTTTTTTTGTAAAAAAGTATTCAGTCCAAAATTGTCTGTATTATTTAAACGACCTTTGCAGTTTAAAAAATGGTTGACCTACGTTTCAAATCGTCTTACCCAGGACCTCCTACGTCCTCGGAGTACGTGTGGGCTTAGATTGAAGTTGTCAGTAACTCAAGAAATATTTGGCAAATTATTACGCTTAAATATCAGGTTAGTTGTTTCATTTTTATCTTCAGTCATTTAACAGCAGCAACTTTTACTCATATTAATTTTTAGTATCGAAGGAACTTCATTCTTACGAATTGAATTCGGTGAAGCAATTTTAATTGCTCTTGGTCTATTCAAATACCGCGACTTTAAATTCCTCTTCGGAAAATGAATGCTGTGATATGAAATTCCTCGGTATCTTATTAACTGAATATTGCGATTACACAGGTTAATTTAAGCATTTTATTTCGCCAAATACAGACTAAATTGGCAGCATGGTAATTGATATGTAGTGTTTGTATTACACTGTTAAAATAAAGGTTTATGATTGATTCCCTTGGACACCTAAACTTCCTATTCTTTGGGCATTTTTTACCATTCAAGGAGATCTGAGAAAGTTAAATTGATGGATAGAAAAATGTTGCATTTTTAATTTTGATTATTTAGCTTACGAATATTTGTGCCTATAATTAATACACATTGCTTCATTAAGGGAGACGAGATATAGTAAGTGAAATATCAGTGGGGAAGAAAGCATTATATTTACTTTCATTCACGAAAGAATGCTGTATCAATTCGCTATTTACCTTGAAATTGAAAATTGAAAAAAATATTTTCATTTATAACACATTTGGTACATGTCCTGCCCTTAATAGTGCCGGCTGAAATCGAAAATGATAAATCAAGGGGCGATTGAATTAGAGATAGCTCTGATAAAAAAGCACTAAGATCAAACTGTTTTGTCTTATTTTACGTGTTGTATTATCATTGGCATAAACCAAAGAACTCTGTGAAGTGAATTTATAAGGCTATTATTTACACAAATTTATACTTTTTCCCATCATTTTGGAAGAACTCTGGTTTTTTTCTCTCATGAGTTATTTCAGATTTAAATACGATGCTAGTAATAAATTGTGCTCCACCATATTTCAGCACAAGTTTTGCTGAGTAGAAAATGAATTCACAGTTGGTAGGAAAGAAGAAATATGTGAGGGGAAGGGGTTTTGGGTCACGCAAGACGACGATGCAGTTTTTAGCGGTTCTAGGCCAGTGACGGGCATCCAGACCCAAAGCTTAAAATCTGAATTTGAAAAATGGTTATCAGTTTTATCCGAGGCCATATGTTTGCAACTCGTTGGAGGTAGGTATATGGAAAAATCTATTTTAAAAGCATAAGGCTACGAGGCATGAAATATTAACAACTTCCTCACATATTGCCGCAAAATTTATTGTTTCATCCTATATACTCAAATGAAAATGGGTTTTGTATTGAATGGTGAAGAAAAGTGTTCTCTTTTACACGGTATTGCTAAATATTTTATATGGCATATTTGAAAGCTAACTTTGAACATTGGCGTTATGTTGACTATAATTATTGATAGGGGTGTTGGTAAAATAACTTATCCCATATCTGTCTGATATCTGAAGTCTCTATGAATAGGTGCAATTATGAGAGTTCATTAGGTCACCGGCCCCTCTATAATAATTCAAATAAATATTCCTGCATTTATGGGGAATTTATATGTTATTTGTGTTTGAAAAGAAATAAAATCCATTTAAAACCTGTTATACGATACAATTAATAAACCAAGTTTTATATGAATGCGATATAGGGATGGATGCATAATAGAAATTTATTTCCAAGTGTAATTTATAACTTAGTATTTCGTCATTTAGTTCAGATCCTTTTATAATAGCTTACTTATAATAAGTTCTGATTCTGAGTCAAACTATAAGATATTCAAAAGTATTTATCACTATGGCCGCGTCATCATTCTTTTGCGAAATCCTTTGGCCCTACTACCGTACTGAGGAATGCAATCCTCAGGAATGCGTCCTCCACAATGCTATCTTATTTTGGTTTATCTTTTACTGGTCGACATGTAATTAATCACTTTTTTCGATTATTATCTGCCCTGGCATATCTCAATGTTTAACGTTTAGTCACCATAGGGCGATTTCACGCTGGGTCCATATAGATAGTTGTTAATCGTGAACGATTTAACATAATTATTTTATTCTGATACTTTTTAGAAACTGCTGAAAGATGAAACTTCATTTTATTTCACTTTGTTCATTCAAAGGAAGGTTTTACAAAAAAAAATCTTTAGCTTACTTTAAAATATTTGAGCTACTACAGTTTAGTAAGTACTCGTACACCGTTCTGAGGGTCGCTGGTGCTTTCCTTTCACGAGGAGCAGAGACTAGTGGAGACTGTAGAAAATAATGATTTGGTTGTTTTGGAGAGAGGGTGCATAAAGAGTTCTCTTTCAAATAACTTTCCTGAGTAAGAATTACATTGATCTTATCGTACCTTTTTGCCAATCCCCCTCCCTTAGAAGCTACTGTTGAAGTTCTTAGAATTATAGTTATATCGAAATTGAAAAATAACCAACATGACTTTTCCGCATAGAAAATTTTATTGACGACCTGGGTTAGATTGACGTGAAGATATTATACCATAACGAAATCTAGGCGGTAGTAAAATTGTCTATGAGGAAAAGCCAAGTTGGTTATTTTTCAATTTCAATATGAAGATTTTCCACCAAGTCACGCCAGAAACAGTTTTGCTATAGTCACATTTCTCGCATTAACATTACAGCCGTCTCCTCCCGCTCTCAAAATGCTAATTTTGAAGTGTTTTCTTATCCTTCATGTTGATTGTAGTAACTTTCATTTTCTTTCGCGTCGTAGATATTTATTTAAAAAAAACGAAAGTGAATCTTATAGTATCTTCTTTTATCAAATTATTATTTCTCATTCATTGTCATTTATCATCTTTCCCCGTACTATTGCTCTTTCCGAGTTGATCAAAAATCCCTCTTAAGATATTTTTCTACCATTTTTATTTTTCCTCTCTGCCGCATTAATCTTAATCCTGTCGTCATTTTTTGACTTTCGATTATTAATGCAGGATAGGGGAGGAGGAACGTCTTGAGGAAATAAAAGTCTGGCGTAATTCAGTGGAACTATAAATGATGGTAATAAATGTGAACTTTTTTAAAATCCCGCAACACATTAAATCTGTGGCGCGAAAGGATTCGCATTTTACAGCGCTGCCATGAGTAGTTTGCAAAATATAAATAATTTGATCAATCTCGATGTATTCATACGTGTGTGCAAAGTCAGGGGGGGACTAGTGAGAAGTGGATAGCAGTAGGGCCGGGAGCTAAAGGGAGATGGCGAGCGGTGTTGGAGACTGCGACGAGTTGGGGGGGGGGGAACGGAAGTGCATTCCGATATCTAGCAGAATAATTAACATTTTCGCGTGTATTCATGCCTGGTGATATCATTTCTGTTATTTCACATGTAGGTTGGGTTAAAGTTCGCTTAAACTATTTAGAGCATATTCACGTTTCCGGATCCCTTAGCATTTAGATATTTTCGTGATGCCTCGTTAATAGTGCCATTTATTTGATTTTTCAATCATTTTTCCAATTAACAGCTTAGATGGGTTTGCTCCATGAACCTTTTTGAAAAGAATTTTCGCTTGGTCATGTAATGATGATGGTATTGCATGAGCAGCTGAATGGAACGTTCATTCTCTTTTATTTAAAATTTGTCATGCTTTTCTGACGACTGGCATTGAAGTAATACGAGGTAAAGGAAAGCCTCAATACGACATCGTCTCTGCTTACACATATTTCAGAATTGAAAACATACGTTAACTAGCTGTTTGTCTTCCATCAACAAATTTATGATGCATGTTTAATTTCAAGTTGGTAAATATTTTAGATTCCTTAATTCACATCTTTAAAAAATGACAATAACTGCAGTCTAATGTCATAAAAGCATACTAATAAAATTTCAAAATTAGTAAGTTAATTTTTAACATTTTTTCTTTTAAAAATCTCTCATTACCGAAATCGCTTATCTCAACTCATTACTTATCTCAACATAGTCAGCTATTCTTTCGTAAGAAGGATGCGAAATTTTCAAATTTTTCACAATTAGTTTTGTAACTATCTAACTATTAGTAATTCTGTTTTAATCTGGTTTTTTATTGTTGATTTATTTATTTTTTTATTCGATACTTCAAGTTTACTTTAAGTGCTCGTCCATGTGCATATTGAGTGGAGTGTAGGTACTTGCTGAGTTTTAATCAAAAAATTTAATTTTACCTTCAACAAAATTAATTCATAGGAAACAGGACACACAGACCTTCATGGAAATAACTCCAATTTGACACCCACAACACTTGTCCCCAAGACGTGTAAGTCGGCGGTAACTTTCGTTTTTTCACATAATACGATTTTTTCACATTCGCCCAGATTTCACTATAACATTATACTTGTGTACCATTGGTTATGCATGCACTGATGAACTGAGCCTAAGATTTTCCCTTTAGTAACACTCAAGCAAACTTACTGGGTTACTTCCGAAAGTAATGCAATTGAATTTCCCGCGCCGCTCCTATTGATCGACGTCCGATTAAACCACTTGAAGTAGATGATGGGGACGCTAAGCTTTGCCGTGAAACCAATCTTAGAGCTCTCCAAGCTTTGAAAGTGGCAGAACGTCAGTTATTGTAAACCTCTGCAAGCCGACCGTGTCACGAAAAAAATGGAATCAACGTTCGAACAACGTTACACGATTACTAAGTTTCGTGCGAAACTGAAAATATTTCTTTAGAAGACTAATAAAAGCTTTCTTGGGGCTTACGGGGCTTTTGCTCTGTCCTACTCACATGTTTTGATGTGGTTAAAGGCCTTTAAGAAGGGCAGGCAAGAGGTTTACGACAAACAGCACTCTGGGCGGCTGTGTACCAGCAAAACCGACAACAATATGGCTCGCGTTCGAGAATTGTTGGACTTTAACCGTCGATTGAATATTAATTGGTTGCCAATGAACTGAAACTGTCGTCTACTTTTGTGTTTCGAATTGTTACTGAAGATTTAGCGATGAGGGAAGTGTGCGCCAAGCTCGTGCCCAAGGTGCTTGCCACAAAGCGCTATGAGTCCGCATGTTCCTGGCCAAACACCTGGTGACAACGCGACCCCACTCCCCTATAGTCCTAATGTTGCCCCAGCAGAGTTGCTGTTCCATCGGATTAAGGTAGCCCTGAAACAAACCCGTTTTTGGTCCATTGAAGAGATCCAATTAGATGAGACGAACACCTTGCGAGAGGTCCCCGAAGACGCCTTTTAGGGCACGTACCGGTCATGGTAAAGTCGCTAAAAAAAATGTGTAGAGGTCCAAGGACAGTACTTTGAAGACTTTGAAGTGTTTGTACAAATATGTTCCATAAGTTACTAAAAAAATAATTGCTTTGCTGTTGGAACGTACCCTATACATATTGAATCTCCGAAAGGGTCATATCTTAATTCCAATTGCTGAATTCATGTTAATGTAAATATAATTCCTGCTATTGCTAATCTTAGAATTTAAAGAGCCCTATTCCGATTCCTACAATTCCCATAGATGACATAGAGTTTCGACTTGTGAATCGAATTGCTTTTGACGAAAGCAGTTCCGTATTTCATTCTCTCGCACTCTCACCTTGGCGCATGAACCAGAGACTCTCTTTCGATCAATTTTAATTGAGGTAGTAAATGTGTATTACTTTCACACTAGACAGGATTCCACTTGAAATAAAAAAAATGATCTATCAACTCCCATTTTCCCGTAGCTTTACAAGAAGGAGTTTTAAAGAAAAAGGAAGATACATACATGTACAGGAAAATCCAGTTTCCATGTAGTCTTAGGGATTTGGTGGAGGAAAGGGAAAGAAACTGTCAAGGTTAGAATAAAAAAAAGATAAGAACAAGGCAAAGTAAGGGCAATTCTATAAGGCACATAAGAGTGACCGCTTAGGCTGGAAAGGGTTTCGGGAAGAATGTCGATGTTGGGGTGAAATGGTGTGGGTTCACTGAGCGTATAAAAGGGCATTGAATGGGAGTAGAAAAGGACCCTTTTGGAAAGGGGCGCAGGGAGAAAGTGGTGGGTAGGGGTGGGGATATGGGCATATTATATTAGAAAGAAGATCCGCATCAGGAATGCTGAATGGTGCTAGGAAAAAAGGAACATCCTTCGGTAGTGGGCCATTAAAGAATGAGAGTATGGAAGCAAGATTTTGCGATTTGAGGAAGGCGATGCAGGTTACCGTTTCTTTTATGATCGGGGAAGATATTGGCATTTAACATGTTTATGGCACCCCACAAAATATTTACACAAACGCACGTGCGCATGCAACACGAGAATCAAATCACTCTCACGGATCTGATGAAAACTTAAGCCTACTATCAAATCTTAAAAATGTCATTAAAGAGATGAATTAATGAAATTTAAAATAGAAATAATAGAGTTTAGCGGACGTATACTCGTATTTCTGAGGAATGTACAATATCCGTACTTGCTCTTCATGTTCTTACCAGAATTCGGACTTCAGCTTCCAGCTATAATTTATTTACAATGTTGGCATATTGTTTACAGAATGAAACCATTGCTTAGGATTGAAAAAGTGTTTAGATTTAAATGCCTGAAAAAAAATTTCACCTACTTTTGTGTGCTTTGTTTTGTGTTCGAAGATTGGTGTTCCTCTATCGGGAAATTAGAATAGTCAACTGATAGAAATGAGTGAACATAATATCTGTGGGATGGACTTGGTATGAGAAGTTTTTTTAAAAAATGGAATGTGATTATTTTTCCTCCGATAGAGGATAAAAATGGTTCAAAAGGTAAAGAATTTTTTGTTACGCAAACGGACATGAAAGCTTTGTATCGACCATATGCATAAAAATGATCGATTCGATGATATGAGGGTATCGTGAATATAGATGAAGGTAAGTTGCCATAACAAAAATATTTTTTTCACTGTGGCGGTTCTTTTGAAGTATAGATAACCTGTGTTTTGGGATTGTATTCTTTTTTCAAGTCCGGATGCTTGGAGAAAGCAAATTGATGGCGTACAATAAATTATATATGTATAGAAAATTCAGCTCTGAATAGATATAAAATTCAAGTAGAAGGTTATATATTTATGAAATACTAAGGCCTCATTGTATAGCTTATTTTCGATCTATATAAGGGCTAATGAAATTTCAAAGTACATTTATTTGATTAGATAATTCATGTCGCGGTTAGTGACTTTTAGAGGAACGATAATGAGGCCCATATACGCTTCATAAGAAAAAATTGATGAACACATCCTTAAATTTTACCCATATGAGTTGTAATGAGCATTGATGGCCATGAAAACTATTTGGGAGTCCACTAAATATCGGATCTAACTCCTAAAATTACGGAGTAGACTTAAGAAAGAATTACTTAAGAATCCTAGAATTAAGAGAATGACTTAGAAAATCAGACTACATGTGCGAGTTCTCGTTATTTATAATTTTAGGTACGTATACCATGCTTTTTGACTTACGATTCTCTTACAAGGATATGTTTCATGAATTGAAGTAAACTGATGAAAAGCCTCCAGGTATACGATCAATGCCAATGAAAAGCGTCTAGCTTAACTCACAGAGATAGGTCAATGAGTATGAAAGCTACTCGAAGCTTTAAGATTCATCGCTAGATTGGTAGTATTGAAAAGGCATCAGACGAGCGATATTACTTGCACATCGATCAAAAGACCCGTGCATTACACGCAAGGCAGGCAGCAAGGGCACAATTGAAGAGAAAAGACTTCCGAATTTCGTTGTATTCAAGGATCACTTTTTCTCTCGCAGTATTCACGATAGCAATGAAAAAGAGGGAAATGCACGAAACATTCTGAGCCAGACACTCTTTTATCCATAGTTGCATGTCTGACACTTATGTAACCATTGTAGTGGATTGTATGTAATAACTGGATTTGAATTCGAGCGAAATAGATAGTCAAGCGTAACTTTTGTCGAAGATTCTGACTCAGCACCCGTTGTGTAGTTTAAGTTCCACTTTCAGGCATTTGCTAGGGGTAGACTTTGCCCCTTGAAATGAATATGTATGTTTCTGAAGGCGATACCTTTTGAAATGCCAATATTTTTCATGATCGAAGGTTGATTGCGTCTTTCATGGCTATACATTATATTTTTTACTTTTTAGTAGTATTGGAATATTAAATCAACAAGAAGTTTGATGCCAAACGTTCCTTAATATTGGGAAAATTCTATGCGCTAAAATCATGAGATACCCGCGCCAATTTATTTTTTTCATGATCATTGGAAGTTAACTCATTTTGCACGAAGAAGTGATAATACAATCCAAAACTAACACTCTCACAATTTACCCGATTCTTTCTCCTGATATTAGAAAAAATGTGTATAGTTAAGTTACACATGGATAACAACTATTAATATGGAATTAGACGCAAAACTATGCACGTACAAGATGACAAAGGGGAGATTTCGCACTAAGTGTGTAAAAGCAACGGTCTCTTTCTCCGTATACGTACTTAGGCAGAGGATAAAGATAATTTTCATATGACTAATCTACGACTGGCATACTAGTTTTCGGCTCAATGTAAATACCAACACCATTTGTTTTATTTATCGTATTTCAAAAAACTTTATGCAACCAAACACTTATAAATGCAATATTATGTGCATTTTTTTCATTTTCGATTATATGTTGTTATGGCAGTTAAATTAAAGTAAATCTTCTTACTAATCAGTCACGAGAAAACAACGATAAGCACTTATAGGGTACTAACTAAACTGAAGCTATAAAAGTAAAATGATTTGATTACTTAATTATGATGAAATTATTTGAAAAAAGTACATTTTAATTTGGTGCCTTTCTAAATGCGACGGTTTGAAATTTAAATCAAATGCAAGTGAATCCATAGCTCTCAGAATTAAATCATTTGAATTATACACTTCATAGATCAGAGTCCAGTAATATTTATTCATTAATTGAAAATTTGACCAATGGATATATTTAATTGGGTCAAATGTGACTTACATTTAACAATATTGAAATTATGCGGAAATCAGTTCTTGACTGTTCTAAACGTATCCTATGGAAGTACTTCGAAAAAAAGATACAATTTAAAAAAATAATTGTACTTCTTTTCTAAATTGTGAAATCTTTTAAGCAAGGAAAAACATTTTGATCTAATGAAAAATTCTCGCAAAATTCCACGCTCAAATGAACAATATCCCCATTTCTGGTTTCTCTGAAAGAACTTCACGTGGAAAATTCATTCGTTATTTACCCGTTTATTTTAAAATGGATTAATACTCCTTGTGTAGCGCAAGGCATGATGTATGGGAGTTATGAAGATGCTTAATCATGACAAAAACGTAAAGCAATTTTGAAAAAATCTAAGAAAGTAGGATTAAGGGTCAAAGTAGTATAGCAAAAATTAGGATATGGAGAGCTTTTCTTTTTTTTGGGAAGTATCTTGAGTAAGGGGTTTGAGATAAGATGGGCGTAACTTAAGGGAAAATTTACGAAGGGCACTTATGTTACATCATGAGAAATGGAAACTTCAAAATAAAATATAACCGTGAGTAAATTTTATTAAAGTGTTTGATAGGATATGAAACTTGGTCTTTGAAAATATTTTGGGAGCTTAGAACGATTTTGACGCCATGGGCGTCGGGAAGGAAAGGAGGTAAAACGAATGTATAGGAAGACAAATGAAGGTATATGCCTATTTGGGATAAACAAAATGTCTTAGGAGAATTTAAAGAAGGTAGGTAGGAAGAAAAATGAAGAGGTCTTGGTGACCAGTTTGTGAAGGGTGAATGTTGAATACGCCTGGTAGGAGGAGATAGATAGTAAGAACCTTTTAACGAAAGGACGAGACATGCATTGATATAGGAAAAGAGTAACAACTAAAAAAAATATATCCCGGATTATATTTGCATTTTAAATATTTTTATTTCGATTTTATCTCACTGATTGAATTCTATAATTGAACAGTTAAAATAGTCGACATATTAATTAATTCATAGTTTCATTGCAACATTTCAGATCGTAAAAATCATTCGCCTTTGATTTTTACGCTCTAAAATTTTTGCATTGAAATGCATGTTAGCGGATGACTCCGTTAAAAGTTACTGTTCCGGTATCTACCGCAGTTTCTTGTAATTCATAGCTAAAAATAAAATGAAAGAGTTACATGGCGATACAGAATTATGAAATTGATAGCGTTGATTATTAAGGTTGATCATTATTTTTAGTCTATCGGACTAAATGCGCTTTTGATGGATCCAGCTTATAAGCACCAATACTCGTGATGGTCCACACGACGACAACATAAAAACGACAATATATCTGTGAACACCTATTACAATAAACCATTCCTTAATACCACATACTTCTTACCTTCCTTATTTCCTGCAGACACTCTCATCCCTGATATATTCCTGCTACTATATCGCTTATTCAACATTCTCGGTATCACTATTATTCCTACTCAATTGTTCTTCCTCCATTTTTTCTTCTTAAAAGTTGCTCCAACAACATTCTCTTCCCATTTACCATATTTGAACGTCTTCGTTTGATTTTATTGCTGTTCAGTTGCTCTTTTAACCTTGCCTAGGATAATAAATTAAAAAAAAATCTCGTTATGAATAAAGTGTTTCAGCAAACGTAATGCTTCAGGAGTGATAAACCAAATTATCATATTTCAGATAAATTTCTTCACCTTAATTCATACCTTCCTCGTAAATCTGTATCATTCTGGGTGACATGAAAATAGGTAGAGGAGTATTATTCAATAGTTTCGTCGACAATTGAGGAGGCACTCTTGTAGTGAGAATCATGCCCAAATTTTTGCGTAAAATTCGTGAAAATTAGCATGCTGTAAAGGAACATATATTACTATCGTGGAAATTATCATTTTATTACTTAAGCTACGTAAAACAGTCAATTGTATTTTCTTTAAATATTCTGATAAATTATAAATATTTAAGGCATTATCCCAATCTGCCCTTACCTTATTAGTGCCAAAGTAGATGGAACATAATTTGACTTTCTATTGGGAGGACTAATTTTGGATTAACTGACTCATCTCAGTACATTTTCGCTGATAGATCTTTACCGAATATCATGTCCATATTATAGCCTGCGTAGCAATCAAATGCACTTCAATGAGACAAGATTCTGTTTATTAAAAAACCATTCCACTGTCTTGTCGTAACTGTATTCCGCTCCGAAATTACTACATTCATTATTCAATTTATAAACGTGGTGTTTCTTTTTATTTTGAAAAATCTATGGTTTTCGTAATGTGTTTCGTGGCAGTATGTGCCAGTTCCCGACATTCTTCATAGCTAAGCGACTGGTCTAAACAGGTGAGAACGTGACATACAGGTATGCAAAATAAAATAGTATTTCAATCAGTAATTTACTCTATGTTCTATGAACCACGATGAATACTCAAAAACCAAAGTTCGTTCATGGTATGTTATGAGTAAATCATGGCTAAAAAACAAATATTTTTCATCCTCTTCCACTTCACTTTGAGGAATAAATTGAAATTTTCATTTTATACTGGGGGAACTTAACGTTATTTTCAATTTACACCACTTTCAATGGCGATTATCGATTAATAATGAATTTCACGTCAGGGAACTCTACATATATGAAAATGGCTATAGTAAAGATTACACCATGTTTAAGACATAGAGTAATATGTCTTCCGTTAGTATCTTAAAAGAGAATATGGTTTCATTTCAGCTTTTGTTGGTTTTTGGAGTTATTTATTTCAAAAACGGGAAAGTGAAACGTGCCCCTTTTTATTGCAGTAGTTTAAATCTTCGTAAGATAGTGTGCGAACTCAAAGTCCTTGAGTCCACGTGTGGCAAAGTAAAATCAAGGGGCAATGTTTGCACTCTGATCAGCGGCAGTAGAAGCAAAAATTGATGGAAACAAAACAACTGGGATTCTACCTTAGAAAAATGTAGAGGTACCTATTCGTCAAGTGGGCGAAATATCGTGCATCCAACCGAAACCTCCCTTTTGTTTCCTTTCCCACCCCTCCGCCCAAGTCCACCCCACCTCGACATGCACTCACACGCGTTAATGGTCTTGGTGGAACTGTGTCAACACCTTTCACGGAGAGCAGTTGATGACAGCACCACAGTGATTTGCAGCTCTCGTTCCGAATTCGACAAAGGCCCTTTCAGGAGTGGGCGGAGATCTGTCGAGGAGACGGAGAGGGGGAGAGAGCGAAAAGGGAAGGGATAGTGTGGATGAGAGACTGAAGGGGTTGAACGGCTGACGAAAACCACAATGGGAAGAGGGAAAGGAGACACTCGAGAGATCTCGACGGGGTTGCGGTGGGTGAGATGGTGGATGAAACAGTAACGGAATTGGAAGAGGAAAGAATGGAAGACCTTATTTTCGATGCATTACGCGGATGAAGAAGCAATAGAGCAATAGTTTTGTATTTCCACGGAGTGAGTCTGTGATCGACTGATTTTGTTACCTTCGTTGGAGGAATTATGCAAATACTTATATTAAAAATATTTACTTCTATTCTAGAAGGGCCACCCAAAAAATTATTTTGAGGCGTCGGTATAACATAACATAAGCTCTTTTCCTCTTAACTTTATCGCACTTATGCGATGCAAAAAGTTGAACGTCGTTCTTTTTTATGAGGTCGTACTAATGAAGACGTGCAATGTCCATCTTGCTTTGATGTTGCCCTGTAGGCACACATTGCTACTGCTTTTAATAAGGAGGAAGAAACAGTGTGTCCAACGAATGCTCATAAAAAAGAGGCATGACCAATTAGGGCCATTTATGATCATCCAAGTACAAAAATGTTTTCAAATTGTTTTCGAAAGTTGAACTGAATGGTTGGTTTAATGGTCGGTGGTTTAATTAGTAGGTGGCTCCATCATATCTGCTGAGGGTCGCGCTTGGAAAAGTGTCAGACAAACCAAGCAAGAATGCGAGTGAAAGGGGATGATAGGAAGGAAGAGAGGGAGAGTGATAGAGTAGGTAAATAGGGTGGAGTGGAGGACACGAAAACTGTATAGGGAACAGGGTGAGTGGTGATCGAATGTGATGAGGGCAGTGGGATGGGAGTGTCGCGGATTAATCCCATTCATCGAAAGGGGGCGTACCCCATTGCGAACCCTTTGCTCAACCAAAATCCCTCTCCCTTTCTCCTTCCTCACGCCTACATGCGTCTGCCCATACACACCCACATAAGGGTTTATGGATCGCGGAGTAGAATACGAAATGAAGATGGGGGAGAGTTTTTTTTTCCTACAGGATTTTGACCGATGTACTTCAGTAAGAGGAATAGCATTTCCTACGCACGGTATTAGAAGTGACCGAATGAACGATAACATGAACCATTTAATAGAAAGTGGTTTGTGAAAGCGTTTTAAATAATTAAGGGTGTCGAAAAATATCAATTATTCTCGGCTACAGTTTAATTATGATAAATTTAGTAGTTCAGCCGTACTTTTGTGGAAGTATCTTATAGTCAAAGGTGTGACAAACATAATACTTCAAGACCAACAGCTGGCCCTCAAACTCCAATGTTCTCTCTTTCTCCTTACCATGCTTCTTGTAAACTAGGGTTTATGCTGCAAAAAGTCCCCGGAAGATGCCCAATTAAAGTGAATCCGGTCGAATTTGCTCTAATGTACGATGTACTGTGGAAAGTTACAATATCTGTCACTTCTTTGAATCTGTCAGTAATGTTTTTGGAAGTAGTGTTAACGATTGCAGGCAGGTTAAAAGGATTATTGTCCGATGTATTTTCAGATTTTATGGTGAAATTGGTTTTTCTAAGTAAACGCTTGTATTTTCTCTTGTATTTTACTATATTTTTCCTCTTCATCCCATGCCCTACTTTTCTTCAAAAGAGCAGAGATCCCAAGTTCGATTATATTGCAAGGTAGTACATACTACTACATAATAGGATATGATACAATCGATTTTGAAGTCTCATCGGTGATGAAGTTCAACTAACCAAACTGCTTTTATTTTGTTTTTAGCCCGTATAACTTCATACGGGTGAAAGGGTGCGGTGCCTCAACGGCAACCCACAGTGGCCATGGAAAGTCTAGGTGAGTACAGTATTTTAATACTTTTTAAAATTACCTATTATGTGTTATCATCCTTTTATTCATCCATTTTGAAGTTATCATCCTTTCATTTCCTTAAAAGCAGGAATAATTTGTGTTTTAGGTCCAAAAATTTAACTATAATATTAAGATTAATTAAATTACATTTCTTTCGCGAACGTGGGATTAGTGAAACAATATTATGAGGCAATGCATTGGGGAACCCAATTTAATTTATCCCTATTAGATATTATTAAATCGAAAGTTGCGTATTCATTTTCCAACCGTCCAATTAAACCAATATTTTTGTTTTAATTTCCCTGTCAAAGTATCATGCTAAAATCTTTATTTTGTGGTTGTTTGAAGAATGGAATTCAGGGAAATGGTTGAATATAAATGAAATTTGTATTTGAATCATGTAGTTACTTGCATTGACATAACAACTGTGACGGGATAGGACGAGTATTATGTGTGCGGTGAATAGATTCAATCGATAGATCTCTGTTCACACTAAAACATAGTAAATGGGCACTCTAAATACGGTTTTGCATTTTATATAAGAAGGTAATTTAATATCATTAATAACTCCATATTAAATTATTTTTACGTTAAATTTTTGTTATGACGTTAAATGTTTGATATAAATGTCAAAGTAAATTGTTATGTTTTACGTTGGGAATGTAGGGCATTCACAACGTTCCTTAAAGATGTGGGTATCAACAAATGTGTAACTTCTTCATATTTAAATCTCAATTGTAAATTCTCTTGCCCTAGCGAAAAAGAAAAAGATTTAGGCGTAGGTAGACGTACTCAAGTAGGTGAAGACCCAGTAATTAAAGATGGACTTAATTCATTTTTGAGTTCAGTTACGTTCATAAATTTTTTAAACCCTTTGCGTTTCTCAGGAATACTTTTTTCTACCTACGTCTGAATTCATTTACCTCTTACAAAAGTAGTTTTAATGTACAGTGGCACAGTTAGAGTACGGTGAAACTATGAAATTGTCCCAATATCATGTCTTGCAATTTATTGCAAAATTTAATGATTAAAAACCTTGTACTAGTAATGACATTGGTTGGAAAGATGAATCGCATTGCATGGGATATGGGAAGTTCCACTTTCAAGTCACAGCTTGAAAGGTGGATGAAGAAATGTCAACTGGTAAGAGGATGGGGAGAGGGACCACGTTTACTTATTGTTCACGTGTCTTTCTCCAGACTTAATTCATAATTTCGAATCTGGACGACATCTCATTATCCATTCTTCATTATCCTGGGATATTTCAACGTAGCGATTATTTAAATATAATTAAAAAACCTTTAAAAGTGAATGCGTTAAAATACTTTAAAGGTTAATAACTTTTGATCGGATTCTGTAAAAGCGAGGATTTTCATGTCAAGAAAAGGGTGGATTTGGTTTTGGATAATGTATTTTCTCAATGCTCTCCTTATCTTCAAATTGATGGAGTATTTCAGTTGGCATTTCCGAGAGTACTTAATATTCGTACTCTTGGCATCAGTTGGCAGTGACTAAAACTTCGTAATCGTAGTACTTTTTTCAATGTGGTGGATAATCAATGACACGGAAAACGGGTCCGGTACTTTAATACCATCTCGAGTGACCTAAACTGACGGTCAGAGGCAATAAACGTACTTAATGTGATTATCAAGATTCTTCTTCCAGAGGAGGAAATCGCTTCGATCGGTCATCAAATGGAATTGATTACTTTCGGATGCAGGGAGTAGCCGTTCTGCCTTTCCCCCAACTCTTCTCTTTCATTCCCAAGCCCTGCATTTCATCCTAGAGCCCCCATCTTTCAGCCGATCGCCTAAATGGCAGCCGAGTTTAATCGACTTCAATGACGGAAATCTGATCGCGATTGCCTTAATCTAGCGTAAGCGAGGGACGGAAGCCGAGTTTGAAGGGTGTTAGGGAGGGTAAACGGGGAGGCCAAACGTCCTCTTCACATCGCGCGGTTTTAAACTTGGTCGCGGACGCTCTGCGAGCGGGATAATAAGCCACCAGGCTTTTCTCCCGCAACACGGGGCCAATCGCTTGATTGAAGGTTCATTAACTCCACGCCGCCACCGCATTAACGTAAGTGGCTCCGTCTAGCGGACGAAGGTGGGCACTGAGGTTAATGGGAATGTCGCGTCACATGCCTGCGGACGTGACGTTGCAGGAGGGATTTTGAATAGAGTATTAGTGGGTGGTGGACGTTGGACCAGGGGGTAGGAGGGAGGTGAGAGAGGGTGGGTTCTGGAAGGTGAGAGAGCCCTTGGATAGGAACGGGATCGCAGAATGGAGGGAAGAGAAAGACATTTTTTTTAGCCCGAGGTTAAATTCGAGCTAGACCCATCACGCCCACCAGTGAGCCCTGAAGTGGTAGATATATGCGGGTTCCAGTTAGGTAAGCGTCGGCTATTCACAAGTTTGCGCGCTTTTTGCAGCTGCGAAGAATAGCCAATTTTGGAAGGACGAAGGGTTTCACATTAAATGGCCTTGATTCTTTCGACCTAGCCACATCGTTTTCAAATGCCAGCCTATTACGTGATAGTTCCAACGCTATGTGATTTTCAATTCTTGACAGAGGCGACTTCTATGCATAAAAAATGAAAGCATTTGTTATATAATTGTGTGCAAATGCACTTGCGATTTGAAACGTTATGTAACATTAGTTCATAGTTTTTACAAATTTGACTGCTTATACCATAAACAAAACTAATTACAGCTGTCGACCACGGAATTTGCATTTCGTTTCGCTGTAACAACGAATTTCGTATTTTAAAAATATTTGATTTCCTTGCTCAAAATGTCCTTCCTCCAAAACCTAAACCTTATTAATATGGTTGGTAATATCAAATTTACAATAGAAAGATAAATATCATTTTTAAGCTAAGATCTTTTGTACGGCGCAGATATTTGGTCATTGAAGCAAGGGGATATTGTAGTTTGGAAAATTTTGTGGTGTAAGTGTAGGTACGAATAGAAAAGGGTTTACAGGAATACTATATACTAATAGTTAAATTGGCAACGGGTCACGGGATACCAGGTATAGCTGTAGAAGAGAGAAGAATTTTAAAGGAATACAAAGTATTTAGGAAAGATGGAAGACGAGCTTTTTGATAATAAAAGGTTGAAGACTATCATATAGGGTAGAAGGTTGGAGAAAGGAGGAAGGGACAGGAAAGCGGCAGTAACGTTGGAGGAATGGAGGAAGGAAGTATGGAGAATTGAAGAAGGACCTATCTTACTGTAAGGTCTGGTTGTCTTAAATATTCCGGAAAAAATTGATATACTTTCACTGATATTCTCAGGTGGTATAAAATTTATAACAACAAAACATGATCACTTTTTAGAATAAGACAGCCATCTGTAGAAGTGTGGCGAAAAGGTTTGCGTCCACTTGTTCGACATATCACTGGTGGTAGTATTTGAAGGAGCAGGTATCTCTTAATGAAAGTGCAAGACTGCAGAATTTTATGAATAGGAAGATGTTGCACAGTAGGAATATATATCTAGTAAATTTAACCTTCATTTTATGTTATTTAAATTTTTAATTTAAATAAATTTTATAGACCATTTTGATCCACTTAAAAAGATTCATCACGAGGCTTATTTTCATGAGATACAGAATATTTCCCTCATAACCTATAAGGGAAATATCTACTGGTTGGCCATTTTATACGAAAAATAGGGAAAATAGTCTATACGATTTAAATGTCTTGGAAAACTCTGGGAAAAGGGCCAATGTTTGAAAAAATAGGAAATTTGGCAGCCAGTTCGGGTATTTCCACTGAGAACGACAGTTTTTTTGAACTCAGAATATGCATCAGCAATTGCAAAAAAAACTGTAATAGTACAGACAGCGGTGATATCAGTGACAGGCCAAGGAGAAAAGGGGATAATCGGATTTATGACATCTATGCGCGACCTACTGTGCCTTAAGTCTCTGGCCACTTGGTTTTCACTACTGGTTATTACTTAATAAAAAATGAATATATTTAAGCGCCTGAATTCGAGTAATATATTTCTCCATATATCATTCCTGTCATATCGGCGGCTTTCGAGGAAAGCGTAGAAAATATCTGTTAAAGACATTAGTCTAGAAAAAAAGGTTCAAATCCGGATTTGGGATGCCAAAAATGTTGGCCAACCTGATATATTTATTGCTGTATCCTAAATTTCCACAATTGCAATTGATTCACGACTGCAACAATGTGTCACAATGTGCTTCATAAGCAAGTGGATTTTTTCTTTTATCGGTCCCAATAATTTTTCGCACCTACTTCCGAAACGTCAACTTTCATTTGGTTCGCACTTGAAATACGTATTACAGCATTATGGCTGGAATACTCTAAACCCTACTTACTAAGAGAATGTAACCTTTAGGTCATTCTTAGAATTTTGACCAAGACCTTCCTATCCACCCCGACCATACATGCACAACTTGCACGTATTTTGCAACCCGACAACTTGCACGTCTCTTTCACTTTGTTCAACCGAGTTTCCAATTTTTCTTAAGGTCAGTTTGAGAACATTATATTTGCAATTTCAGCCCTCAACGACTACCATCAACATAAGAATTAAAAAACATATTTTTTCTTATGTTTTTTAGGTTTCTTGTTAGCTCTATTTCTAAATATTTACATGTAATTCTACTCGCGTACATTTTGATTCCATCTATCACAAGATATACGTATAGCGGAATGCATTAGAAGTTGAACAACAGAATAGTTCGTCATTTTCTAAATGTGTCGAAGAAAATTGAACGCCGAGGACGTTGTCGATAAATTCGATATCTAAGGTTCCTAAAGTATGTAAAATATTTGAATATTTTGGTTGTGTTTGCATTTTCGCTCATGATTCAAATAAAAGATCTGGAATTCTTAAATAAACTGCAGGATATACCGCGATAGTAACTATAAGTTCAGTATAAAAATCATTCTCTTTGAACGGGATTCGAATCCGGATCCGTCGATATCCGGCCGAGTGCTTCAGCCAGTTAAGCTTCCGACGCGTCCATTTACAATTCGAAATTTTATTTGAAATGTGAAATTGTTGCATTATACGAGGTTTTGTTAATCTCTTTTCGAAGTTTAACTCTTCCATTGGTAGCCGAATGCAACCGCTGGGGTGACTGCTTTAATGTCATAATTTGGATAATTCGTATTACTACTTGTTGGCTCTTTTTAGCCTTTACATCGGACTATTAACAGTTAAACCAATGGAGACGATTTAAACACGCAAGGTGGATCAAGGTCCCTAGGTGGAGAAAAATCCACCCAGGCGGGAATCGAAACCGCGATCCTTGGATTGGCGCCATCGGGGCCAGCGATATGCAATACTGCAATATGTCATCAGTTTGAGAATGTTTTATTTCTCAGAAAGAGATTTTTCAACATTTATTGTGTAGCTCGTCATTCAATTCGAGATATAATGTGAAGTTCGCTAAACTGATCCCTAACTGATTGAAGTAGAACGTTGTGCAAAAATTAAATGGTAATATTCTTATGTAAGTACCATTCCAAACCTAGGTATAAGTATACTCATTGTATCTGTTCTTACGGCAAACATTTTCCGTTCAATCTTAAGTATCTATCAGAAATCGGAGACTGATGTTCGATCTTCGAGGTCTGAAGTGGTATGTCGTTTGAGTAAACACATCCGTCTCAATCTCTGTAATGTTTCGCATTTTTTCTGGAATAATGAAAAAACAGCATCCGCAAAACAAGTCAGAATCACTTTCCTTCTGTAAATTAATTATATTCGACTATATATTACGATATTGATATTTATCTCCAAGTGTCTCCTTACTCGTTCATGGATCGATGCACACGCATTCAAGAATTATCAAATATTTACCCGGAAGAATACAATGTTACTCAGATTAATTTAACGGAGTTTATTAACTGAGAAGTTAGAGAAGGGCAGTTCTTCGAATTTGCCTTTCAAATGGCGTCACTGTTATGTATACCTAAGTATCATCTCTGGAATGTTTGTTTCCAAGACCGAAGTGGTTTACGTTATGTATTATTATTTGCGCAAGCATCTCTCCCCCAATGAACCAATAGTTGTTGTATCAGAATGATATTGTTTGAGGAAAATTCACATTCTTTACAAATGGACTGATACGATAGAAATAGGACCCCCTGGGATAAAGCAGACCTGTCTTTTTTCTCTTCCTACAGTTTGCGTTATGTAAACTTTACGCCACCATCGACAAATCTTCTTAGGCTAATTTAGATTAATTTTCCTTCTCCTGTTGCTGATTTCAGAAACTGCTCCGAATTTAATTATTCTATAATGAGTTATTGTATTGCCAATTAGTTGTCTCCTTGAAATTTTTATTACAAATCAAGATATGTCGTACGGCGATTTCGTTCCTAAGAGTTTGATTGAGCCATCATCGAGGCCGAATTTCCCGTATGTTTCTCGGAATTAGGATCTAACGGTTTGTTTTACGTTGCCGAAAATGCGCTTTTATTGACTAACATGATTTCTTAAGACCATATGACGACTGTTATTACGTCGCTCACCGGTTCGAACTCTTTACCAATGAAAAGTTTGACTTCTCGTCTTTACCCTTGAAATTGTTTTGATATAAATAGCACAGGTAACTAACTATTTGGAGATTACATTTAAATTCCTTTAAAAAATCAGCGCAGAGTTAATTATTTCTACGTTGTTTTAATTGCACACAAATATTTTTACACATTATAATAATTATTAAATATAATCTATCTTTGGATGGATAAAAACTACTAAATGGTACTCACACAATCCCTTGCCTCCGCCCATTTTCCTAACATTCTCCCCTCTATCAGTCTTCAACATCCCATCGCTAATCAGAATGCTTTGCATCCATCTCTCCTGCCTTGTTTTAAGTTCTCCCAACAATCCCCACTACTCCCTCAACTTACCTAGCACTTCTTCATTTGTTTTCTTCTCAGTCTACTTCACCTTTTCCATCCTTCTCCGTGCTCATATTACAAAAGATTCCAACATTCGCTTTCACTGATCATTTGTCCGCGCCGTACATAACTACGCTCCATATCAAAGTTTTAACGAGCCTTTCTTGACATTCTTACTCAACGTCGCTGTCACCAATTCCCTCCTCATTGTGAAAGCTTCTTTGACTAAAGCGATTCTTCTCCTTATGCCCCTACTACTTTGGTCATTTTAGTCCAAAACACTTCCGAAATTTATAAATTATTATTATTATTGTAGGTAATATACCGGTTTCGGTAGGTTTTGGATGGACACAACTACCAAATAAATATCTTTTCTCTCCTAACAAAACGCAATCCCGAATCTTGCTCTACAACAGAGTCCCTCTTCATCTCCGTATACATCCTTCCTCCATTAATTCCGTCCAACATCCTATTTCTGTCCCTTCCTCGTTTCCGTAAACTTCTCCTCTCCAGTACAGTCTTCAACATTCCATTGCCAATCAATATGCTTTGCATCAATTTTTCCTCTCTCTTTTTTTCTGTCTTGTACATTATATTTACTTAAAAATGTTTACAATTTTCGTTAAAACGCAAGGTTTGAGCATCATTAAGACGTGCACAGTATACTCTTGAAGGGTTTGGTTGAGCTGTTGCTTGAAAAACTATGTTAAAACTATAAATACGAGTATGGCCATTGGTGGTGCTCAGTGCTCGACTTTTCACACTATCAGTTCTTGCGTAAATAAGTTGTCTTTGATTAGTAGTGACGGAGTAGTCATTTGTTCCTCGGGTTTTGATAACTTTATCTGCCATAAACATTGGATTGATAGAATCTTAAGCGCCCACTTGTGACAGATTGCACCAGAGATGTGTTGCGAGTTAAAAAATTCCACTGGCGGGATGATTCATCCACGGTTAGAAGGATTATCGTAAATGCGGGATTATATGGACACGGAAAAAAGAATTTATTAATTCACTTAAAATAAACCGTGGTCATCATCCTACTCTTTAATACTGCTGCCGCTCATGTATGAAATATGGGTTCTCATCCGTGGACGAGAAATTTTAATCCCTATCATGTCCACTGAGTTAATCCCCTTTTGTTAGGAAATTTGAAGTTGAAAATAACCTGTATCACATTTAACTTGATGGAAAGCAACAGGGCATACATATTAAGATATTTTATCTTTAGGAGGCTATCGCCAGTTTTGTAAAGGTAAATAAGATTAAGTACTCACTTTCATAAAAAAGTGAAAAATAATATTGGGTATTTATCAAGTTGCATTTTGTGACATTAAAAAACTGCTGCTCTAAGCAAAGCAATTAAGTAATTATTATGTTTTAATTAGTAATTTAACTTGTTTAGTTTGACTTTTTAGTGTAAATTTTTCTGGTAGAGTTTAAAACAGTTTCTGGCGTAACTTGGTGGAAAATCTTTATACTGACGTTTTTATAAATCAAATCACTTTACTTTTCCACATAAACTTTTTAATTTTCACAACCCAGGTTTCGTTATAGGATAACATCATCTGTTATGCAATAACAAAACCTGGGCCGTGAAAATTAAAAAGTTTATGTGGAAAAGTAAAGTGGTTTGATTTACAAAAACGTCACTGGTAGACTCTAATGAGTAACAAGTTTTTCTTTTCTATTTATTATATTAAATTGTCAAAATCAATCGTATTCAGTACACTTATATTAATTAATACCTAATAATTTATTACTATCACAATTAATCTTCTTTATTCCTACACTTTGGATGTATTAAATTATTTTTAGCACCAACCTCTTTTTAAATTCTTAATATACTGAAGAGGTTTTCATGTGGAGGCACTCCTTAATTCAATTACTAAACACCTTTGCACGAAATGTTATTACTTAGCTGAGAAAACGATGAAAAGTTCAAACGGGCTCCATTCCTTCACAATACTAACAAATTTGGCTCAACTCATTACAATTATCGTTTTTGTCTGAATGCTTTCCTGTAATGAGCAACAAAACGTATTTCTAGTTTTTTGCCCTTATTTTGTAACCGCAGTAATTAATACGCTCAGTTGACGTTTTTTAAAATAAATCGTATGTGTGTAAAACAAGTTTCCCGGCGTTAATTGGTGGAATCACGAAAACAATTAAAAAGAAAACTCTAATTCCAAAAACTATTGTGTTATTTTACTACTCTATTGGCCTGTTAAGTCATAATCAAGTACATTCGATTTAGAAGATAAATTTCGGGATATACTACGTACATTAATCACCTGTGTCAAGGAGAGATGGAATTGGTATGGGTTTTTGGGTGTTGCAGGGGGTATGGAAAATGGGAGCGTTGATGTAGGAATGTGTGTAGTATGGTGTTATTCGTTTGTGTTAATTTAATTATAGAAGTAAAGTATTTAATATTTTTAAAAGTAGGGAAGATATGTGGAGAAAGTATCCCCATATATTTAATTTTAAAAGAGTATTTAGGGTGCATGAATGCAAACTCTGAAACATTTTCTTATCCGCTGACTTACCCAACTCCCCATCGGTAACAAGGATTGAAAATGGCTCGAGATAGTTACTTTATTTACTACGGACGGTCCCGCCGTGTTGGCAACGCTGAGCAGTGCAGGTGGCGTGATGTTTCAAATACTCAAGCACAAGAGAGAGAGAGAGAGAGACCCTCGAGGCCATTGGTCGGGTGAGTAACACTCGCCACGCAGCATCCATGCAGCCATAAATCATCGTCGTAATCGTCGTAAAGCAACGACAATGGTGGGTTAATGAGGAATTGAGTGGAAGGGGTAGGCGTGTGGGCGCGTGGGCTGTTGGTCTTCCTTGAGAAAGAGTGTCGGAAGTAAGTAGGTGGCCTCAGCAGTTATCTCTCCGGCTTTCAAAGTGTCGCCTGCAGAAGTGAGCGGCATAACGTAGCTCGGAATTTCATTCCAAATCCTATCTCCTTTAATTCAAAACGCTCACGCGGTTCAAGTGCATCCGGTCATCGACATCACGGGGATTCGTCTTTTGACAAGACCGCTTCACGATTTTCATCCCTTCCACTAACATCTATCATCATTTCGACAAAAAAATACATTTTTAATAGTGATGGAATATTCTTATTGTATGGCGATTTATTCCAATTTTGCAAAATTTTAATGCAGGATATTCAATATTCAGAATTTTTGCCTTGATCTGAATGGGTGAATTCCAGTCAGGGTGATTGATTTTTATTCTTTGAAAATTCTGCATTTTAATGCATATTAGCGGATGACTCAGTTAAAATTTACCCTCGCGACATCTCCCGCAGTCCTTTGAATTTGGAACATTTAGCATTATTTGTATCGATTTTCAAGGCTAAGAGATTGATAAAGTAGCCTTGTCCTTTAAAAATAGCCTCGTTCAGTCATTTTTATACGGATGGACACTTTTCACTCTAGATCTCTTTTATATTTTGTCCTCTCATTTAAGGGGTCACTTTAGTCACATGTTACCTAGATGAGAATATATGTTGCTGAGTATAAATGGGTAAAAGTATAAAATTCCAAATATATTATGCAAATCATATTTTATGCTTATTAAAAAGAAAAGTTTGGTTTTTTTCTAGGCTCTAAATGTGGAGGCTCCTTATTCCTAGGTTTACATTTTTCAGTACCAGTAGTTAACCAGTAAATGTTGGTTTTTGATGACAGAAAAGGCGAAAACCATGCTGCGCATCTGAGCTTAACCTAACGACACTAAATACCCTAATGTCATCCAAGAAAATAAACAATTTTCAACATCTCTTCCTTTCTAGGGCCCTTCCCTTCAAAATGATTAATATTTTCCTCGCTCAAAGTTTTAAATTCAATATTCTACCTCTTTTTAAGTCTTCAATAATTCATTTCCACACAAAATGTCTTGCTTCTCAGTATGGAAATGACTGATTCGTAGCCAATGGCAAATTATTTTTATGTATCATTACCGCTGTAATAACTTTGCAATTATTTGTATTTTTCCTTTTTTTTCCTTGACTTAATATTTTTTGTTCGATTTAGACTTTCCCTACTTCGTCTCTGATGATGTACCAGAATTTAGTTTTTCAATCCCCGGGAGTTCGTCCACCGTTTCAACGGGTTAATTTCACCCTGACTCTGCAAATTGTCCATACTCTCACTCAATTTGTTACCACTTTCGCACTATTAGCTCCTTGTCCTAGTTTACTGTTTGACTCTTCAACCCCTCATATTTCTAATTCTTTAATTCTGTAATCATTTTTTGTCATGCCCCTTTCTCATCTATTTTTCAAATTCTCTCTTCTGTAATTTGAGAATTCTTTGTTCTTTTTCCTTTTTGCCGAGTTTATTTTTTGTGTAAGGTTAACTCTTTTTAGTATTCCCACGTTTTCTCTACAATTTATATTTTTCCTGGAGCCTCCTGCTACTCTTTATTTATCGTCTCAGTTAAAGCTATTATATTCCCGTTTAGTATCCTTCTCACTTTTATCCTCTTGAAGTTGATGGAAGCCTTCATGAGTGCTGCGATTTGATCCAAAACCTCACACATTCATGGGGAACCTCCTCATCACCTACCCTGGGGCATCACCTACAAAACTAACCCGAAGGTTGGTTTTATAGGTGATAGTATACGTGTAGTTCTCCTAATTCTAATTCCGACGGTGTGTGCAATTCTCACATCAGCGTAGGGATGTGTGAATTTCATCACTTTCAAATCAAATGATTTCATTTCCCTGTACCAGCCAAGGTTTCCCAGAATGATGTGGTACCAGAAAAATTAACAAGTTGGGTGGAAGTAAGGGTAGCCTGGGAGGCCTGTCCGGGAATCGAACCCGGGCCCTCCGGTCAGCCCAACACTCTACTCCTGGACTACCTCGCCCCACGGAACCTTAAGACCAAAGAATTTTAAGTCTCTAAATGTTAAGCTAAATTTTTTTCTGATATCTGTTTGGAATTTCCATATATATCACGTTTATTGTGATATTTACTTCACAATACACTTGGTATGTATGGAATTAGTGGACGTTTTTAAAAAAAAACTTTGCTTTTCCACATAAAATCTTAAAAAGTTGTTTAATTGAAAAACGTCAATATGAAGATATCCCATCAAGTTACGCCAGAAACTGTTTTATTTATCAAGAATTAGTTCTAGTTGAGCGAGTTTTCCTGCAAAACTCTATTTTTAGTTTTTCCTAATTCGTGGTCCTAAATTTAAATCTCATATCTCCATTCGCCCACTACAGAATTCCAATTCCCCATCAAAATCAATTTTTTACCCTCAGGAACTTCCGCGATCCCTTCCTCCAGTTAATCCCTAAAGTTTTCCTCCCCCTGATTACTTATCATAATGGAGACCTGAGCAATAACCAAGTTAGTTGGATCTCCATAAGTCCCTACCAATAATAATTTACCATTCACCTGCTTTACGAACAAATATATATTGCTAATCTAACTATATATTGCTTAATAGTACTGCTACACTTCGTTGGCTCTTTTTTCCTCCGCTGTACATGACTCTGAAACTATCGCTCGAATAATCCACTCTTATCTTTTCATCTCACCTCGCGCATTTCTGTCCTCTCAGATGTTATAGAGGTTTTAATTCATTTGGATGGAAAATAATAATATTATTTATGGATATTATACAGCTACCTTTGGCTTGTATCTTCAGTTTTTTCAACGTCGCTAAATAATTTTGTGTTTTTTTTGTTTGGAGCAGACTATGAAAAAGCAGACATTAAAAAAAATGTTCCATGAACTTTTTAACTTTATAGAATGGCTTCGACGGAGAATATGCTATCGTTTTCAGTTGTATATCCCCTCGTTTTAATATAATAATGGCCATGAATATGTTTCCTAATATGTTTCATTTGGTAATTTATTATAAAGTGGTACAGAAGCGCAGAGGGAAAACATGGTTATGCAATAATTTGACTTTAAATGGTCTCTTCTAGCGTGTTCATAAATATTTTCCCGCAGATAGCATAACTGTTATCGTTAGTACTGGTCAGAGGTGTGTTGCATTCCACATTGAAATAAATCATTTTCCACTTCACTGACTTTCGACCTCCCTTTGTGCCGTTTTTAATGCCTGATATCTTCTCCCTCTGCCACAAATATTCAGCATTCCATTGCGACTCAATATGCCTCCCATCCACATTTCATGCTTATTGGATGTCTCGTAATCCAAAAATCTCTTCATCATGGTAATTCCAGTCTGGTAATTGTTATTTCTGCAATCTTTCTATAAATTTCATTTTCTCTCATTCGTCTACGCACCCACGTGCGAATGACATCGATTCTCATTGTAAATCTCGAAAATTTCGAATCCTCCGAAAATTTCGGAGTGTACAAAATTACTCTCAATGTTTAATTTTCACTCTACTTGAGGTCCTTTTCGTCAACTCCGTTTCATGAAAGTTTCTTATCTAAGCCCAAAAAATCCTTATTACTTTTCTCATTTTTTTTCTAAAACACTTAAAATAAGTTTAATATTCTCTCACGGATATTCTAAACACTTGAAATTTAATAATTCAACGCCACCTAAATTTTTAAGAACTGTATTACGTTCATTTTCTTCTTCGCTTCAGAAATGAATGATTTTCATTCCACAGCTACTTTTAGTTCAGTAAACCATTAAGCTAATACGTAGTATACGTACAATAATATTCCGGTATCTTTAAACGTAATCTCTACTTACATTTGAGTCAGTTATAGACCTGATCACCCGCCCAACTTTAAACATTAGAAACGAGAGTGTGAAATTCCGCTGTAAATTTATCTCAAAACTGATGGGTTTGTCATCGAAATAATAACTTTTTCGCATCAACGTAAGTTCAATGATAACGCACATTTAGTTTAGTCTTATTAGGGACACGGGTACCGCCAAGCCTTTGTGTTGTGTGGTATTATGCCACTGATGCTGATTGATTTTCTATATATACATCTGTATAATACCCCGCAAGCCGTCGCAAAGACGTGTGGCGGGGGATGTTAGATCACCAACCGTAAAAAGGAACGAAATCACATGCAATATCAACACAACAAGGGTGATCGGACAAGTTTCCGACCTAAGAAAGATACAAGACATTTTTTCTGAAATTTTCTTAGTCGGAAACTTTTCAGACCACGTACATACAAAACTACACCCACAGTGGCATATACATTGATGCAAAAATCCTTTCATTCTACACGCATGCAAATACATTTTTTATCATCTCACAAATAATTGCACCTTAGGATGAAGTAAAAAATTTAGCAAATAACGTGCAAGCTAGAATTTGAAAAGTAAGAAGGCAAAATTTTCATGAGAATCAATCGGTATTTTTCTGCCCATAGCTGTAAAAGTCACCTCGGAATATTTTTCAACCTTGCCGATATATCACTTAGAGATTCAAGCACAGAGTGACGGAAGAAAATTTATAATCTCGTGTGCACGTGTGTACTATATTAAAACAGCTTTAGAGCAATCGGCCCCACTATTCCCATTTCAGAGTTTAAATGGATTATAAAGCAGACGTGGGTATGATCTCATTCGCGAGATATTCCATTCCAAATGAAATAGCTTACGGCCGGAAACTGACAAATCGGCGAGAAAATTCTCGCCAAAATAGTAATCAGAACCTAAATTTTTAATTTCTCATCACATTTTCGTGGATTCCTCGAAAAGTTTCGTGTGTGACCCCCGATCGGATCCTCTTTGACCCTCACTTTGTCTGGTGAATTTTTTCCCTCCAACGATATGGTGGACGCCGAAAGCCAATGGTGACATCAGAAAGAAGTGGCCGGAGGGCGATTCCGAACGGGGGTGAATTTCGGACGGCAGAGGTCACCGAATTCTTGAAAATGGGATCGCTTGGAGCGGGAACGGGATGGAGCAGAGGTAGGAGCCGTGCGTGTTTGGGCACGTGTTGGTGTATCATGCGTTTTTTGGAAACATTTTGCTGGTGGTGGTATTGGTAATCAAGGATGAACGCGGCGGAATTCCTGTCATGGAGGGGGAGGGGGTAGGGGTATGAGAAAATGTGCGAGGTGGGTGGATCTCAGGGTAAGGGGGGGGATGATGTTTGAACTGGTTTGCGAGTTCTTTCATTTGTTTCGAAGCGGCTCGATTGGATTCCGTTCGATCTCTTCCTTCATTTCGCGGCCCTGTCTCTTTTATTCATTAGGGGCACGGGACCAACGTTGGTTGCGTTTGCGGGGCGGGGGAAGAGGCGCGGGGAACGAGGCGTTAGGTGTTCCTGCGGGCGATTGGGAGGGAGGGGGGTTCGAGAGAAGGGCGAGTAGTGTTGCGGGGAAGGGAAAGGGTAAAGGGGGGGGGTGTATCTCGGAATTCCAGTTGGAGAGGATTTTCCGATTTTCTCTCTCTCACTCCATCGCTTTCGCCGATGGGAATGAACGGGATTGCGAAATATTTGCTCCGACGATTTAAAAATTCAGAGCATTCGCCCTGCCCAATCGGCGGGAGGAAGGGGACGGAGTGAAAGAAGCGGGAAGGGTGGGAATCGATCCGGTCCTGTCAATCGGCTAGGCGAATTTCCTTGCGTTCATTACTTAATAATCCACGCAGAGGAAGCGCAGGCTCGTCCGGCAGCAAAAACAAAACAGGAGCGCGTTGATCATTGTTTCATGCCTCGGCTAAGCTGGTGGGGAGGGAGAAAGGAGTAGGTAATCCTGCCAGTGTTAAAGCCTCGAACGACTGTGGCCTAAACGATGCTTGCGTGCGCTCAAGCGTGCGTGGCTCTTTGACGTTCCGGCGTACGCGAGGATGTGCTCGTTATGCTTTTGAATTTATGAGAGTGGAAAATAGGGAAAAATAATTTTTTTTCTTCTCTGTATTACCTGAATTTCCCTTGTCGAAAAGTTGTGACGGTGGGCAGATGATGTAGATAACTTCAACATTTGATAACGAAATGAAACACGCTTTAGCAGACAGATGAAGCATATTTAGCATATAAATTTACTAGTGCTTAATTCATGTAAAATATAATGTAAACATTTTGAATGAAGAGGCAATATGTAGCATACAGCCATGATGCAAGGTCAAGAAATATGTTAGACATTCTCCAATGCGGATTGTCTAAAACCTTCAACCACTCGGATAACTTAGTCTTAAATTTTTGTAACAAATTACCCAATACTGCAAGTGTGATTAGTTGTAATTGATTCAAAATTGTAATTGAAGGTTGGTTAATTGCGAACCCCTTGTATGCTGTAAGTGAATATTTTGAACTTGGCTTTTCAAGCGTTAGATTATAATACATACATGTTCATCTTTTTATGCATATGCCTTTATTTTAGCCGGCAGCTATAGTGGATAGTAGTGTTCTTTGTTGAATAAAGATTATTATCAAAGGGCTATTCTCTTGTACGTGGTACTAGTTAAAAGGATCTTCCAAAAAATATCCTGAAATACAGGATTGTATCCTGTAAACCTGTACCATTTCATTTAGTTTAAAATGTCTATCTCGTCCTATTAAATGAGAGTCTGCGTGAAATATTCCTTTAAGTACGTGCTTACAAATGTGGGGTTTAATTCACGTATTGAAATCAAATTGATTTGAACCTTCCCTTTTAAGTGCCTCCCCCGTTGTGTCAAGATCGGAAAAGAAATCGATCACCATAGATTGGATCATCTGAGTACACTATGTTTCCACTTTTGGGATGATGTGATATAAACACCTTTACGTTGGAATTTCTTGTTTTTCATCAAATAAAAGCTCGATCCAAATAGTATAGCACATTTATATGGCATATTCAAAAGCCTCTTCGAAATTAAAATTTTTAATTCAAAGAATTGAGGGCACATGCGTCACGGAAAATGTCTTCTGAAACTCGAAGCGAGAAGGATGAATGGCAATATAGTCGAAGGATAGTAGGGATTAAGGTCATTGAGGAGGGGCAAGTGCATGCGACAATTGGAGCTTGATGACTGCTATGACTTGAACTGTGATTTATTCCATCTCTGAGCCATCGATTCGGTCATTTGGTTGAGAATTGTTCTGTTGGTTTCCCCCGACTTAATATCAGCCGAGTCAATCGCCTTTCATCGCGTTTCACTGTTTTCTGAAGGGGACCCCGACTCTTCGTTGGGAAACCCTCATCGAAAACCTTTCAGTTTGATTGAGTTGAACAAGGCTCCCATGTACATACTCTTCCGTATATTTTTTATTCCCAAATATTCCTGATTCCATTTAAATAAAACGCAAAAGTAAAATAAAACGATCTCGTTTTGTCCACTGAACCGAATTAAGGGCAACTTGACTTTAAGGATAATGTTATGAACTCTAAAGAGCACATAAATGGATGTTACAAGACAATAAATATTGTACTAATGAAGAAAATAACGAAATTATTTTATTGTTCATATAATGAATATGTTTGTTTGATGGTTGTGTCCATCCAAAGACCTACCGTAACCGGCAGTTTACCTAATAATAAATAATAATGAATATTTTCATTTTATTTTAGGATTTATTTTGTCGACATGAATAAATACACTTTTATCCCTACTATCAAAAACTATCCAAACCATCGTACATTTTATGTTGTCTTACGTACCATGGTGTAGAAGGATATGGTGACGCAGAAACGTTTTCCTCCTCCATACCTGAAAACTAATTCATCCTTGGACCAGAACTTACCGAACATTTATTCGAAAACTTTATACCCTAAAGAAACATCAAAACCGGTTCTTTATTTAAATGTGAAGTGGTGAAGGTTCGAACACCATTCTGAAGAGAAATAGATCTCAAGCAATTAAATCTCAAAAAAAAACTGAATAAACATTTAGATCTCAAGTTTCGGAATGAAACTTTGTCATGATTGGTAGTGCCATGTTTTCCTATTCCTGTCAAATGAAAGGGAAAACTATACCAGACGAGCTTTATTAATTAATGGGTGAAGTGTTTTTCAAGGAAAAAGTCACGGAGAATTGTTTTTTGGTCATCAGTTTACCTGAAGTATTCAGTAACAGGTGGCTGCTATGTAATTACGAGGGATTTAAGGAGGGATGTAAATTTTGCACTACAATCTTAATATCTTTCCTCGTATTCGTTTTCAGATACCACTCTCTTTCATTCTAATATAGCCTAAATGGTCCCCTTATCTTATTTAATTTCTTTTCCGCAATGGAGCCAAAATAAATGGCACATTCGTACCGAATGATTCAGAAAATTTAATGTGAATTATTGCAGCTTCCGTTACGCGTGACACCGGCATTTAGGATACTGGGTCTGCTTGCGGTTTTGGAAGGAATTCTCTCCCTCTTGCTTTCTCTCTCTCTCTCTCTCACCCCTTCTCTTTCCTCCCCTTAACCTCCAGCGAGATTAAGTTCGATGGATCGAGGCTTTTGTGAGGAAACACATTTGGGAATCGCGGTCGGGAAGGAAATGCAATTAACTGTAAGGTTTGAGTTGAATGAAGGACAAGTTGAGCAAGGATTCCCGATTTAGAGCTTAGGAATGCCAGGATGGATCCCAAAAGAGTTAAGGAATCGGTTAGGGAAAACGTGTTATTCGAATTTTGCTCTTTCATTAGAATTTAGTTAAAATACTGATTCCTTAAATTATTAATTATCAGAATCTAATAAGAAAAATGATATGAAGGTAATATTCATCACTTCATCATTATCACGGGTTTAGTTCAATGTCCGTTTCAATTTTCATGAAGAATTGAATATCATCAAGTCTTATTGTTGAAATAGCATTGCATGTAGCACGTCAGAATATTTGTCTGACCCTAAAAATCAGCAAGAACACATAGTGATCTTACTCTGCTTTAAGGAAATTGCGTTTAAATGAGAGGTTAAGAAGTCCATGCTTAAGACATTGAGTCTTAAGTAAAACTGATTAATTGAAAGTGCGTTTTCAATCATCGTCTGGCAGTTAATTATAATTATATTGAGTTACATACCTTTTTAGTGATGTAATTATGAAACTCAAGCAATGTTTCCCGCAACAATTTAACCGGCTACGTCTTAGTTTAGGTGATTAAAACTCTTTTAAGGCCAATAAAATTGCATATTTGTTTACATAGTTTAAACTCATTTAAAATTCCTCCAATGCTGATAATTATAGCTTGCTTCTGAATTATTTTCAATTCATAACTCAGGTTTTTTCAGTGGGTTTATGCATCCTACCCTCCTGTTAGAGCAGTTGTTAAATTTTAACTATCCGATTAGGATACAAAATGTATTATGACTCCCTATTAGATCATAAGATACTGATGAACGCTAATTTATTTGTTTCTGGATTAAGTGTCTTATTAGGAAACGAATTAGTAACGGAAAAGGTAGAAACGGAAAAGAATAGTAGAATCACATACGTGAATAACACAGGCCAACAGTGTTTTTGGTGCCGGAGCTTTTAATGTTGATTTAAAGAACAATTGGGGTGCTGAATTCAATTATGACACTAGTTTTTTCCTATCAGCTATAGTTTTCAAGATATAGATATGTTGTTACTTACGTAAAAAAATCTTCTACATGATGATATGGGAATATTATATTAAAAATTATCTCATTGGCCGACAATATAGAAATATACATAAAACTTATAGACAGTTTATTGAAAATAAAAGGAACACCGCAGAGTGGTTATAAATTAGTATACTACTAGATTTATTTAACTTTGAAAATTATTTTCCGGAATATATCAAATATTAAAACAACTAATCGTAAGATGTGCCACATCTAAAAAAGTAGAGCTGTTAAAAAAAACGGATTTCATATTTGGATTCAGCTCTACAAATATAGTTAAAATCATTACAAAGATTCCCGGCACCAAAAAAAATTTTTTTTTAGGCCTGTGTAATATATGCTTATCCTCTTCTTAAAGAGTAAGTGTGCAGCGAACAGGAAGTTGATTGTAGTGTCGTTTATTTACGGTAATAAATAGGTAGGTGCTTGAGTTGGTATTGCTTACAAAATTTGTTGGGAAAGACCTTTGTGCATCTAATCATTAAAGGGTGTAAAGCGCGGTTTTATTCATGTATTTAATTGAAAAAATCAAGAAATTACAGTACATGCCGCGACAGTAACTTTTAACGGTGTCATCCGCTAAAATACTTATATATATATATATATATATATATATATATATATATATATATATATATATATACACATATATATTTAATGCAACAATTTCTCAATATATAAAAACTTTCAATTGATATTCAGTATCTTCACAAGCACATGAATTTTCAGGTGACATTACGATAAAATAATAATAATTTGGAATAAATCCAATCCATTGCATTAAATTAATTTCATTTTATGGCGCATCATATTTGGGTTACTATTTCCTACGCATTTGCAATGAAAGTATGGCGACAAGTTTGGTTTAATCTCAATTAAAACTAAGGTCAATCATATATGACTGTTTTAAGTGACATTTGTCATCAAGTCTCTTTGAAGGGCACTACTTGGTAAATGAAGGTTCAATGATCAAGGAAAAATGTAATGTTATTTAGGTGAGTAAAATTTGTCTGTATTAAATAGGCAATTCTAGTGAGTGAATATCAGTAACAGGGTAACTTTATGTACCAACGTTAATGAAGAATAAAAAAATGTTATTCCTATAATATTACGTTGAATGCTAATATACCTGCAGTAAGTTAGTTCTATCCAATTTTAATTATGGAGACGTATGCAGAAATGAATAAAATTGATTTGGATAAATTTTGTAATTAGACTATAAGGGAAAATCGTATCTCCTTTGGTGACTGGAATGAAGGTTTTTAAAAACAAAATTCAAGAAACTGAGGAAACATCTCAGTAGTTGTGGAATAGTCACAAGTTATTCCTTAAAAGTCATCTTGAATATTTGATTTTCGGAATTGTCATTTATTTAAAAACAGAGTGAATTGGTGTTGGGCTCTCCTCTGGTATTTTTAACGTAATTTCTGAAGAAGTAGGTACCTTCACCTTAATGCTAATGATATTCTACCATTAAATACTATCGACATTTGACAAGATTCAGTGTTTGCAAAATTGCCGAGAAATCATAAGTGAAATCATTCTTAAAAATGAATATGTTTTGTTGGAATTTATGACTGTTTGACATTCAACTACAGTTATCATTAAATAAACGTGATCGCGTAACTATAATGCGTTTTGGAGAATAAGACATGACAAACGTCATGCTTTTACATGCACACCATTAAAACATCTTCAATAGCATTTCCGGTTGATTTATTTATTTGTACAATATTATTTTCTAGGAAAAGATGTAAGTTGTCCATCTATTTGGACTGAAGATTTTTAACCACTTCAAAGACGATTCTAGAGTTTTATTAAGAGAAATTTGAATGCTAACTTTGCTATTTTTCGATGCATTTTAGTACTCAGATATTTATAAAATCGGAAAATGTAACCATACAATTCATTGTTATGCGAACAAAAAGAAATCGAATTGTTGAACGCTGACAACCTTTAGCTAAATAACTGATATCCAATAGTTTTGTATTCAAGAATTCGTGGAAAGTTTTTAATATGGTTTCTTAAAGTTTAGCGTGAGTTGGCTTATTTGATAGCGAGATAATTTAAGCCTTTGGCAATTAAGCATGATACCAGCCCTAAGTGGTTTATGAAATCGTTCTATTATTGACGAAAAGATTATTCGATTCAATACATATATTTCCCCGATTTTTTCAAGTGTAGCCATGAGTATGCACTTAGATTGCAAATTCTTCGATAAATCCAAAGAAATGTTAAAATATATTTTTAATGGCGTGGAGGTATGGAAAATATACGGGAAATAAGGGATAATTGTGGTGTAAGGGTGTCACGTTGTGTCGGGTCAGATAAAACTTAGCGGTGACTAGTATGTGTGTGCACGTACGAGTATATAACTTAACCGTTAGGATGCCATTAATACTGTTATACTATCCATGATATAAAGGCTTTTAACGACGAACCACTCGGTACAACTGCAAGACTAAAGCATCATTAACCTCAAAACGTGTTCGCCGGTATCTATTTGCCTTGCGGAATGGAGTTCCGACCTGCCCGTGAACCCTGTGTGTTCTCTCCATCAAGCTCAGTGTGTTTTCTACGTCAAGAAATCCTCAAGCTTTCCCTTATCCGTCTTGGCTCCTTGAGTGCGTGTCTTTACGCCTCGTGGGTTCTCGATGGTTATTTGGTATAAATGGCGATTGCACGTGAATGGACAATTCCGATGATCATTTTATTTTTTACTAGTGAAAAACAATATTTTTTTATTAATATTTTTTCGTGTGTTCATCCGTCGACATGCCTTAATATAGACAGCAATGTAACTTAATTTTTAACGGTAATGCAATTCAGTCTCTTTCCACAGAACCACGGGTTCCATGGAAAATATCAATTCGTCAAATTTCCTTCTTTTCGTGAATGTCTATTCTTGTTTTTCTCTATTTTTCCTTCCCTATTCTGCCCCTTCCCTCATTCCTACCCCTACCTCCGCATCCCGTCTCTCTCAATCGGTCGCGAAGCTCGCTCCTCATCATTCATCAAATGCCTTTGGCCACAACTGTCACGGCAGCCATCGCATCTACTCGCGCCAACCGTCTCCTCTCCCCACTCTCCATTCTCCTAATCGCGCTGATCAAGCGTCTTTTGTCATCGCCTAATCTCACCACCTCATTTCTCATCTGCGTCTTTGGCTGGTTAATTTACTTCACGTATCCGATGACATCTCAGCGTTTAGCGATTCGGTGAGAGAATTTCCCTTGTTTAGTGCCTAATTTTCTTTATAATTGCTATTCTCCTGCGAGTCATTTCCATACAACGGGGCTTGGAATACAATTCCCATCGCACAAGGAAGATTTCCGTTAGGTGTGCCTTCAAAAGACTTAATTATGCGTAATTAATCAAATCTTCCCCCGCATATTTTACCTACTACAGTGATAACGAATTCGGTTACGCTGCCTAAATTGAAAAGTTTCCTTCAGAGTCGAATTGGGGGATTTACGATCAACAAGTTAACTTTTGTAGCGAAAGATTTTCTTAAATGATTTTTAATTCAGCTTTCAAAGTGCTATTTATTTGGCTCTAAGGTCTGTAAATGTCCACCGATTGGGAGAATCCAAGATTCAAGATGAGAGGAGAAAATTGATCTTCAAGAATTTCAAGTCTCTATCCACGAAAGGTTTTTGCAGTATAGCCTCGTGTTGATGTGATTCGAAAATCTTGAAATGTCATGCATAGTATATTTTTGTGCTGGCGGCAATAAAATTAGCGTATTAAATATTGAGAATGAGTTGGAAATATGGTGGTGATGTTCTTTGGTAGATGAAAATTAGCTCCTATTGTTAGTTCTCAATGGATGTACTTACTTCGGTCTCGTACTCGCACGTTGAAGAGAAAAAGAAAAATGGAAAAGAATATAAAAATCTTAATTAAAAGTCAGCTAGATAAAAAGCATATTATGATTATGTCCGTCATTCCCTAAGAAGTCACCCACACTATAGCGTGATGAAATAACTATCCCTACAAATTGACTCTATGCTCTTATTAACATGAGTTTTTGGGTACATGTAAATGTGTATAAAATGCTCTGATTGGTTTTTGAATGTGGTAGTTTTCCATAATTATTGAGTCATGGGGATTTATTATCTATTAAATGAATTATTAACAGACCTTCGTTTGTAAACTCTCCATAGACTAAATCTATTGTCAATCCGATTATTTTATTGTGCGAAACTTATGAAATTGAACGATTGGTATCATTACGTTATTTGGATTTATTATTTCAACCTTAATTTTGGTTGGATTTAATCTGGAGTTTCATAACTTCTGGGGGATTCAATTCCAGGAAATAAAGTAATTATTCGACGTTTTGTAATCCCTTGTAAAATTATTCACAAACTGGAAATTGTTTTCTCTGCATTAGGTTTCATTCCTAAATCGATTTTTCTACTAAAATGAAAATGTGGTACACATCATACTGTAAATAAATTAGTGAGAGCTCTTATGAAAGTTTTATTGTTGAAAAATATCATGTCAATTCGTTTTTAGTTGGATTATCTTCATATTTCGTTTTGAAAATGCTTGATTTGTAAGGAAGACAATTTAGGTAGCTATAAAATACGCTTTTCTCCCTCATTTTATATCCGAATTGACGGCGATAATAAGTTATTCGGACACGCTTCTTTTAACCATACGAATATGGATTTGTATTCGGTTGTATTTAAACAGGAAATATTTTTAGGGTACGTGGTAGCCCAGTGGTTCGAGCGATGGTCTACTGCCCGGAGGACCAGGGTTCGCTCCCCTCCAATTCAGGGACCCCTCATGGAGCGTTTAAGTTTACCCAAGCATTATGATTTTTTTAGGTAACAGATCTTCCTGGGAAGCCATAGGCGCCTCAGGGAAGGGAACTGCCCCATATAATGCGTTGATTTCGCACGCCGTTGAGCTTAATACTGATAGAGCTCAACTTCGAGTTGATAAGTATGGTTATTAGTCATTCGCATGGAAATACGTAGTCACAAGGAAAAGGAATAAGAACATATAAAGGACGAACACAGGAGAGGTGGGGAATGTGGAATCAAGGAAATCACAAGTGTAAAAATGCTTCCTTGAACGGGACTTGAACCACGGATCTTTCAAATTGTCGGGCCGATGCGCTAACCACTTCAGCAATCGAGGAAACGTAATTTACACTGAAATCTGCGGGGGGTTTATGCAACCAAGTACCCCGATTCTTTGGCAAAGAGATAACGTTAGGGAGCTGTTTCAACCGCTAACTGTGAAAGAGACGACACACAAGAGGAATGGACAGTAGGTAAGCAATCATACAACATCATAAAGGATAAGAACAGTGCGTAGTATCGGTCCAGCAAGTCGAAAGATCCGGTGTTCAAGTCCCGGTCAACGAAATATTTTTGCGCTTGCAATCTGCTCGGTTCCGCTTTCCCCCACCTCTGCTGTGTTCGTCCTTTATATGTGTTCTTATCCCTTTCCCTTATATCTATTTCAATGTAAATGAATATTTGTTACTTTAGAGGTGCTGCTATATTTTTGGAACATTACCATATATTTTTGAGTAAAATTTAAAAATTTATCCTTTAGACATTCTCTTTTAAAACATCAATGATTGGAAAACAGTCACGATATTCACCTCGGTTAAGTCGCAGTAAAAAAGATTTTAGGTCGTATTAAATTTTTTTGCGGTTGGCACATATTTATAATGTAATTATTTTGCTTTAAAACATGTTTTTGGTATTTCAACAGCTTCACAGTGGCCTGATTTACGAATTTACCCTATAACCATCCGGCTTGGCGGGGTACAATGATTTAATCGGTATTTAATTTTACAAATTGTTACTTATTTATGATCGGGGACTAAGACTGCCGTCTTTTGCAAATAAGTCGTATAATGATACAAATTTATTTTTCCGATGGCACAATTTCATTTTATCGACCTCTGGGTGATCACTGAATGCCCTCTACTTCACTATCGGTTGAGTTACGCGCATGGATTTACCGAGCGGAACGAAACAGTCCTTCAAACAGTTAGCTCCGATGGAGGTTTTCCGTAAGTGGCTCCCAGCAGCGTGGCCATTATGTGTCAAATATCGATATCGCATCACCACATCAAAGCGCCACGCAATGTGTCGTAATGTGTCGAGAAATTCCCGCTTTCTCTTATATTCTCACCATCGACACCCGCAACATCTTTCTGTGTTTTATTTTCAACCCATCATCTGTTCTAGTCTCCCTCCCTTCGATTCACAAAGTAACCGCAGCATCAATCACTTGCGCTTCCACTTACGGGGCTGCTTAAACTTGAGTCCCCACGGGGGATGGATTGGGTCTCTCACGTTTCCCCCTTCACGCCTCGGTCACACGGCTCCGACGTCGCTTCGCACCTTAATCTGTGACACTGCGGGGGGGGGGGGGGCGTCCTCGAGAAGAGTGGGGGCGTTTGCCGTGCCCAGAGGCCGGCTGCTTGCTGCTTAGCGCCGGCGAGGATGAGATGGAGAGATACGATAGACGTCGTCACATTGCGGCAAATAATCTCCGTCGGTGTCATATGCCCCCGGTCGTCGACTTTGACGCCTGTGTGCGCCGTGGTTGGACGATGGACATTGACGCCTGCACGAAAGCAGGAGATGGGTTGAGAGACTAGTCCAAGTGATAAGTGAACTCCCGGTCCCGCGCGGTTAAATGGTGCTTTATATGGGTTTTGAAACTTATAAATAGTCGTTGCCGGCGTACCAGCAATGATTGTGGTGGCAACAAGCGATGACGTTGGCTTTGGTGTAACATAAGAGTTGCTTTTGAAAGTTAAGCGATTAATAGGAGAACGCAACCGAAGAATCCCTCTTTTGTTCGTCAATTATTGGGTTGGGCTAAAATCGCGTTCTACGGTAAATACCTAATTTATCTTCATGTGTTATGCATACGATTCGTATTCGTATTAGTAGAATTTCCGTAATCAATCCTGTGAAGCATAAACTTTAAACACTAATCATCTCCCCATTAAAATATAAAAATCATGGTTCCTTGGTAAACGGTGTTTTAAAATTTACTTTACCATACTCAACTTATATATCTACTAAGAGGCATTTATCGCTAATTTGTTTTATTGCTCAAATCAAATTTCTTCAGGGAAGGTCACTATCAAGAAAAGCCTGGTTTTATGTTGTGAAAGGAAATTTACTGATCCTTACTATTTCATTTTATGCTACACTGCTCTATTCTTCGCATAATTCATTGCCTCTGTCACATTAATAAATGCTTTATACATGTTCTTCTGTTTCAGAAAATTCTAATATTCCTTACTTAGGAGCCTCTTCATCCCAATCACCAGTAACGTCACCAGTTCACCCCCCTTACACTCAATCTGTTGAATAGTAATTACTTGTTTGGTTTATCGGTTCTCATTCATACTCTCAGCTTAACTAATCATGGAAGGAAACACTATTATGAACTAACAATTTATTCAGAAAAGGAAATGGTTTAACCAAGTCCAAAAATTATAAAGATTTTAGTAATAAGTAGGTACGTAGTTGGTGGCACTCATTAGTGCATATTATTTGAATTAATAAGTATACCTTAATGGAATAATAATCGCTGCGATTATAATATATCATTTCAATCCTGATGTTTTACGTGAATAACCTAGTTACCTAAAATCGTATAATAAATTCATTTAAGATGAAGTAACCATTGCAATGTCCATTAAAAGCTATTAAAATTAGTACGTATTTACATCATATATCTAGTCATATGCCTTTGTGGTGCCCTCATGTGTAAAATTTAGATGAATAAATGTGGAATGAAAATTTTCAATTAATCAAGTTTCCATTTTGTGCATTTAACCTCTATTTGTTCATGTTAATATTGAATGTGTACATTTATTAAATTATCTTAGGGTATTGTGGGAGTTAGAGAAACTAAAAAAGGAAAATAATGGAACCAAATAATTGGCTTATCTTCTTTTGTCACATTATTTGTTAAATTTTTTACAAAGGCTTATTAAGGTTTTTAGGTATCCTTTTTAATGATCAGGTGCACATATGTCCCTAAATGTGCATCGGGACGGCTTGAATAGGCAATGAAAAGAAATGAGAGCATTTAAAGCAAAACTATATGAAGATACTTTTATGTAAAATGATAGTCATCGTCGCAAAAAAATCAGCGGATTCACAGTGATAAACGAATTTCATACAATAATTTATAAAATTCGTCTTACGACACATTTTTATTGGTATTCTAAAAGAATATATTAGAGGGAGTATCACCACCACAACAAGATATTCAACCGGGGTACCCCAATTCAAATTTTACGAACGGGGAAGTTTTTTCTTTCATTCCAGTCCGAATGGGAAATACTCATTGGAGCAAACCATGAAAGTTTAACCAATCATAATTCAGCGCTTTAATCCAATCCATCATATATTGAATGGGAAAATTAAATGTAATTGGAAGATTAAATCGTGTGCGCATGAATAGAAGCTTACCTTTTCAATCTTGGTTTGGTCTAAATGATTTCCATTCCAATCATTTTTGTATATTTTGCTAGAGTTGAATCATGAGAATTCAAGTACCCTGAACTAGTCCAGCAAGAAGGGGGTCGGGGCAACCTGACGAATTAATCAATTTGCGTTGTCCCTTCAGCAAAAAAGGATGGATCATTGATATTTTCCCTCTGGCATTGCGATTACCAACTAGACAGAAAAAATATACCTACGATGAAATGATAAATATAAACGATTTGTTTACCATATATACTAAATTACTTCCATATAATGAACCTCTATAGATGGGAAATGCAAGTGACCGAAAGAGAGAGAGAGAGCTCGCAATGAATCGAAAATAACATCGAAGAGAGTAAAATGTTTCCTGATATAATTGAATATAACGGTATAATTGGATACGTATTCCGAATTATTTCAAACTCTTTAGTGGCCCCCGATAAGAAAATGAATAGAAAGAGGAAAATAAGTGCAGAATCTTCCTCATTTCTCTAGCACCATCGTTGAACCTTTTCATAAATTCATCCACTATTATGGTATCTCATGGGAAACTCCAATATCATCAAATACAAAATAAAATACGTAATAGGTCTCTGGATCAATAACAAATGGTTGCATATAGTTTCATACTATCGTAGCCATGGTATATAGCTACTAAAAATAAATATAACTGAATTTCAGCATTTTAAAAATGGAACTAAAGATAATATCTCTAAACTATTGTGGAAAGTCACTTTAAAAATTATGGTTTTTAAAATTTTGTTTTTGAATGTATTCCAGAATGAAGCAAATACTTTTACAAGTCATTTGTTGTATGAGATTTAATCTTTCCATTGTGAGATATTATATAATACGTTAATTGTCATGATTTTTTAAGGGAAGTTATTTTGATAACGGAACGAAGAATTTTGTAATGATTACGGGTTGGAGGGAGATTGGTCAAAGGATAGGAAAAAATCAATTGTTAAAAAAGTTGGTGTTTTTATTATTTTTATATAACAGAGGGACTGTAATAAGGCTGAAAAATGTGTTTCTAACTGATACATAAAATGGTTCATTATTGCCTTCAACTTATTTTTTTCTTAAAATTTAAAAGCCAAGCGATACTTATAGTTGGTCACAGGTCATTCTTTTATTGGTGAACTTTAATGAATAATAATTCATAGGGGTGTGAGGAAGTAAAACAAAAAAATGAAAATGTGTAATTTTAAAGTCTTGTGGTTTTCAAGGCGTTGTTGAGTGGAGACTAGGTTGCAATGGACTACAAGAAGGGGAGTGGAAACTAGCGAGTATCTGAATGAGAGTGTAGGTCATGGTTGAAGGATACGAAGTACGAGTAATTTTATCAGACTCTAAAATTATTTCTCTTCGTTAGTCTACTTGTAATGGCAATGATCATGATGGTACATGCTTCAGATGTCGTTTAACTGGACAGTGTCAGTTCTTTCCTTTTGACCAAACCGCCCACACTTTCACCGGCAGTGGTGAATTTTTCAGTGACACTCGGGGAAGAGTGGGGAGGAAGTGGGTGCAGGGACTATAAGGAATCCTCTCTCGTGATTTATCGCGTGAGCCACCACGGAAGTCCCCCCATCCATCGCACCTCAAACCTAACCCTCCCCCGTTTCATCCTATTAGAATTCCCTTTACTCTTCCCTTCCCCGTTCTTCCCCACTCCTCTCTTCTTCTACCCTCTAAACTCTTTCATTTCCAATTGCTCTTCATCAACGTCCAAGCAAATAGCACTTTTTTTTGCATCCGTAGGTCGCTTCATCCTCGCAGCCGTTTGCCCATTCCGTTTCTCAACCCCGAGACGGGAGGAATCTTTTGCGGTCAGTCTCACGTATGTGCGGTAGAATGAGGAGGTCCAAAATGTGTAATTTTCATTGGAGTAACGGGTCGGAATGCTTTTGCACGAAAACGGTAGACAGATGGCGATGTTTAAAAGAGAAATGGAAGACAAGAATGAGAAACAAAATTTCGGAATCGAATTCGCTACTAAGGTGATTGCTCGCCTTCCAGATCAGTCATATGTGTAAATACTGAAGACTCTCCGTATAATTTGCTTTGGGTTTGATCTTTCCAAAATCCCCTTTTCCTCTTCTCGATCACTCGAGCCATCTCCAACTTTAGGTTCATGCTCCAGTCACGCGTTATACACTGTTAGTATTTTTACCAAATCTTGTGACTAAACAATTATTCCCTTTCATAAGGGTTGCCATACTCGATCTTCTCAGTGTATACCGCTGTAACTTACCCACCAAAAGTTCATGCCTTGCCCCGTAAGAATTTCTAAATCCATCGCGGTAATTAATGAATTCACATGACAGTGTTCTAAGCAAGTGTTTGATTCAAAGTGTCCAACATTTTCTCCAAGGAAGATAATTGAATTTTTTTACCGTTAGTTCGTAACAGTATATCCTACTTGACGCTATCATTTGCATGACTTGGCATTATAAACCTTTAAGGTTACCTTACTTAATGTCTTTGCGAGGATTACCTTTTGCTAAGCTCCTGAATCTCGATCTACCTTAATTAGTCGGCCCTAGCAAGAGAAGTCATTATTGCTCCCAAAGGTACTGTTTTAGGTTCATAGGAACGAAAGAGCCTTCCTTCTGCAACAGAGTCGTAGATCACGGGGTTTTAACTTTCAGGGGAACATTTGTATAGCCGATCTCTTAAAGTTCACTGACCGTGGTAGGGAACCAATCCATGGTATTCCGAATTCAGTATGTTACAATGAGGAAAGTGATACTCATATAATAGGAACGACACTTTTCTACCTAACGGTATTCATATTGCAGATACGTATCGCATCAACGCACACATGCTACACATGTCATTTAAAATTAGACAGTATTTTCAGGAACATAGTATTTTTATATTTTCCGCGTATATTGCAGCATGCAGTAACTTAATTGACTCGTAGAAAATTCACCACGATGGAATTGAATCATGCTACTCTGATGAGAAAGTAGTGATTTCATTGTTATTTTCAATTCAATTTATGGAATCTAATTCATTAAATTTCAAGATATTTTATACCAGTCCCATATAATTTTTCACACTAATGTTCCAAGTAGTAGAAATGTTTCCTTACCAGCAAAAATCTAAGCAAATCAGTGGTGTTGTTAAAACAATAGTGTCCCCTGCGGGAAAAGATGGGGGCTAAGTATACGGGATATCATTTGGCAGATCTTCAGTGTTTATCTACTTTCTTACCTTTTTTCTTCCTTAGTTTTCACACTAATAGTCGACGTTATGTAGTTTTAAATAGCGTTAGAAGATCCTTGTGGAATAAGCAAGCCGTCCTCTAGCTATTTCAGTCAGAATCAGGCAGTGGTGAAAGTGAATAAGAAACTCAAGATGGTGAGTGGAGAACGTTGTAAGGGAATTTTCTAAACTTTCCGTAGGAGTTAGCTGATCAATGAGGATACCTATGGCACACTAAGTTTCAATGAGGCATTTCAGTTTTCGTTAATTTTTCATTGAGATACGAAAAGGTTTTGTTCGGGTCCGAGATAGAAGAATGTTTTTGAATGGACTGTATATGTGGAGGCGTTGAAATTTAGTGCAGGTAAATGGGCTTTTGAATCTTTTTCTCCGATAGTCGAACTCATTACGTAGGGACTTCCCATATACCGTTCACTTTCATTATCAATGTATAGTAACATAATAAAAAGTTAATGAATAGTTGAAAATCTTCCTGAGGGGTACAGAATTTGAGGTAGTAGTAAATTTAGGGGTGGCGACCGACATCTGAGGTAATTTGCGCCATGGATAAAGTGGAGGAAGGGTGGAGGAAAACCCGACATTGGCATTAGCCAAAATTTAACGAAAGGCGCCAAGGGGTCCTCAGTATTTGATGGAAGGCGTAATCACTCTCTGCAAGGCACCTCAAGTAGGGATCGGGATCCCTCTGAAGGATATCTTCCGTGTTCAGGATTCGAATCCGGGACCTTTCGGTGGGATGCCAGTACGGTAGCCACCGTACCATCCCGATACCCTCAGAATTTCAAGTATGGGAAAAAAGCCTGGGATAGAAGTTTACCGCCTCATTCACCAGGATGCTAACTTCTTTCTTGTTTTGATGTGTCACCGATTCCGGTCATTGATTCTAAATGCTAAATGAGGCAGTTCATTACGACCATTTACAGTACATACCGACCATTGAATTGCAATTGGTCTAAATATCAATATTCCTATTACTAGAGTTGGCAGGTTGTTCAATAGGATTGGCATACATTTGGGAATATGAATGTCTAACAGAAATTTACTCGTCATAGGTTGGCTTCCGATTAAATGTAGGTTTCGGACAGTTTATCATGTAGTTGTTACAACTAGATAAGAGGCGCTAAGCACCGTCTTAGCACCTTGTTTATGCCTTAAATTCTGAACATACATTATATCCTTATGATTTTCTTATTTTCAACTTCTTCTTATGCTGATCAATAAACTCACCATCTTCATTTTTCATGTTCAACTTTCTATCTCAACACTTACCCTTTTAACACGGTCCCATGTCTGTCAATGTCTTAATTTGCTTCATCTGCCTTGTTCGAATGTCATTTCGAAAATAAATAAAACTATGGTCACTTTTGGACAGAGCTAAAGTTTGAGAAAAATAAGATAGGAAGAAAATTAATGGGGCGTCCTGTGATATTATATGAATTTGAGATTTAATGTAACCGTGTCATAAACATAGCATATGGCATATTTACGATTTCTAAATATTAAGACGAAGTCCTCCGAATGTGGAACCGAGGTTGTCATTAAATTTAGAGATTCTATCATGTAGTTATATACTCGTATTTTCGATCCAATGTGGTAAATACGTGTCCATTTCAATTGCATATCGTGTTTATGTGCATGCAATTAAGTCACATTTTGTATGATTTGTCAAAAGTAAACATTTAGCCAAGTCATTAATTGTCTGATGAATTAATTTGAGTCATCAATGGAGGAATGTGAAAAAGATAAGAACAATGCAAACGAGATTTTTGTGTCGATTTATTTGCCAATTATTTGAAAGTGCGGTTTTTAGTGCTCTATATTTCGTCCGAACTCCTATTGAACAGGAATTGAGTTATTATATCATACCTGCGTTCTGCTGATGAAGTGGATTCATACTGACTCTCGTTTATAGCCGACTATTTTTAATTTAACAATATCCTATTTTAACATTTTCAATTAATTCAGTTGACATTGAAATATGTTTTCATGGATCATTATTAGTACAAGAGTAATGTGTAATCAACATTTGTACACTTAATCGTGATTACTGACGTTAATAATGCTTAATATGCAAGTAAAAATTTCAAATTACAATAATTACAAATGCAAATGCTGTATTGATGTAATAACCTACTTGTTTTTGTATAGCTGAGTTTTTAAAAGTGGGCATATTTCTCTTTTGGTACGTTTATACTGCACGTTTGGTGATTCACAATATAATTTACTACAATTTTTTTAATTTACGCAGATTTGACCCTTTTAATATCTGGGTTACAGTATGCACATAATCCGTGTGTGTGAATTTATTTTCCTGCGCAAGGTTAGCTTTTTAATCTTTAACGAGCTCTCGGTAGTAATTGAATATAACGTAACAAAGAGTAAACTCTTATACATATTACTCTTACATATACTCTATAATATACAAATAACCTTTCGTTTTATGACCTGCTAAAAGTTCTAGCATAAATTTATAAAATAACGTAAATTGGTTATCTAAAATAAGGGTATGTTTACAGTGCACTCCACCCTTCCTCTTAAAAGTTTGAGCATTATTTTGGTAGTAAGTGTTTCAGGAGTTTTTAGTTGGGTTTTTTCTTTAATTATTAATTTCCTTTCGTTATGATACCCATTAAGTTTGTCAAATATGTGTATTATATTTATTCGCAAACAAGATTGGATTCCCAGAAAAAATGCCAAAACAAAACCTAATCGACGTTTCAAAAATACTGACCGGCATATTTTTGCAAATATTTATAAACTTAGTGGTCAGTCGATAAAGGTTTATTTTTGTTTATAAATATATCAGTTGAAACTTAACATATTGTTTTGTTCTGAGAGTTTTACTGAAATATTCATCAAAAAGAACAGCTTGTAAGCTGCCTTTTCCACGCGTTTCCGAATTATAAATAATAAAGTTCTTTACAATCCTATTGATACGGTTGATTCTGCTGGATTTATGCAAAAGGTATCTAGTCACGCATTACTCTCCTCTTCTCTTTTACCTATATACGCCGTTGAAACATCGGAAAAGTCCTATTTTCGATCGGAAACTTCCCGAAACTGTGCAGCGGAAGCTCAATTTTCGTGCTTCATAAAAAAAGAGGCATCATGACGCAAAAGCGATTCCGCGATTCTCTTTCAGGATTCTGATTGGTTTTTCCTGGAATTACGAAGCGATGCATACCGAAAGTTTTGATTGTGAGAAAGGATTGGTTAAAGAGAAAAGACTGAATTTTAATATGACAAGCGCGTCAGCTGCAGCCGTAATTGCGATTTGCAACGACTGATAACAACTTTTGTTTCAAATGGATTTTTGAGCGCTCTCGCGGCTAAACCGTGGTAGGTAATTACTTCTTAATTTGTTTCCGTCGGTTTGGTGATTCCGTTATAACCTTCTAGAAATTAATTTAGGGTCGCATTCGTAATCCTGTTCCCCGTAGTGTGGTCTCTCAAACAGGTGACGCGCAAAAATCTGAATCAGAGAATATATCTGGGCTTTCTTTATCGTTGAGCGACGGTTCATATTACTAATGTTCTGTAAACGTCAACTCATACTGCATATTTTTCAATCAATTTATGTAATGGATCCCAAAGTGTGTGGAATCATTATATCGTATATACTAGGTGACGTTTGGCACATTTGTCATTCAAACAATAGTTAACGTCCAAATGGCCTCTTCGAGATAAGGGTATTCATTGTACAGAGGAATTTCTGACACACAGTTTGGAAATCATATGCCCGAATGGGCTTTAAAACAGTATTAACATTACCACAATTAATGGACTCATATTTAAAGGGACAGCAGTATTTTAGAGCCTGCCTAGTTTTTAGCAAATGCGAAGTATTTGAGTTTGTCATAATAATGCGGAAAATATGAATTATAATATTTAGATGAGTACTGACGCAGGAAGATAGTTCACGTAAAATTTAGCTTTACATGTTATGTATTTCAACTAGAGTTTATTTATTTATTTATTTATTTTGCATTTGTCCGAAAACAGCACTTCGACCTTTACATCGGACTTGGGACATGTACATAACAATTTGACAATTACATACATCCAAGCCCTAGGTGGAGGAAAATCTACCTTGGCGGGATATGAACCCGCGACCTCTGGGTTGGCAGACGAGGAGGTTAACCCGCCGCCACCGGGGCCGGCAATTTTATAACTTCTTTCACTGGTTACTTACGTTGATTTTTTAGAAACTCCTTTTAAGGTACTTTATTTGCTTGTCTTGTCCATGCCTTGCTGAGGTCTATTTAGTATAAGTTATTTACAGGTAGAATGTCCCATAATGTTAATATTCTCAGCGAGAGCGCGATATCCACCGAATGGGAAATTGTAATAATTTACGTTCTTGTGTGGTATTTTTTAGTTTTAGGGTTGACCCATTTCTAATAGTAATTCATTTTACTTTATCTCCAAAATGTTATGCAAAAACCGGTTGTTAACACATCTGATATCAACTTTTGTCCTGGCAGAACTGTTTACTTGATAAAGAATATCAAATACTAGGAAAAAAATATGTTTTCAAGCGTCTTACACGTATTTTATATTAACCTCCGTATGATCAAGTTATTAATTTTTATGTTCATCCTACTCGGCATACATTAGTATCAATTAGCCGGCCTCAATATGAACTAGGATGTTTAAAGGATACTTGACCAGAAATTTCAAGCAAATCCGTACTATAAGGAATCCCATGTTATCTGCGTGATATATTTGCACGTTCCGTGGCTAAGTAGCGATCGATTTCTCCGGGATCCCTGTCGGAAGCTGACCTCGAGTCCTTCATTCCAACACGCCAACATCCTAGTTCTGTTGGCCTCATCTGTCCGCCACCCCCGCTGGACCCCACCCACTTCATTCTGTTCTGTTCCGCGGTACTTCGTCGCGACGGGGCGCGAGTCTACGTCACGGTGCCCTCTCTCCGCACCCTTCGCCCTCCCCGTCCCGACCCACCCCGTTTCTCCTAGTCCCTTCCCGCCCCCTCCCCATTTTTCCTTTGGACGGCCAGCCAATCCCCTGTGGCTCCGTGAATGCGAAGCTCCGTCTCCTCTCCTAACCCCGGCAGTTCTCCGCGGAGATCCGCTACGTTCAGTGGGACCCGTCTTGGATCACGTCGTGGAAACTATCCAGCACCTTTCTTCCGGAGTGAATTTTTCTCCCGTGTTGCAATGGGCGCGTCGTTTTTTCAGGGGAAGAAAGGTTAATTAAAATACTTGAAACTTTCGCAAAGGAAAAATATCAACTATTTTCAGAGACGAATGAGTTGACATTTTTGGAGCGCGAGTATATAACAAATTACTCCTGTTTCGATTATCTTGTTTTTCAATATTTTAATTAATTTTTTTTAGAGAGAAGTGAGAACTATTTTTTTTTAACTATCTGTTTTTTTTGCAAGGGTGTAAGATGATTTTTAGTTTTTGCTTTAAGGTTTTAATTTCTACGTGTTGAGTGACAATTAGTGCATTAGGATAAATGATTGCAGGGTATTTTGACATGTGGGAGTACTATACGTGAGGTGTGAAAACGAAAATGTGCTAATTCGAAATATTTCGAAGAAGTGCAGCGAGAACTGACAGAGAATTTCACTAGCGTTCACCACACGCGTTGTTTGAACGGATTCGCTGCCTCTTCGTTCGCGTATCTGATTGGACCATTTTCATTGGATAATATAAAGAGGAGGTCTTCATAAGGTGAGTGGCGGAAGGCTTTCATTATACATTGAACTAGCGTTGTTTTCTCTTGCCTTTGAATTAGGACACTCAACTATTTTCTTTATAATGAATACGTAACTATTGTATGCAATAATCGAACTTTAGAAGTTGCGCAGTGGAAAAAACAGTAATATTTTTAGGCAGTCGAATCGAGTGGATAAAATTAATTTGCTTTGCCGCGTTATCATCCGGAAAGACGCGCCTATTTCAAGATGATAATATGCCACGCACTCCGTAATTAGTCACTTAGAGTAATAGTTTTTTTGCATTTTATGATTAATATCGCTTGTATGTTCCACTTAATATGTTGTATCAAATTCATAAGAGTTTGAAGACTCTAATTGGTTTTTTCTTGCGCTTTTGATTGAAAATGACAGTAATAAATGAATAGTCAATCCACTTCGCCATTAACTTTTATGATAAAAATATGCCTTCCCTAAACCAGTTCATTCATCATAAGTTCATGTATTAAAAAAATCTAAAAAAACGAAAATAGTATCAAGAATTTCCTCTCCAACTTGCAGATTATAATTATTTATTTTCTCTGTAGGACATGCAGGATTTTGACATTATTGAAAACATCTTCCTCATAGATAGCCCTAATATTTTAGCCCTAGTATTTTGAACTTAATTTTATTTTGGCAAAGAGTGAAAAGAATGCTGCCAAATGCTAGGTTTTTAAAAGACATATGTAAACTAATAACATGTAATTGTAACGCAACAGTGATCCAAATTATTCTTGTTTCTATACGCTGCCATATACTGTATTTTAAATATGACTATTATACTATATTTTTGATAAATTTGTCACCAATTGGAACAACTAATAATCAATCCAAAAAACGTTCAAACAAAAAAATGAAAACGTTCGAAAACCTTTTACTAAGATGTATATTATAGGGCAATAATATAGCTAAGAAAAAAAGTGCATACCCTGGAATTCTAAATAAATTTATTTACAGGGGATTATAGATTCAAAGGAATTCGTTTATTTTCAAGTTCTTTCAAGTTATAATACCTTAAAAGCGTTCCGGCCATTGCAAAAGTATTGGGGACTAGCTGATTTGGCATTAGTTACTGACAAGTTGTAATTAAATTCTCTGCAATAAGGTTTGCGTACCTAAACCTACGAGGAATTTAGTTGTGAGGTCTACATGTTCCGGAAAATTCATCGAGGCCTAAATATTGTGTATGAACCGGACAAAATAGCTTGTAAATCGGATTAGGGTACCATCCTTTGACTTCGGTGATTCTTAAGTCGCATTTGGCTCAGTTGGAAAGTTGGTATTTGCCTTTACGGATGCAAGAACAGTTTCAAAAGTTTTGTTCTCATTATCATATGGTTATAGAAAACAGAAAAAGATTATAAAGCCACTTAAAAGTTGTGTATAGAAAAAATATATATATATATATATATATATATATTAATATAGGGTGTGGTAGTCCAGCGGTAGAGTTGACCACTGACCGGAGGACCCGGGTTCGATTCTCCACCCAAGCTATGTGATTTGGCGAATACTAGATCTTCCTGGGAAATCATAATCGGCACAGGGAAGGAGCTGGCCCCCCTACCCTGATATCCCGAGGTTGTTGCACTTTGTGCTGGGTGAACTCTACCATCATATATCAAACCGACCTACGGCTTGATTACTGTATTTATGGTTTACATATAGTATAAATAAATATATATATATATATATATATATATATACGAGTATATAATTAAAAAAGGTTTAGAAAAATACGGGAGAAAGAGTGTGTATGGAAAATTCGTAGCATCTATGAGGAACGAATATTGCCGGAAGATTTTGTGTGATCAGTTTTAGTTCCTATTCCGAAAAAGGTAAAGGCTATATCGTGTGAGGGCTTAAGAACTATAAGTTTGATTTCACATGCAGCTGAATTGGTTTGTCAGAATCATCAACAAAGGTATGAAGAGCAGGGCAAATGATAAATTAGGGGATGATAAGTTTGGGTTCGGGAAGTGGATAGGCACGCGCGATGCCATTGCAGTAATGAGATCAGTAATAAAGAGGAACATAATATGCACACAATGAATTGGTAATAACTGCTTTTTACTTCGAAAAACTTCTATAATTTCAATTAGTATTAATATTTTGAAACGAACTCCGTTAAGTAGATTTAGAAAAGGCTTTTAAAAGAGTGATCAGTGTTAGGAAGAGGTGTAAAGCAGAGTTGCCCATTATCAACGGTGCTGTTCAACGTATATGTGGAGGAAATAATTAAAGAGAAATGGGAAGAACTGGAGGGGAGAATGGGAAGAATGAAAGTTGGAGGGGAACTCGTAAAGTCAGATTTGCTGATGACCAAGCTTTAGTTTGTCAGCCAGCCAAGGGGTTGAAAGCATTGCTGAGTGAATTGAAAATTCAGTGCGATAGATACGGGATGAGAATCAATATTAATAAAACAAAGGTTATGCGATTTTCCAGAAACAAAAAGGCTAAGCTAAACATAAAGATAGGAGGGGAAAAAATAGAGCAGGTAGCAGAGTTTACGTGTCTTGGAAGTGTTTTGGAGCAACACGGTCAAAATAGTAGGGACGTAAGGCGAAGAATTGCGCTAGGCAAGGAGACTTTCTCAAGGAGGAGGGAGTTGATGACATGGATGTTGAGTAAGGATTTTAAGAAAAGGTTCGTCAAAACATTGATATGGAGCGTAGTTATGCACGGTGCAGAAACATGGTCACTGGAGCAGGAGGATAGACGAAGGTTGGAGATATTTGTGTTATGGGAATGCAGAAGAATGGAGAAGGTGAAATGGACCGAAAGGAAAACAAATGAGGAAGTGCTAGTAATGGTGGAGATGGAGACATAGGATTGTTCGGAGAATCCATAAGGAAACGGGAAAAATTGATGCAAAAGATGTTGATGGGTAGTGGGATAAAGAATACTGTGACCAAACGAAGAAGGGGCAAAAATAGGATAGCCGTACCGGACGGAATGAAGGGAGGAAGGATAGGAGGGAAGGGAAGTTGTATGGAGATGAAGAGTGGCTTGCAGAATGGGCTGCTGGGTGGTGTTATGTTCTGAGAGACCAGATAATTATCTGGTAGTTTGTGTATATCCAAAACCTACCCTAACCGGCAGATTACCTATACTAATAATTCAGATGAAGGTTTAATGTTTTATGTAGGTTTTCGGAATTGAGGACTATTTAATTAAAATTGAATATAGAAATGGAACTTAAAACGTCAATAAGTTAATACTATATAGGGTTTACAAATTATATCGGTAGGAGGATAACGTCATTGTATAGTTGAGAGAATTATTATCATATAAACTTCGTTGCAATTAGGCATTTGTCCTGGTGGTAACGGTCCAGTCTGATTACTGCTCATTCTTACAATGCACATACGTACGTTCACACACAAGAAGAACAGATATGAGACAAAATGCTCGTTTATACAATCACACTATTAGATTATTAACCGCTCCATCACATCCATACCATCACACAAGGGTTAGATTTACACCAAACGATTACATACTACGCATCGTCCATCGCGCACTCTTCAATTTCATATGCCGTTCAAAATCACGCACCGTTAACACATCATTCACTTTTGCAATGCAATTTCTCATTCCGTCCACATCACGCACACATGTAATTTTTATGCGTCTAAAACTATTAATTAATACTATGTTTCCATAAGATTTCTGTAAATAGCGTTTATTGCGCAGTTCATTTGGATAGTGCTTGACTAGCGGGTGCCATTGCCAGGTAAAATTGCTTCCTTTTTAGGTGAAAATATTCCTTTGGTAAATCTGAAAATAGTGTCCCAATATCCATAGTTAATACGGATTGTGCTTGAATCGCATTTAACAGAATCAATTGCCTAATATTTCTATTATTTTTGTATGGAAAATCCCTCTTTTATTTTTGTATGGAAAGTCATTCTTTCGAATAAAACTGCTTTTTAATCTTTTCTTGAACGTACTCAGAAATAGGAAAGACAAAAATGCACTTTGGGATATGTGTTCATTAAGATAGGCCCACCAAAGTTTTGAAAAAATAATATTCCATAATTAGCTGAAGAAAGAATTGGGCGATGGGTGAGGATAATCCTGTTTGTGTAACGCAGTTTCAATCGCAATATGGAGAGATGCTTGTCGACCGAATTGTCCGGGGAATAATTTTTCTTTGACCTTGTCACGCGACGAACGTCGGCGAGTTATTTGGTGGGTAGCTATGTAGGTAGCCGCTAAAAGCGTGTGTCAGTGTTTGTCAGATACGAAAAGGATAAGCAATTTGCATTCGCACTCCTGGGGTACAACCGTTCCAAAAAAAAATTCAGATTATTATTTTTCCCCAGCGGCCTGGCGTTTGATGTCGTTTAAGTCTCTAAGGATTCCTCGACACGCCACTCTCTCACCATGCCCTCACACTCACTTTTCCCTTCTAGCGGTCGGAGATTAATGCCGAGCGTTGCATTCGCGCCTGCATCGTTCGTCTGGTTTACTGGTCGATGAAGGATACAGTTATCTCCAAATCCATTAACCCAAACGTGGAGTTAGTTGAATTCTTTGTATCCTTTTCACTACATTTACTTTTGAATATCACATTGCGTTTTAAAAAATTTTACAATGTTAATAAAAAATCAACTTCGATTACAATGGTATTTTAAATTTCCATGAATATGCTTTAGTCATTATACCGTGCATGTCTCTGTTTGTATATTTACATGTGTGCCTCAAGTTATTAATAGAAATTATATGTTAAAATCCCTTAATCTGGCCAGCACGTAATTTTACATTTAAAATGTTATTGTTAAACAGAGAAACTGCTTACATTGCAATAGTCGTGTCAACAGAGGGTACAGAGGTAATTGAATTTTTCGTCAATACACATGGTTGAAAATTCAAAATTTAGGAGAGGTAAGAATTAAAGGGGAAGGTGGGAAGTCCAGTGGGTAGAGCACTGAGGTACTGATCTGCGGGTCCGGGGTTGTTTCCGGGTAAAGCACCTGAGCATCCTCGTCTTCACCCGAGCTGTGTGATCTATCGATCCAAAGTTAAAATTTGTTTGTGAATAACAAAGTTGGGAAAGTAATATTCTTAATGATTTTGTTTTAATTTCACAAAAATAATATTTTACAACGAATATTTCAATAGATGTTGACCACCTTTTAAAATGTATCAACTTAAGGATAAGTTTAAAAGCTGTGATCAAATCTGGCTGCAAAGAATTGTGCCTCTAATTGTGAAACAAATTAAAATTAGTCATGGATGACAGGATATAACATTAGAATATATATCAGTAACTTTTAAAGTTACTAAATAAGTTAACTGCAAAATTGTTATGGCCATTTGAAAAATATCGGTGAAGTTAGTCATAGAGTGGGAGGAAGATGGCTTCTTATTTTTGAGGAAGTTCATATGAATAAATAAGAGGTTATTATTCATTTAAATGGTGTACTAAACAGAAAATAGAGAAATTTGTGAATTACTGATCTTTGATTTTAATTAGGTGATGTTAGAGATATTGGCTATAAATTGATTTTCATTGCTGACTGATACTGCGTCGAAGCGTGCCAGAAGAGTGAATAAGGAAAAGCACCCACTTGATGGGATAATTTTTTGCTCCACTTATTGATTCAAACATAATTTACTTCATCATGAAGCCTTTTGGTCTACAATGCAATTTTTTCGGACCACTTGTCATATTTTATAATTCGTAAGAGGTGTAGATGGCGTAGATTTGTTTCTAACTTTCCCCGAGTCGATATCAAGATATATTCCGAAGTTATAAGTAAAACTTTTATTCCTTTCTTTGGGTAAAATCGTATTTTCCATGTTTACTGTTGCTTTCGTTGGGAATAAGCCTCTGAGAATTTTACAAATAAAAAATCAACGATATTAATGTTGAAAATATATATTTTTATTAATCATTTGGCGTATGGTGTCATGAATATAATTTCAATTACACCTCGTCTTAGAGTACATTTTGTAGAAATCTTCCCAGTGCAGTGCAGTATTTGTCGACTTTTCGACTTCGCAGTTGCAAAAAATTAACAAATCAACTAAAAGGTTTAGCTACTTTTTTCCTGTACAATACAGAGTACAGAATTTCAGTAATTTTAGTGCCGTTATATTTATGCTGATTTTTTCATGGAAATTAATCCAACCAAATGATTACAATTAAAAAGGCAAATAATTATTGCGTATCACCAGAAGCCAGAGAGCCTGATGAAGGTATGAGTATCTTTATTTTGTACCTCATTTTTAAAAGCTCCTGCTTTTAATTTGACCTCATTAGTTGATGCGTGAAGTTGAATAAATGTAAATAAAACAAAGATTATGTTTTTTTTCCAGAAAGAGAATGGCTAAATTAAACGTTAAACTGGAAAGGCACAAGCTATAGCAAGTTTACCTATCCCGGTACTGAAGGTTATTATTGTATTAAACCACTTTCAAAAGATAGTTTGCAGTACTTCTAAATAGTGCACTCTAAAATATTAGCGATTGAATATGATGCTAGGGAGTGTCATTTGCTTAAACCGAGATTAGACTGAATGTGTTATCTAAATGAAACTCATAGATATGTGAGGGAAAATGCCACTAAGTACCACAAACCTTTGTCTCACAGTAAATTTGACTTGAATATTATATTCATATTGGTATCAACGAAGCCTTTTTTCCGGTTAAAAATTGCCGTATCGTGTTCACTAGTCATACGAGTTGAACCGTATGCGTGACTCGAAAAATATCCCGTTATTTTTTTTCCTTTGCGCCCAATGCAAATGAAGGTTTTCAAAGGGCATATCCAAGCTTAACATTTCCGATTATGATGTTTGCATTCGTACTCATCTTTGATATGACATGAAAATATTCGTTTTCCAAAAATATAGCCTAAATCAAGGCCCAGAGGGTACTGATATTCAGTTAAAATATCCGGACATATCGTGTTGGTGCTATTTGCGATGCCATTCCCTCATAAATTGGCGCAAATGGAGAATGTATAATAATAGATACTCTAGCAGTTAAGGTAGGATTTGGATGGACACAAACTAACAAATAATTCCTTTGTCTCTCGTAATAAAACATGACCCGAGATCATTTCATCCTTATTAAAGAGTAGACCTCTTCAATCACTGCTCAGTTAAATCCTCATTCGGGTCAAACGCCAGGTTCAACAAATTAAGAAATTGCCGAGCATATAATTCATTCCGTTACATAGATTCGTAAAGCTATCATAGAGTGAATTACTATTCAATAACTTTGGTGGGAAAAGTTTCAGTTTAATGCAAAAGATCAGCAGAATACGTAATTTTGCTGTATTACAATTGTTCCTAGTTAATTCATAGGGAAATGTCGATAAAGTCAGACATAATTACGTAAAACGCTCTTGTTGTATCATCTCTCTCGATATTAAACCCTTCAGTCAAAATGTGATTGGAGAAAAGGTGGAAAAGTTACTTCAGTTAGAAAAAATACAGACGTTTTTATAAATCAAACCACTTTGCTTTTCCACATAAACTTGTTACTTGCGCCGATGTTGCTGGAAAGATGCTAAACACATTACTTCATTATATGATAGCAATGGCTTATTCTACACAACAAATTATTTTTTCCTTTTGCGTGTATTCATCCTTTAAACCTTTTTCGCGTCAATAAAGAATCGAAATTATTTTACTCCCATATGTTTTATTAGTTCTTTGCTCCATTTCCTGCATTCTCTCAATCATTAAACATCGTTACCGATTCCCGAGACAGGTTTAAAAATTGCAATCACCTTCCAGTCAATGTCTGCATCTAACACGACGGCGCAATCTGCGCCGAGGGAGACTGATTGGTTTGCATGCAGCTAGGATGTAGTTAGGTGCATCCTACGCGTAGGTAGGTGATTTGTGGGATGTTCGTCCGCTCGCGGGCCACATACACGCCATTCTCTTGCCGGAAACGGAGAACTAGAGTAATAGGCGAAGCGCGCCCTCTCTCCTCTCAAACGGTCAAGTAGGGTTGGGAACCTAAAATTGACCCCGTAACCCTGGGGGTTTGAGTGAGTGTGGGAGACGACCGACGAGAAAGACGACTGTGTAACGTCCTCCCTCGAAGAGAGCACGTCTAGTTTCCTGGTGAAGGGGAGCGAGTGGCAGGGTGGAGGTGAGTTTCGGTTAAGGTACAAGCGTCGGCGCCCGTCCATGGCGTACGCGCAAATACGCACAAGCGCAAATGCCAAATTTTCCCTCCCACCTCGCACACCAAACACGCGCAGTCTTACCAACACACACGCACCCACACCTAACACATCCTCCAACTAACCTTTGAACTAATGGCATCCTGTAGAGTGAGGGAGAGAGGCGAGGGAGGGGGTACGGGAGACACGGGCGGCAATGGTGTAGAAAGGACACGCCCGACCGGTGTTTCCTGTTCCATTTCCCATCATGCACCTCCTCTCCCTCTCCCTCCCTCTCTTCTCCATATCTCCCTCCCTCTATACACACTCGCTCACACACGCGGCCATTCACAAACAATCGCACGCACACCATCCCGACAGGGTTAGCATCCTCCTCTCCGCGCATATCCCTGGTCCTTCCAAAGTCCTGTAAGCCTTCCCCCACTCTCTCGTTCCGGCGCCACCCCCCCTCTCCGCCTCCGCCGACCGAGCATGGGAGGGGGTGCCGCAAACAAAAGGAGGCGCCGCCGAGAATACTCGCGGGAGCGAACTCTTTATGCAACTCGCCTCGCGGTCCGCATGAGATGGATTGCACCCTTGTCGGTCTTAATCACATGGAGCGCAGCGCAGGGAGTCCTGTAGTTCTCGTAAATGATTTCGTATCTTTCGTCTCTACCGTTTTTTTTCGGTCTTTTATGAACCCTCTTGGTATGAGGCGACGCTTCCGCGTCAAGTGACCTCGTGGTCTCCCACCCGGCATTGCTGAAACCGAGGTGGAAAAATTACTGTTCCACTTGGGAATATCACTTTTAACTCGGGAGAGGGATCGTGCCTCGCTGCACGATGCGCAGGGGCATTGTAAAATCGATTCATTATTTCACACAAGACGTGGAAAGTTATTGGATAAATAATCTTGATTAATTCTTTCGGCTTTTAAGTTAGCATCCTCGGCATAAAAAGTATTGTGTGCGGACTTGTTTTATTAGGTGAGGATTGGATATGTGATGGTTATTATATGTCAGTCAAAACATAAATTAAGCAATGACACCATAATAATTATAATAATCCGTGTTTTGGATGTTTTTAAAAGTTAGATTAGTGTTGCAATAGTCTAAGTTAAACATTAAGAAATGTTCACTCAGGCTGTATTTTAGACGTTGAGATAACAGATATTCTTTTTATGAAATCGTAGTTTTTGTTCAACGAGTATGAGATTTGCCTTTGGTTAAAATATTTCCAATCAAACAGATTTTTGATGGAAATTCTTTTTGAACCCTGATTTTAGACCACTTACAAGCCAAGTATCATCATCATATTTGAATTTCTTTCCCTAAAACTTCAAACAAATAATGTGCGCCACACTTGATCTTTGCTTGAGAGAAAATTTGGCTACAAGCTGAAAAAGTGGCTTCAGATTTAAGTGAAGTTTAGTTTCAGTTGGTGTGACTCGTTTAATTTTTAATACACGTATGTTTTGCGTTTATTGTAGTGGTGGATATCAAGTTGTACTTTGTTAGGAGAGATAATGAAATTAATCGTTGCTCGGTATGTGTTCAATTTTACACTTAATATATATTCATTTCTTTTTGCACTTTCTCCGCATACTTGCATTTCTGTTGACTTGGTATTTTCTGATTCATTTATGGTCGGTGATGAAAATTGGCCATGTATTCCCTATTAAAAAATTAATAGCCATAAATAATATTAATTATGCTGCATGAATGGCCATATTAGAGATACAAGTGTGATTGATGATCGTTGAACTTCTCGTATGGAGCCGCGTGTTTATATTTTTAGCACTCAATAGTTTCGTGAAAAATTGGATCACTCGGTGCCCTAAGCAAAGAGACGCTTACAGAAGCCTAATTCTACCTCATTTCACGTTTAATGGAATTTTTCTAGCCGATTTGATACATATAGTATTCCCTTGATCCCCGGCTAGCGCCAGCAAAAAGGAATGAATAGATTTGGCGTTCCTTTATGGGAGAGTAAATGTCCCTTTTTGTGACCCAGAAATTTTCATGAAGGAAGGCACTTACATTTCTCCCCATGAAAATTTATTTTTAAATCCAGATTTGAAATCATTAACCTTGCTGCGCTTTAAAAAGAATTCCTTCGCGCACCTACATTATCATATTTCAAATTCCATGATAGAAGTACGCAATTTCTAAGATTTTTGCTGACGTGCATTATTATATGTTCTTTGTAATGGGATAATCTAAACAACGTCGTTTTCGTTCCGAAATTTATCTCTTCCATTAATTGCGGAAACTAGGGTCGAGAATTTGAAGACCTTAAAGGTATAAATATTCCGTTAATAGTACGGATTCTTAAATTGCTAGTCAAAAATAAAATACCAATCACCAAACATTTTGAAGTGAAATTTGTGGTGGGTTTAATGGCATCATGAGGTTTGTAAAACAACTTTGGCACCATAGAATTGATTTTTTGTTAATGGAAATTAATTTTATTATATTTTTGAAACCTAAAGTTTAAAATTAATCACTTGTTTACGATTGGTTCATGAAAAATTGATATCTAATTGATCCAATGGATCTTGTTTGAAGACATAGTTACAGATAATGTCTGCCATAGAATGAATGCGACTGTTTCAACGTGTCAATAAAAAGTGGAAAATCACTAACAGTTGCTTAATTTCGCAATGGCATGTATTTTGCTTGAATTTGAAAATGATAAGATTCTGAGCATATGTTCCATAACACTTAATTTGCCTGTTCTTCCCTCTCATGAGGCACATGATGGTGCTGTTTGCTCAGTGGAAGGAACAGGCCAAGTTTCATGAGAAGCGGTCGCCATGATAGCAGCAAAGGCGAAGAACTTAGCGGCCGTGTTTCAGGAGAACTCAAGGGCCGGAATCCCGAGATGGGAGATAAGAAAACACAAGGACAGGAAGGTCATGCGTATACTTATGGGCACCGTAAACGTTTCACGGGATGCAGCTGCAATAATGCTATTACCGGCTATCATTGTATATCTGATCAAACCTTTGCTAGGGATATGAAATAGTCTAATTCGCTGAGGTGTGAATATGTCGTCTATGCACCCGCATTCCAATCTAGTGATCATGATGGAAAAATGTATACCTATTTCCATAGACTTAATCGTGCATCAAATGCATTAACTTCCTGTCAATTTTCATCAGCGCTTAGAGGATATCTTCTAAGCACTTCGCAAAACTAATTAAAATGAATGTTATTATATTAGTCAAAAACATTAATCCTTATTAGTGAAAATCACCCTTTTATATGCACATTGAAACGAAAAAGTTCAAATTAGAGTAATTTTTTGCCGCATTACTTAATAAAAATATTGAATGGACCGAGAAAAAAAAAGAAATCTCATAGCAGGGGAGGAAGATATTATGAAAAGTTAAAAAAAAAGGAAATTCAGGACATGCAAAGTTTTATTTGAGTGTTTCGACCATGGTCGGTAGAGCTTATTGAATAATCGAAGAAGGTGGAGGAAAATAATAATCATGCCGGACAGAATTATTAATTACGGTAGTCACCCTTAATAGTAATGATCAATATCTTATAACCGGAAATCTCGGTTGAATCCTCCAAATGCTAATACACGTATACGCCTATTAACATTTTTTTAATTAGATAAGGTTACCGGTTAAGGTAGGTTTTGGGATGGACGCAACTATCAAATAAATATTTTGTAACTCCAAACAAAACCCAACCCAGCAAACTACTCTACATTAGGTCCCTCTTCATCTCTGTGTACCCTATTAACATACCTCAGTCGAAATAATATACGATCACTCTTGGAATTTCCTAGTGCCTAGTTCTTAGTGATGAGTGGTACTGTCTCTACTAGTGAAGTTAAGTTTCCAGTTCATTAAATGTGTACTTCCACGTTCGCTAATCATTTCAGTCTTTCAAATAATTTAAAACTTAGGTAATTTTATTTCACCTCATACACCTCCTGAGGAAGGCCAAGAAGTTTAGGCGGCTATGGACGAGGGGATGAAGTCTATGATTGATGGAGGGAAACAGACATCGGAGCGATATTCACTATCGAATTCTGATCACAACATTGCTATTATATTTCCAGTATGCTAAAACATTCTCCTACCTGAAAATGATGAATTTATATGTATTCACATTTGCGCGTGTATAATAGACTAATCACCATGTAATAATCCATATGATTGATTTGTAATATAAATTAATGCGTTATGAACATTTTGTTTCCGTGTTTCAATAGGCCACAATTAAAGTAAATTTGTGTACAATCCGTTTTGCATTAACCTGGTGGATAGAAGCTGGTTGGCGTTGACAATTGAATGGAAAGGAGGAAAGTTCGAGGCAAGAAAATTGAAGTTGTTTAGTGTTTATCAAGGCTGATGAGGGTAGTTAAAAAACTTTGTTTTTCCACATCATTATTTTTCTCTACCCTAATCGTGAAGGAATTCCACCTAATTAAGCTTAAACCTGCAATGTTTATCAAGGCCATAGATTCTCACAGCCTCAGGTTCATATGCTTTTCGAAATATTAAATCTACTTATTATAACGTCACCTGCACAGGGACAACTGTTCTTAGTAATATTTAGGTTCCCGCTGACGCCATTATAATTGTATATGTGGAGCATCGAGACTAATTAGATTGCTAATGAAATAAACTTCGTCTCTTCTCAGGTAAATTCTGGACAGTCACCAAGCACAATTTCGTCTCCGTATTGCTCTCGAAGGCTTCCTTACCTCACAATGGGATAATCTTGACTCACCATGCCTGCCCTCATTTTTTGCGTATTCTTTTATTTTCAATTTATTTTCTCCACTTATTTACGTGTTGATATTTAAAATTACATTCGTTTTCATTATTCATTGTTCCTCTAATCATGTTTTTTATCAATTAAAACTAAGCAACTGATAACTATTACCCTATTTTTTAAAACCATCTTTGTCCTTTTGCTTTATTAATTTTCTGACCTTATTTCATGTCTTGCACTTTTAGCTGATATTACTGTAGTGTGAATATTTGTAGATGGAATTAGATTCTAGTCATTGTGAATATTTTTTTAATGGTGTTAAAAAGGAAAGGTCCTAGGATATTGTTACAAAGATGGTGTACAAGAGACGCTAAGTGGAAATAATCCTAACGTAGCAATAAATACTGAAAAATGTAAGACTTTGACAGAGAGGGATAATTTAATGAAGCCAAGAATGATATTCATTAGCGATCGATAATCGGGTATGTACAGTTGAGATCATATATCTATTGTAACAGAAAGAAATGCTTCAAATAATTGAATTTCTTTAGATCTAATGACATTTTTAATGCATTTTCTTGTAGTCCATACACTTATAAGTAGTTTTGCAGAATTTTTGGCAGTGTTTATTTTGTTCCTATAAATAATTTTATTTTACAACAGAAGTTTTGCACCAAAAGCGCTTCATTCATATGAATGGGTCAGTTTAATAAATTCATGGTTACGTTTTTTTATTCTAAATAAATATACAAGTGCACTGTTAGTTCTTCCATATCGTAAAATGACCAATCATATTCTTCGGAAAACTGATTAAGTGTGGATGTTGTTATCCCTATGCAAGTTTTAGAGTTGGCTAACGCATGAATTCCATCGTTGTGGCTTAAGGTTGAGCTCAACATTTAGGCGATTATAAAACCAACCTAGAGTATCCCTTGACTCTATGAATAAGGCAAGAGAGGAAGAGATATACTGTTTCCTAGTATCGTACAGCAGGAGGTGGATTTCGTCAATGTCGGTTGGTAAACTTAAATGAATTATTTATTTATTATTAAAGGCAATCCACCGGTTAAGTTAGGTTTTGGATGAATACAAGCTACCAAACAATTATTTTATCTGTCTCAGCAAAACACGACCCAAAATCCTACTCTACAACATACCCCTTTTCAACTCTATATACTTCTTTTCTTCCTTTGTTCCGTCTAACATCCCGATGTACAGTATGAAGCTTTTAGATATTAAATTGTCTGCCCTTTATATGTGATACACTCTTTTTAAATTATGATTTATACATTATTAAAGTAGAGTACTCATATTCATGGAATCTAAAATCACCCTCAATCAGAGGAAAGTCGTTGGACTGCATTATAATGGAATCGCTTCCATTTTATCTGTTTCTTATGCCTTTTAGTATTAGTTTTAGTATTATATATATATATATAGTATTATATATATATATATTGTATATAGTTCTTATTACTTTTAGTATTATTGGTACCTTTCCAAGCTCGCACCAATGGTGATGCTTTGAAATGAACCTATCCGTTAACACTTTCTTTTACCAACTTTCTTCATAAAAAGTCATCGACGTTCTTCATATCAAATAGCGCATACCAGTCAATAATAATTCATGTCTTATTACTTTAACCATCACTCTCGTAAAAATATCATCCGCAGTAGTACGTGATGACTAATTAAACTGCATTGTGACGGAATGCGGTTAAAAAATAACGTATCATAGTGATTCATTTTGTTTGCTTTTTCGCGGAGTCTCCTCAGCCTTATTCGCTGGCAGCAACAAACACAGTCGCCCGCATAATGAGACGATTCAATTAATCTCGTCCGCTCCGCTCTTTTGAGTCTGTTTCGCGTGCCTTGACACTTCGATAAATATGCGAGGAGGCTCTTTCGTGACTACGCTAATCTCCTAACGGGCATGGTTGGAGTTCAAGAAGGGGAGGGGCATGAAAATAAAACATTCTCTCGACTATGTTATAGGTCATTAACCCTTCCTCGCCGACTCCTTCTTCGTGGTTGGAACAGCTCTCATACTCCTTTCCTCTCTCCCTCTCTCTTCTTCACCTCCCATAAATTTGCCGCTTGCCCTTAGAACCTCACTCTCTTTGAATAGCCTGTGCCGTCCATTGGAGGGTGTCGCTCCCACCATATCATTCTAAGTTACGCTAATCATTATGCTCGTCACTCGATGTGCATATTCTGCGTGTGTAAACCCGTATGCACCCATTTCATCCATCCATCCATTCAGGCTTTCGTATTCTTCCTGCGGTTCACTCATGGTGATACGTGGCGGTATACAATATCCAACTTTGAATGGACGATGCACAATTTTCTCGATCGTAGGCCACACAAGACGGCATACGCTGTACGTAAGACATTTATATTGAAAATTCATGTACCATACCATATAATTCCATTATGCCAAATTAACTGTTGTCAGCATTTCGTTATATCCTAGCTGGAATAATGAAGATTTTCAGGAAAGAAAGTTTCAACAGGAGAAACGGATCTTTAGTTATATTTTAAAAAGAGGAATGGCGTTATTGTGCTCGATTGTGTAGCTAGATGTAGGAAAAATGGAATGAAATTCATAAGAACGTAGAAAGAGAAAACTGACAGATTAGGAAAAAGAGGAAAAATGAAAAAATACGATTTTTCTGCAATGTCAGCCTATTCGTGGAAGCTTGCAGACTAATAGTAAACTTACATATATTACTCAAAGTTTAGAACCAGTTAAACTCGAACAGTGTAATAATCACTTAAGTCAGAAGAATCCTTAATGCAGTATGCTGAAAAATACTAATTGGAAAAAATTTCAATATTAATTTGATCATTGCCTAAAAAATAAACGTGCAATTTCAGTCAATGGGTGTTAAACTACATATATTTTACGCTATAAGTAAATTCTTCCGGCAGATAACTCTTTAACGACATTATATTAACGTTTAATATCTATCATAGATAGACTGCCTATTATTGAAGGCAGGTTGTGGGTGGTCGCGAACTGTCATTATATAATTATCATGTGGAAAACCTATCAACGTGTTTTCGATACATCATTTATTTCTTCAGCTGGTATTTTTCCACACTTCATACGGTTTGAAGTGTTTTGTCGTCCTTCTTCATCCCTGCTTTTCCGATTTTCTCCCATTATTGCTGGTATCTTCCAATATCTCCTCCATCCACTTTTCTGTCTTCTTAATTCACCTTGAGACAGCTTCATTTCTCCCACCATATTACGTAATTTAATACAATTCCTTTGTTTTAGCCCATTTTATCACTTCTGCTCCATTTCCATATTTCAAAATTTCTTAATCTAAACTCATCCTCATGGTTCTTAAATCTAGTTTGAATTCATTATTTTTATAGGTTTTAGATTCATTTCATCTCAATTTTCTTTTAAATTACCTCATCTATTGGAGGTCTTAAATAGAGTAGGAGAATTCAACAAAGGAAGATGTAGTGGATGGAGCAAATGTTAAAAGGCGGTGGTATACCGAGGACCTTGATAGAAGGTAGAACGTTGGGTAAGCGAAGCATATTAAGTAAGAAAATCGACTTATTTAACCCCATGAAGGCAGGCAGAAGTAATGAAGAAATTAAAGAAGGAAATAATGTAGGGCACAGAAAGAGGAAGTTATCGTACTACTTAGATGGAAACAGTTATTAAAGACCGTCCTAAACTCACCCTTCAATAAGTAGAATACCTTGAATGAAATTAGTTGAGTAATTCTTCTTCATAACCTCATTATCCCATCAACCCTTCATTAGTCACTTTTATGGATGTAACCTAGTGGGTTAGGGAAGATTTTTGATGGATTCACCACACATATAGCACTGTACTCCAAATCTCTTAACATTATTATAATTATTCCAAATATTGTAATACCCTATTTTCAAAATTATAATACCCCATTATTTATCTGTACACAGTTTCAAGCTGCCTGACATCAACTCCCTCCTCTTTTTGAGGCTTCCATGTCTATTGCAATTCTTGCTTTAAATTTCCTTTCAACTTTTTCCACATAAAATATTTCCCAAGTAGGTGAACGGTTTTACCTCTTCCAGTGTGTTTTCCCCAACTTTAATGATTATTAACTTTCCTATTTTTTGTAAATCTTTTTACCACTGTATTATTATGGTTATTTCTCATCCCATACTTAACAAACTGAATCTGAAATACGATAATTAATAATTGTAATCCTTTGGCTGAATGACAAACTAACGCTTGTTTAACCACAAATATTATTTCATGATTTCTCCATTCATCGAATTCTCCATTTATTGTGACCATATTCCTCTTTTGAAGGCTTACTCAAAATTTACAGAGCGCGCAAATACGTCCTGGTTTTACTCAATATTCTAATGACCTAATCGTTACGTAAGCATCATGAGTAATCATCTCACTTTTAAACTCAAACTGTCTCTGTAAAACTTCTCCAAAGTACTACTTTTCTCTCTTGTTCATCCTTTTGTTGATAATCTTAAGGTCTACCTTTGTCTTTGAGTGTTCAATCAAACCTACAGTCATTGAGTCCCTATAATTTTTCCCCAATTTGTGGTGGGTATCAATACTAATATAGCAAAATCTTTCAAACAGATTTCTCCTTCATAAATGCCATAAATTAGCCATTAAAATTCTTCCTTCCCGTTTTCCAAAATTCTAGACTAATTTTGCGTTGACGTTATACACCCCAAACACCTTTTATTATTTCATTGCCCTTAATGGTTTCTCTGCCTTGCAGTCACTTAATCCTGGTCCTAAGGTTCCCTTATCGACAATGTATTCCCTTTCTATCTCCAAACACACTGGTGTATACGAGCATGTTTACAACATAGTTTTTCAATGTATTGTTTAATTATGTCAATGATGCAAATGCATTTTTCCAATCAAATCCTGAGTGTTTATGCACCTTTCTTTGCAATAACACTATCTTTCTTCTTGTGTACCAATCCCTATATTCTCTCTCAGAATATTATCAACTGCCTCCTGGATCACCGTTTCGCTCCTGTTAATGGTTTACATTCCATTTTCTTTCAATCCTTTGCTTTATCATTCTCTTAAATTACAACTTGTAAACTTACAAGTGCAAGTTGTATTACAACTTGCACTTGGAAAGAATTTGTTAAAATTATAAAATTGACTTATAATAATTACTAAATTGAGTATTTAAAAAGGTTCAATTCGAAAGCTTTCTCTTTCTTTAGTTGAGTTACAATTTATATTAATGTAATGTTAGTATTAATATTATTACCATCCAAAACGTAACTTTAATGATCATAATAAGAAGTTCTAAAAATAACGAATGAGAATAGAATTAGTATTCTTATGATAATATTCTTAATGTATTTTCCTAAAAAATTTCTGCCGCAAATTTTATTTGCAGCCTTAATGTGCATGGGTGTGTTCTATTACGCTCAGATTAGATTGAAGATTGTATTTCAAATTTTTCCTTGTGCAAGATAGTTTTCAAAATGTGCTATTATAATGCCAAAACTCACCATAGATCTAAAATTCCTGCGTATTTATTTTTAGTTGTAATTATGGAATTTCCAAGCGTAATTTTATTACTGTAAAAATAGTCTGTATTTTACTTCCCATGCTTCTTTAAGCATTTCCTCCACATAAACGTTGAACATAACAGGTGAAAATGTGTTAATTTCTCTTCCTGGGACTGCCCATCCGGATTTTGGTGTCTAAAGTATGTATTCGTTAAGGTTAATCCTTGTCTCCTGCAGAACTCTATTGCTTTCTCCCCGCAGTCATTTTTTCTTCCCGTACGTCCCACACCTCACCATCATCTCTTCCTTCGCCTGCGGTAGTGGTCCATTCCTTCATCACTATCAATGTTTCTCTCCAGAAACACCCGTGTTTCTGTCCTCAAAAGTACCGTATACCATATCGATTTCTTCCCTCAATGATTGCTTGGTGGCATGTATACGTATGTACGTGAACAATGTCAAGGTCTTTATTTCCACTTTTGCTTCTACGAGTAATATTCGAGTATACGAGTCGCTTGCTCTTTGTTTATTACGCTTCTTCCCGCCTTTTTTTCAGCATTATAGTCATATAGTATAGCAGTCATCTGTCGCTGGCTCTCTTCCCCTCCGCGAGTAACTCGCGGAGGATTATTTAGCAATGAGACTTGTAATATTAGGACTATATGAAAGGCAGAAAAATTAGAAAAAAAAATAGAACGAGAAATGGAGAGCAGAAATGTAGATATTTTAAGGCTGTGCGTTGTGAGATGGAAGGATAATGGAATTGCTTAAGTTTAAGTTAGAACTCCCATTAGAATTAGAAAGTCCCATTGCTAAATAATTCGAATCTCTTCTGGGTCATCTTGACTGTCACCATCGCTTTCAATTTGCAAGGATTTCGCGAGGTCACGACCGCGAAAGCGTTGTCTCTCTCACTGCCGGGCATGACTGTTAGGGCCGAATCCTGTTGTTGCCAAGACTCATTTTAATAATCCTGCCCGTCATCTGTTCATAGGATAGCAATTAAAGTGGTTCCCCGATGCCTTCTTTAATAGTGTTTAAACCTGACACCATCACTCAAAGACCGCCAAAATGAGGTCATCTGCTTGCATAAAATGCTACAAATACGATAGAGCTTAATTTCCTTAAGGCAATTATCGATTCGCTCCACTTTGAAGTTAAAAATGTATCCAATTCTTTAATCGGATCTACCTTCCGATTAAACCGTTGGATACATTTTAAACTTTACTAGATATTTGATTTATGGCTGAAATAAAAAACATCCATTCACTTGCTAACATGTAGCAAACCTGATAGGAATTTTCAATTAACGATTCCGATCGCTTTAATAGATTCATAAATGGTATAAATATGTGTAACTTGGACAATTCATAGCCATATTTAATACATGTATGTGAAGAGGTCGCGGTAGTACTGGGTATTACCGTCTCCTACCCAACCGACCTTCGGGTTGAATACTGTATCCATGGTGTGTGAAGACGGTATTTCAAGAAAAATCGGGATAAGACTATTATTATAAAAAGATACTGACTCCTGCTATGGTCAATTAGGACTCTAAGTGTATACCCTGTGATTGGATAGTAATGCCTATTGATAGAATTTGTGGGAGCAATGGCTGAGGTAATTTCTACCACTGGAGATGGGCCCGTAAGCGTCGTTAGGTGATCAAGGGACGACACCTGTTCCCCATAGAAAAATGATTGAAAAAACATGTAAAAGGTAAAACACAATTTGAGTGCTTGTGTAAAAATATCATGTAACTAAAAATCTGTTTGTTATTATATTCAATAATTTAAATCATGGTATTGCGGGTCGCGGTGGTCTCGTGGGTAGAGCGTTGGACTACTGACCGGAGGGTCACGGGTTCGATTCCCGGGCAAGGCACTCTGAGCACCTGCAGCTCCACCCAAGCTAGTTGATTTTTCGGGTACCAGATCTTCCTGGGAAACCATAACCGGCACAGGGAAAGGAACTGGCCCCCCTACCCTGATGTGTGAATATTCACACGACGTCGGGCTTGGTACACGGGTGAGCTCTACCAAACACAGTACCACACATCAACCCGAAGGGTCTTAAAGGAATGGTTTTAAATCATGCTAGGCTTTAAAAATGCACAATGCAATTTCAGAATAAGCTTGAAGTATCTAGAAGCGTGCTAGGCGTGAATAGCGCAGCCCTACCCATGCTTCTCGATTGGCCGACGAGTGGCCCTACGATTTTTGCGTGCCCAGTAAGATATCTGCTGTTTACCTGTACCTAACTCAGGTGTTATTCGAACATTTTCTAATTTTTTTCTAATCGAACACTGAGCTAATTTTAATATCTATTTTCGTAAACCCGAGCAGAAAGGACTCTTCTTCATCTTTCTCGAAAGCTAACCTTTTCACGTCTAAAGGACATTTATACATATATTCATAATCCTCGACATTCGAGTTTCCATTCTTATCCTGGCATAAAACCTGCTAACACTCAGCATTCTCTCGCTCTCTCCGTGTTTTGCTCAAATCTACTAACCTACTAATTTATTAATTGGGTTCACTTCCACCTCCCATAATGCATAGATCCAAAATGTCTATAAAATTATACTCGATTTTCTTAAAGTATATTGACATATCCTTTACTTACGTTTCCATAGGGACCTTTTAAGAAAGTATTTACTTTCATAATACTATTATTTTCAGTTCTGAAGTTCTAATTAAATCAACGACCTCAGTTTTTCAAGATTAGTCACTATATCAGAATTCCATTTGCCTTCTCAAGTTCCCTCACTCTTTTCAACTTGATTTGACCACCTTTTACTAGAGTATTCCATGATCCCTTTTTGTTATTCATTACCTCCAGCAATGATTTTGTCGTGCACTGAACAATGACTGCAATGCTTTCTATTGTTTTAAGCTCAACTTTGTGGAAGTCCATGTTCAATATTTATTTTATTAAGGACACAATGTATACATCCACTGTTCTTTATTATCTTCTTCTTTCTTTATTCTTTATTTAGGTACCTGATGATGACGCCTAAGCGTTGAAACTAGTTGTACGATAATACAGAACAGCGGATGTATACATTGTGTTCTTAATAAGATAAATAATGACTGCAATACCTCGACTTACTCCTTAAAAAAGTTAAAATTCGAAAAAAAATACTCATTCATCTCCTAACTTACTTTCAGTAATTATTTAATAATTTTCCTTAACTCTTTTACAGTTTTCTAAATGTATCAGTTTCCATTTCATTCGCTACCATAACCTACAGTGAGTACTTTTTAATCATTAGGAATGTGAGGAATTAAAATTTGCTCTAATATTATTAGTTATTTTAAAAGACGTTTATGAAGTCTCCTTTTTACTTTGTTATTTAATTCATTTTTATGCCTACCTTTATTTTTCAAAAAATATTTCAATATTCATATTTAGAGGTTAATTTTTGCAAGAGCAGCAAAAATTAATATTTTCAGGAAAATTATTCCTGAATCGTTATTGTTCTTTTCTACCATGCTGCTAACGTTGTCAGAAAAATTATTTAGACTAAATGAATTTTTATAAATTCAATTATGCTCTATCATTATTAATAAAATTATGCTTATTAATACAATTTATATCTAAATTATCGTAAGCTGTATTTTACAGTGTTGTCCTGCTTTTTCCCCGTACTTTAAAGAATCGTGACGATTACTATGGAGTAAATGACTGCTGAAAAGATGAGGCTATTTTTTTATTTCCTTAGACATTATTTTCTGCAGCATTTTTGAATTAAAAAGTGAGGAAGAAGATCCAGCGTTTTTTATTTATATGGTTTTATCAATAATATCGTTTTTTACTCGAAGTGTAACTTCATTCATGACGTCCTTTATGTACACTTCCATCCATTCATCTAAGCATCTAAAAACACATCTTCTTTGAATATAAGTCAGTATTTCGCTTTTGTTAAGGCATGATCCTTATTTAGGGAGTAAAATGTGAACACCCTCAAAAAGCACCACACATTGCCACATGCTGGGGACGCGTTGTTCGATTATTTTTTTTTTCAGTGAGGAATCCGATCAAAATAGTTCATTCTCTTCCTTTAGCTGTGCGACGAGTTATCAGATTAGGCACAGATTTTTATAGCTCACTCATCTCATATTCACACGATCCCTCTGGATATTTCTCAGCTAAAATGTATGCGGCGTGTTCCAAAACACTGGTGAAAATTACATCGGTAAGATAACGGGTATTAATTAACCTTCCTCTGTTAAATATCTAATTTTTGTGTTCCGTATATACCTTAGTTCAAGGTTTGCTCTTGCTCGTCTCTATTAACCAAATACTGAATTGGTCACATTGCGTTAACGATATTTATAACTTCGGTTTTTTCCTTATCAAAGCAATATATATCATCATTCCAATTTTCTAAGTCAGATTTACGGGATAAGTGTGTTTTATGGGAGAATGTGGCAAACCTAAAATTATAAAGTTTCATTGGTCATCCTAGCGGGCTGTGCTTTGAAATTCTCTCCATGTCTCTACAAATTAAGGGCACTAATATACGAGTATGTTATACTTTCCAGCCCTTAATTTTTCCCTACAATTTCCCTCTTCTCTCCCATCAAAACCTCTAAAGCCTGGAGTTTCCCTCACCTCCTGAAACCCTTGAAAACTTACCCCTTCCAGCGCGGCTTTGGTTTTGTCGTAAGGACCCGGCGGGAGCAGGGCGACAGCGGAGGCAATGCTGGACGTTTGCCCAAACCTAGGGGAAAACCTTTGGCCCAGGAGGCAAACAGTGGGACGAAGACAGGTGACGCACATTTTGCGAATTAAGGCGATGGAGGTTGGGAAGTAATAACTGAGGAGGTATGGCGAGGAGTGAGGGAGAGTGGGAATGAGTGGGTGGGCAGTGGTAAGGAAATGCCTTTGTACGGAACAAGGGAGAGGTGGGACGTTTGTTTGAATTAAAGGGTAGAGAACCAAGGGAGCAACCAATGCCTGTGCCACGAGTGTTATCTCCAGCGTTTTATGCACGTCTAGCTTGTTTTCCCTCTATCGGAGCGCCTTTACCAACCTTTATATATACATTATCTCGTATGTACCGATATTGGAACCTCTACCAGAGATAAAGTAGTATGCATATCTGTTAGTTAACTATCATCTTCATTTAATTCTACACAGTTTGTCGAATCTGCTTGAATTGTTTGCGGTGTTGTATCCCTCGGTGCCAGAGTGTTCTTGTAGACCAAAGAGAGTTAATTAGGCTTGCTGTCTTCATGGAGGAAGAGACTTCCATCCTCTATTGTATATGATAAAATCGTAACATTTGTTTTCCTGCTGTAGCCATTTTCAGAAAGTATATCAAATAATCTTTGATATGAATAGGATTTCATTCCCATTTCAAAATACTCACTCGGCTGGTGTCTCAAATGTTTAGAGACATGTGGTTCACAAGAAAGTACTGGTAGTAATTTGATTCTCGGTATTTTACTTATCCCGTAACATCATGAGAGTATGTTGTTACTAAACTCTACTTGACCTAACTTACATGCTTAGGCTTACATGTTTCCTATTGCCTGCGTTCCAAAAGTTGTTGTTGAAATTTTGAACTTCAGTCCAAAATCTAAGCATCGCGCTAAAATATTTTCCTAATCGCGTGAAAGTGAATATGAATATACTGGACTCGTTATATGGACCCGTTTAATGATTTTCTTTGGTAGAATGGGTTCGTACAAGTTTCGTCGCATAATGGTGGTATTCACGATTATGTGTAAGCTTATGTAATGAATACATGAATTTTGGTTGAAATGCTGGCTTTTATAGCTCAAAAGTTATGATAAAGTTGCAAATAGTATAAAATGTGATCCACAGAGAGTTGATTTATAGATACCTTACCTGTTTCAGAATTAGAATACCCACTCTAGCTGAGAGTTACCTCGCCTTGTCTACCCGATATGCATGAAACTTCATTTTAACTGTTTCTGTTAAAAATTATAACTTCCGCTAGGAAATACTTAAACTTAAATGCCTATATATCCTCCAAATTGAAAACACAACTCGAACGCGTTTAATGCTTCACAATTTTTATCCATTCAGGGTTGCCATTCTCAGATTGTTTAAACCTGATTTTAATATAGTTTTTCCATAAGTTTTCCTGCCTCAGACAGTTAATATACGTATTTAACTTTTTACACCGGTTTGGTAAAAGTTGTACTTAAACTCCACTACTTGTAATTTTGTTACGTGAAGGATCTTTAACTAATTGGTTTAACTAATGCTATCCGTAAGTGATAGTCAACACTTGTAAAGCAATTAAATAATCTCGTACAAAAATTTCCATGCCCATTTATTGTTTGACAGGTAATATTGATTTATAGGAAAATTGCGCTCACTAATTTTACTTTGATATAAATATTCTTCCTCAAATCAATTTCATGATTTTATTTGGGTGTCATTGAGTGTGGGGAAAAACGAATTATTTTGCCATTTTAAAATTTAACTATTTATTGCACAGCGGAGAATGGAACTGTTGTTGTGACACAGAAAGAACTACTTACAATTGTAGGAAAGGGAAATACTATCTAAGTAATAAAACTGAGTTTCTTTCGAAATTTCAGTATTTCAATCGATGACAGTTTGAGGGCTAAATACTCGTATTGACGCGTAATTAGGCTATGTTGAAAGGAAGTTACTTCAGCGAATTTAGAACTTATGAACATTTTATAGAATATAGCCTCGGCCAGAAATTTGATTTGGTATTCTTTCAGCTAGTATCTAAAGTACCCACTCTCTTTCTTAGTTCAGATATCCTCAGTGCTAATATAAAAATGCCACTTCTTAAATGCAGCTACCTACTACAACTTAAGTGGATGGTCTTAATTTGAACTAATGATATTGGGCCAAGGGAACGAGAGGCTAAATATATTTTATGACGAATCCTACAGTAATTACGTTTTGGTTCAATCGCTTGGCTTCGGTTTCATGTCTTGTTCCTATCAGATATCGAAAATTAATGTTATTCCCGCTCCATTAAATTGCGAATCCCGCTCATTTCAGGTTTTTGGGGAAGAAATAAGGGGTTTTGGAAATTAATTCGATACTTGAAACTGTTCAGAAGCTATGGGGGCCATAAATACCAAGGACACGATCGAATTTTGAACGTGCGCTTGGAACTTGATATACGTAGATCAGTTCGATTTACAGTAGAAATCTGAGTGTCCACATTTTTAGGGTATTTGCCTTCTCCACTCAATACAAATTCTAGTATTTTGTCAACTTTCAGCAGAAGCACTAAATGGTGGGAATTTTTTACCTTCATCTTTTAAGATTCTTCCATTTCAATTGCCTATTTCGTTTCATATTTTGACTAGCCATATGTTGTACTTTTGGCTTTTCTAATGGGAAGGTACGAATTTAATTTACATAAAATGTAAAAATTCCGGTCTCAAACGGCTGTAATTGGGGTTAGAATTTTCACGTCTCTTTATAATTCCGGGAAGTTACCAGATGACTCGAGTGTTGGTCTCTTGAGTTTCGCTGCCCTGATGATAAAAAATTTACAAATTTTCTTTCTCAATAGCATAATTGTATTCTTAATAAATTTTAAAAACAACGTGATTATAAATTCTCATGATGTTGCATTGGTAGTACACAGCACCCACGGTCGCGCAAATTAAAAACTATTTGAATCTGCACAGTTAGTATTTCCTCATTTACGCTTAGATTAAACATCTGATTAAATTAACATATGCAGAGGTCATCTCTTTATTGCATATACAGCGCAAGCTTCGTCAATATATGATTTCTTAGATCGGCTTAGGAGTCAGAATTTATCTGACTTATCTGCCATTAAACTGTTCTATGCCTCAAGTATTTTATGTGTACTAGGATTACAAAAATAATGTTAGCATAAGCCGAGAAGAAGCATTCTATTTTTGACAATTGAAAATGTTGGAATGATAGCTATATTATCTGACTGCATCGTAGTTGTAATCTAGCACTGTAAGATTTTTCCTTCTTCACAATAATTTTTGATCTGTTATCCCCGTCATCTTATTAAAGGAAAAAACGTATTTTAAACTAATTACTATAATGATTTATCTCAAGGCAACTTATTTCCCGGTTATATTATGCAAGTAAAATGGACAATCGTTTTATAATTACATTTTTCTCAACATTTGAATTTGTATTCGGCTATTCATTTTCATTTTGCCCAAAAATAAAACCGAAATTAGATCATATTTCAATTAAAATATTGACTTAATGCACCGATATGACAGATTATTGGCTATAGAAGTTCAACGAGGTTTTACATTAAAATTTTTCTCATTGTATGATGCAATCAAATCCTTGAAAAATAAACACATCTGTCATATACACCTTTATGATTAGAGCGTTTTCATCTCTTTACTAAAAATTAAACGGAAAAATGGTATACTTGATGGATTAATACTGAATCAGTTACAGTCTCAATTTTCATCTATTTTTATATTATCCCACAGCTGCATTGCATCCAGTGTTAAGTTACATTTCTCCCCAATTATTCGGACATTTTTCAAATTAAGTCTAATGATGTCACTATCTATTGATAATTTTGCATGAATTTTTCAAGAGGTGTTTGGATAATGTACATGAATACCCGATCTAGGGAGGCAAGAATTTACAGTGATTTTTATTTTTATTAGCATTGCATAAAGATCTATTGCATCGGATTTATTTCACCTTGTTTGCTTGTCATCGTACAATGATCATCATAGATCTCTTCGTAAAGTACGCTCTTTATTTCTTAAGAAATTTTTCTCTGGAAAGTTTGCGATGCGAATGGAAAAAACTTAAAAACTTGAAGACACGGAGGCATTATGAAGAGAAAATAAGTTAGAAAAATTAGATCTGTACAATAATAAAAAGTGGTTACAGTCTTCCATTAAGAAATTTCCAAAAGTACTTGTTTAATGGTAAAGTTGGGCATGTTTTAGACAGTGGTTAATTCATAATTTGAGAATACCCGAAAATATACTCTGAGAAATGTAAGGATCGTTTAATGGTTTCAGTAGAGGAGCCATGTATATACCGGAATTGGTTGGTTCTAGGAAGCTATCAGCCTGGGTAGGTATTTTTAGCTACAATATACGAGTAGAACACATCGTAATGTGAACACCGATAGACGTCCGATGAACACACATGGGGTATAAGGTGCTTCAAACTCCGTCACATGCGTTTGATACAGTGGAATTTTCCTTCTAAAGTGTGTATAGATGAAATGGCAATGCTGGATGTTATGAGCTGTCTTGATCAGTTTTCTGGGACATTAGAGCATAAAATAGTGTACTGTAGCTCTCGCTAAATGCCAAATATGACTCGTAGAGAACTTATAGAATTAAATGATCATTAGAACCAAGTACATGGCAATAATGATTTTGTATGAATATATATTTAAAAAGAGGAAATTAATTGATTACCGGCATAATAGTTGTTGTTTCTACAATATTGTTTCTTTAATTGCAATATGTGTTACTATCCTGGAACTCGTTTCCATTGATTAATTTTTTGTGCTAAATGTTTTGGTAACATTTATACCCTTAATTTAACAACGAGTCAGATGGTATTACCGCCATCCATACCTGTTGACGCAATAAATGATACCGTGTATGCTACAGAAAAGGAAATCAAATTTTTTTATCTTATTCTACTCGTCTAAGTAGGCTAAAGAAGGAAATTTGCTATAAGTTCAATTAATAACCTCACTTGGTTGACTTTCCAAAATTTTGTCTCGTTTAATTTTCAAGTTGATAGTTTCCAGGGATCTTAAAACCTTAAAAGACGACGTGTCGAAGACTAAATTAAATTTAGAGCCTTCACTTTCAATATCCCGATGTAAATGCGTGAGAAACTCGGAGACACAAGCATGAGCGCTTGTTTTCAGAATCCCAATCCTGGCTAATTTCCTACTCACCCTCGTAAAATCGTTTCCGGCATGGCCATTTCTTTGACTCGGCCTCCCAGTCCTAACCACCCGTCCCGACCCCACACTCCTCCGGGTAATTTGTCCCCCCACCCTCCTCGATCGCGATTGTGTCCGTTCTGGATAAGCTCCCAGTGTGACATTCGATCTCTCTCGTGCGATCTTTGAGATCCTCTGGACACGGGCCCAACGTTTTTCTGGCTCCCATTTCCCGTCCTTTTTCTTTCCTCTCTCTCTCTTCCTTTTTACCCCCTTTTCCCCAGAAGCCCAATTTCTCTCTCTTCCTCATTCTGCCGAATTCTCCTTTTCCTCCCTCCAAGCTTTGCCATCCGATGTGATTCGAAATAGAGCCTCGGCAGCTCTCTCATTAGGGTTCCCATAAAAAGGTGTGCGGCAAATTATCTGATCTCATGGATCTTCGGAAGTTCCTCAAACACGAGATGGACACTTTGTTTTTCATTTGGGATAGTATATCTCTCCTCCGCTTTCCCAAAGAAAGAGAGGTTCTTTCTTATTTATTGGGTATCAATTTTCTTTCCACAAAGAAATGATTGCTTTCGTCGAAATAATGCGGGCGTATTTAATTTTTTATTCCGAAGCTAAGGAGATCGGAGGATTATTGTGTTTCGAAAGTTTCTCTGCTTGATTTTTATGGAGAGGGCAGTGATTTCGACTCATCCTCTTTAACTAATTGTACTGATGACGACAGCTAACCGGTTTGATTACCTTAACCCTCTTTATCTTACTCTGGTGAAATATTAAGAGAAAAGTAATAGGTTTTTTCAAATACATCGTAGCAAACCAAATTGCTGAGGAATGTGTCAAAACGAAAAAGTGGATTTTAGCCAGTAAAAACGCAATCACGGCAAAAATCGCGGGATTATCTATTGCTGCGCACATTTCAACCGTTCCCAGTGAGCAAAGTAGATGAACCACATACTGCATATTACCACATCAGGATGCGTACTGAGTGTAGGGACGTTTGGTTACCAAGGTGGTGGCTCTAACCCAACCCACCGCCACGCTAGGTCGAAACCTAACTTACTTTCTTGACAACCCTCGTACATACCATGATGACATAAAAGAGAAACAAGGAAGAGCCTGCGTATAGTTAATCATAAATGGCGTAGGTACATGTTTTCTAGGGTAGAAAGTATGGGCCATTAATATTATTGTTAATTTACCGGTTAATGTATGTTTAAAATGAACACGAGCTACCAAACTGTACAGCGACATTTCCTATGACTCTCTTAAGAAAAACACAAACCGACATCCAACCTTACGCACGGCTCCTCTTCAATTCTGCATACTTAATTCCATCCAACATCCCTATCTACTACTGTCCCTTCCTCTCTTGTTTACCCTTCTCTTCATAGTCTTCGGCATCCCACCGCCAGTCAAACCCCTCTGCATCCATCTTTCCTTCCTCTTTTCGATTTCTCCAAACAATCCTCTCCTCCACCATACCTAGCACTTCCTCTTTTGTTTTCCTTTCGGCCCATTTCACATTTTTCATTCTTCTCTCCACACCCATATTTTAAAAGCCTCCAATCTAGGCTTATTATACGGCCTCAATGACCATGTTTCCGCGCCTTGCGCAAGTACATTCCATATCAAAGTTTTGACGAGCTTTTTTTAACATTCTTACTCAACGTCCCTGCCATCAATTCCCTCCTTATGAAAGCGCGTTTGCCTAAAGCAATTCCTCTCCTTATGTCTCTGTTACGAGTGTGCGGTAATCCAACGGTAGAACGTTGGAATACCGACCAAAGGGCCCGGGTTCGATTCCTGCCGAGTACTTTAACCATACTTTACCAAGAAGTATTAACGTACAGGTTAGGGACTGCGCGAGGATATGTATGTATTTTTATGTTTGTGCATGTACATGGATGTATGTATGTGTATATACATATATATATATATATATATATATATATATATATATATATATTTATTAGGTAATCTACCGGTTAAGGTAGGTTTTTGGATGGACACAACTATCAAATAAACATTTTGTGACTCCCCACCTAGCAAACTAATCTATATCAGGTCCCTCTTCATCTCGGTGTACTTCTTTCCTCCCTTCATCCCGTCCAACATCCCTATCCTGTTCCTACCCTTACCTCGCTTGCCCAACATTCTCCCCTCTATTACCCTCTTCAACATTCCACTACCGCTCAATACGCCTTTCATCCATTTTTCCTGCCTCCATAGGATTTCTCTCAACAAACCCCTCTCCTCACCCACCATTTCCAGTACTTCCTCATTTGTTTTCCTTTCGGTCCATTTCACCTTCTCCATTCTTCTCCACACCCACATTTCAAAAGCCTCCAATCTACGTCTATCCTCCTGCTTCAGCGACCACGTTTCCGCGCCGTACATAGCTACGCTCCATATCAGAGTTTTTACGAGTCTTGTCTTAACATCCCTACTCAACGTCCCCGTCATAAACTCCCTCCTCCTTGAGAAAGCCTCCTTGCCCAGCGCAATTCTTCTCCTTACGTCCCTACCACTTTGACCGTATTGGTCCAAAACACTTCCGAGATATGTAAACTGCTCTACCTGCTCTATTCTTTCCCCGCCTATTTTAATATTTAGCTTAGCCTTTTTCTTTCTGGAATATCGCATAACCTTTGTTTTATTAATATTGATTCTCATCCCATATTTATCGCACTGAACCTCCAATTCACTCAACAATGCTTGCAACCCCTTGGCTGACTGAGCAACTAATGCTTGGTCATCAGCAAACCTAACCGATTTTACGAGTTCCCCTCCGACTTTCATTCCTACCTCCAGTTCTTCCCATGCCTCTTTAATCATTTCCTCTACATATACGTTGAACAGTACCGGTGACAATGGGCAACCCTGCCTTACACCTCTACCTAACACTGCCCATCCAGACTCTCCGTTCCCCACTCGCACCTGAGCAGTCTGAGACATGTACAGGTTGCGGATCAGTCTCCTGTCCCTCCAATCCATTCCTATTTTCTGCAATACACGCATTAATTTTTCCCAATTCACTCTATCAAACGCTTTTTCGAAATCTACAAAACAGGCAAAAACGTCCTGATTGTATTCTATATTCCTCTCGACTAGTGATCTCATTACTGCAATGGCATCACGCGTACCTCTTCCTTTCCTGAACCCAAACTGATCATCCCCTAAGTAATCATTTGCCTTACTCTCTATCCTTTTGTTGATGATCCTGAGAATAACTTTAGCTGCGTGGGATATCAAACTTATTGTTCTGTAATCCTCACATGACGAAGCCTTTGCCTTTTTTGGAATAGGAACTAACACCGATCTCACAAAATCTTCCGGCCAGATTCCTTCCTCATAGATACTACGAATCAGTCCATATATGGCCTTTTTCCCACCTTTCCCTAACCATTTCAACATTTCTACAGGAATATTGTCCACCCCCACAGCCTTATTTGCTTTCATCTCCTTTAATGCCCTTTCTATTTCATCGTCGAGTATGCCTGGACCTAAGCTATCTTCTTCTACGTCATGTTCCTTTTCTATGTCTAACCTTGTCGGCCTAAGTTCTTTACCATACAGTGTTTCTATATATTCCTTCCATCTCTCTTGGATTTTTCCTGGTTCAACTATTATCTTACCCCATTTATCTTTAACTGTTAGCACAGCTCTTGCCTTCTTACTTCCCGATAATAACTTAACCTTGCTGTATAGAGCACCAATTTCACCCTTCTTCTGTAAACTTTCCATATCCTCGCATTGCGTTTTCCACCATTCTTCTTTTGCTTTATTTGTGGCCCTTCTCAATTTATTGTTTAACTCTTTGTACTTCATTTTGCCTAACTCTGTGTTTACATTTTTCCACCTTCTTCTCTCATCCATCTTCGCAATCATCTCATCCGTTACCCATGGTTTCCTTATCCTTTTCCCGTTAACGGTTCCTATAGTGTCTTTAGCGGCTTCCAATATCCCTTTCTTGATACATCCCCATTTTTCTTCGATAGCACTCAGTTCTTTACCGTCATCCATCATTTTCTCTACAGCCTCCTGATACTCCTTCCTCGTTAATTCATTTACTGCTTTTAAATTCCATTTTTTAACCCGCCGCCCTTGCCTTATCTTCTTGAAACGAACATTACATTTCATAACAACTAAATTGTGGTCAGAGTCCGCATCCGCTCCTGGGAAACTGTGCGAATTTATCACACTGTTCCTAAACCTGTGCCTAACCATAATATAATCTAACTGATACCTTTCTGAGTCACCTGGCATTTTCCATGTATACCTACGCCTTTTGTGGTGTCTAAAACATGTGTTAGTGATGACTAACCCCTGTCTCCTGCAGAATTCAATTGCTTTCTCCCCGCGTTCATTCCTCGTGCCTAACCCATAGTCCCCCACCTCACCACCATCTCTTCCTTCGCCTACCGTCGCATTCCAATCCCCCATCACTATCAAATGTTTCCCTGCAGGAACACTCGCGATGATATCCTCTAACTCATCATACATCCTATCGACTTCTTCCTCCTTGTGGTTGCTCGGTGGCATGTATACCTGAATAATGACCAAGTTCGTCGGCTCTGCTTTAATCTCTACGAGTAAAATTCTATCTGTCGCTTGCTCTATGTTGACTACGCTTCTTCCTACCCCTTTATTTAAAATTACGGCAACCCCTCGTTGGCTCTCATCCCCGCCGCTGTATATTACTCTATAATTGTCACTCCAGTAATCCCCGCTATCCTTCCATCTCACCTCGCAGAGGCCTAAAACATCTATGTTACCTCTTTCCATCTCTCGCTTAATATTTTCTAATTTGCCTCTCCTCAACATTGTCCTGACGTTCCAGGTTCCTATTCTAACTACTTTCGTCTTCTTCTGCAACTTCTTTCCTGCTGCTGTTATTTCTCCCCCGCAAGGATTTCGTGGGATGACGACCGCGGAAGCCTTGCCTCCCCCGCTGCCGGGCACGACACACGGCCCCTTGGGCCGAGTCCCGCAGTTGCCAGGACTCAATTTCTGTTTTGCGTCCATCATATTTTCTTGGGAATGATAATTGAGGTGGTTTCCCGTTGCCTTCCTCAATAGTGTTTTTAACGTGACACCATCACTTAATGGCCGCCCCACTGGGGTCAGACGCCATTGCAGCCGCCTCACTGAGGAACAGACGCTGCGTGGACTACCTTTCGTCTGGCTCCTAACCTTCGACCTATCTGGCATGGGTGACCCTTCCAGGAGTAATTATTATTACTCCCGCCAGCACAGCTCTAGGGGTCATCGGAACACACAAGCCCTTCCACCACGACAAGGTTGTAGTCCATGGGAGGGATATATATATATATATATATATATATATATATATACACAAGGAGGAAGAAGTCGATAGGATGTATGATGAGTTAGAGGATATCATCGCGAGTGTTCCTGCAGGGAAACATTTGATAGTGATGGGGGATTGGAATGCGACGGTAGGCGAAGGAAGAGATGGTGGTGAGGTGGGGGACTATGGGTTAGGCACGAGGAATGAACGCGGGGAGAAAGCAATTGAATTCTGCAGGAGACAGGGGTTAGTCATCACTAACACATGGTTTAGACACCACAAAAGGCGTAGGTATACATGGAAAATGCCAGGTGACTCAGAAAGGTATCAGTTAGATTATATTATGGTTAGGCACAGGTTTAGGAACAGTGTGATAAATTCGCACAGTTTCCCAGGAGCGGATGCGGACTCTGACCACAATTTAGTTGTTATGAAATGTAATGTTCGTTTCAAGAAGATAAGGCAAGGGCGGCGGGCTAAAAAATGGAATTTAGAAGCAGTAAATGAATTAACGAGGAAGGAGTATCAGCAGGCTGTAGAGAAAATGATGGATGACGGTAAAGAACTGAGTACTATCGAAGAAAAATGGGGATGTATCAAGAAAGGGATATTGGAAGCCGCTAAAGACACTATAGGAACCGTTAATGGGAAAAGGATAAGGAAACCATGGGTAACGGAGGAGATGATTGCAAAGATGGATGAGAGAAGAAGATGGAAAAATGTAAACACAGAGTTAGGCAAAATGAAGTACAAAGAGTTAAACAATAAATTGAGAAGGGCCACAAATAAAGCAAAAGAAGAATGGTGGAAAACGCAATGCGAGGATATGGAAAGTTTACAGAAGAAGGGTGAAATTGGTGCTCTATACAGCAAGGTTAAGTTATTATCGGGAAGTAAGAAGGCAAGAGCTGTGCTAACAGTTAAAGATAAATGGGGTAAGATAATAGTTGAACCAGGAAAAATCCAAGAGAGATGGAAGGAATATATAGAAACACTGTATGGTAAAGAACTTAGGCCGACAAGGTTAGACATAGAAAAGGAACATGACGTAGAAGAAGATAGCTTAGGTCCAGGCATACTCGACGATGAAATAGAAAGGGCATTAAAGGAGATGAAAGCAAATAAGGCTGTGGGGGTGGATAATATTCCTGTAGAAATGTTGAAATGGTTAGGGAAAGGTGGGAAAAAGGCCATATATGGACTGATTCGTAGTATCTATGAGGAAGGAATCTGGCCGGAAGATTTTGTGAGATCGGTGTTAGTTCCTATTCCAAAAAAGGCAAAGGCTTCGTCATGTGAGGATTACAGAACAATAAGTTTGATATCCCACGCAGCTAAAGTTATTCTCAGGATCATCAACAAAAGGATAGAGAGTAAGGCAAATGATTACTTAGGGGATGATCAGTTTGGGTTCAGGAAAGGAAGAGGTACGCGTGATGCCATTGCAGTAATGAGATCACTAGTCGAGAGGAATATAGAATACAATCAGGACGTTTTTGCCTGTTTTGTAGATTTCGAAAAAGCGTTTGATAGAGTGAATTGGGAAAAATTAATGCGTGTATTGCAGAAAATAGGAATGGATTGGAGGGACAGGAGACTGATCCGCAACCTGTACATGTCTCAGACTGCTCAGGTGCGAGTGGGGAACGGAGAGTCCGGATGGGCAGTGTTAGGAAGAGGTGTAAGGCAGGGTTGCCCATTGTCACCGGTACTGTTCAACGTATATGTAGAGGAAATGATTAAAGAGGCATGGGAAGAACTGGAGGTAGGAATGAAAGTCGGAGGGGAATTCGTAAAATCGGTTAGGTTTGCTGATGACCAAGCATTAGTTGCTCAGTCAGCCAAGGGGTTGCAAGCATTGTTGAGTGAATTGGAGGTTCAGTGCGATAAATATGGGATGAGAATCAATATTAATAAAACAAAGGTTATGCGATTTTCCAGAAAGAAAAAGGCTAAGCTAAATATTAAAATAGGCGGGGAAAAAATAGAGCAGGTAGAACAGTTTACATATCTCGGAAGTGTTTTGGACCAACACGGTCAAAGTGGTAGGGATGTAAGGAGAAGAATTGCGCTAGGCAAGGAGGCTTTCTCAAGGAGGAGGGAGTTGATGACGGGGACGTTGAGTAGGGATGTTAAGACAAGACTCGTAAAAACTCTGATATGGAGCGTAGCTATGTACGGCGCGGAAACGTGGTCGCTGAAGCAGGAGGATAGACGTAGATTGGAGGCTTTTGAAATGTGGGTGTGGAGAAGAATGGAGAAGGTGAAATGGACCGAAAGGAAAACAAATGAGGAAGTACTAGAGATGGTGGGGGAGGAGAGGGGTTTGTTGAGAGAAATCCTATGGAGGCAGGAAAAATGGATGAAGGGCGTATTTAGCGGTAGTGGAATGTTGAAGAGGATAATAGAGGGGAGAATGTTGGGCAAGCGAGGTAAGGGTAGGAACAGGATAGGGATGTTGGACAGGATGAAGGGAGGAAAGAAGTACACCGAGATGAAGAGGGACCTGATATAGATTGGTTTGCTAGGTGGGGAGTCACAAAATGTTTATTTCATAGTTGTGTCCATCCAAAAACCTACCTTAACCGGTAGATTACCTAATAAATAAATATATGTATGTATGTATATAAATGTACATTATTTTTTTTTCTTACGGGTTCCCCCCACCTTTCCTCACCTATTTGATAACCCCAACCCCCTCATCCCTTACCCTTCCCTGATGGTGCTACACCCCCTGCCACACACCTTTTTTGGTGGTTCGCAGGGTATTTATGTAGATGTAGATGTACCTTAGCAATATCTGTGGTATTTCAGGCACCAGATCTTCCTGGGAAACCGTAACCGGCACAGGAAAAGGAGCTGACCCTTCTACTCTAATGTGTGAATTTCACACGCCGTCGGGCTTAATACTGACTGATTCCTGTCTACCAGGCCGACCTTCGGGTTTTTTATTGCATTTATGTTTTTTTGTCTCTACTAATTCAGCCATTTTGGTAGAAAAAGCTTCCGAGATAGGGAAACTGTTCCACTGCTCTATTGTTAGACTTCCTATTATTACATTTAGCTTAGCTTTCCTCTCCCTATAAAACCGCATAACATTTATTTTATTTACATTTTTTCTCTTTCCATCCATATCGTGCTGACTTTTCAGTGCACTCCGCATAGTTTGAAATTAATTTCCTGACTGACAAACTAAAAAAAAAGTGGTCGTTTATAGGTCATATTCATTATATTTCCAAGATTGAGTTACATGTGATAAGAATTGTGAGTGAGAAATCCAAATGGCAAAAATGTGAGATAAATGAAATGGTAAATTTTTATTTCCGCAAATTGATTACTGAGGTGATCATGTTGTAATAACCGAAATGAATCGAGGCCTAAAAATAATAATGGCTTAATTATTTTTACTTTTAATATATTAAATGATATATTAAAACAATTAAGATGACTCTGGATTGATGACTCGTTAAAAGGATCAGTAATTTCCTGATCAGGAATCTAGAATTCCTATGTCTAAGCGGGAAACATTCATGGAATAAATTCTTCAAGAACTTATTTTGAAAATGAAAATATCATTTGTAGTTACAGTCCTTGGTAAATTAAATTTCATTTTTTTTTTAGTTTTTAGGGTCTATTTATTCGCGTAGACTTTAAGTGGGGGTCACTTTGACAATTTTGTCAGTCAATACACCACCCGCTATTTTCAGATGTTATGAGGGACATGATGACATGTTTTCCTTTGTCTTTTTATGGAAGAACAATAGCGATGGGATATTTGCTCATCGTATTCTGGAAACTTGATAGCTTTTCTCAGAATAACTGATGGCGGAATATTTTGCATGGCTGGTATAAGTTTCTTTGTGCATCGTGTAATCTTCCGAAAATAATATTGAGTTCTGTCTCAAGATCAATCGATCAGGTTCCATGTGGAGATATTTCCTTCCCTGTCTTTTGTCATAATCGTTTCAAAACCTTAGGATTGACAGTTCAGAAGTAACTTTAATGTTTAACAGACCATATACCTGCACTCAATTGCAATTATTAACGAAACGAAAGTGTTAGCATAACGTAATAGGATACATTTCCTTAAAAAAACTTTTTAAATCCTGTGTGGAAACGTAGTATTTTTTGTAGGTATGTTGCGGTGATGCGTATGTCTCCCATGCAAAACTTATTAGCGAGGTTCAAAAGGTTTAAAGAAAATATTGGAGACGATACGTGTCCAAGGCGTTCTTGCTTGTCAAGGGCAGATAATATTAATGACATTGGAAAAACCGTTTGATGAGATCGTCGTTCGAAACTTGCATACATCGCGGAGGCATCTGCTAAGGTTAATGAGTTTTTAAATGGGGATATATTACTCAAAGAAGAGCTACCTACATTCCGGAAGAAAAGGAAATTCGATTGGTAATTCATGCTGGAATACTTAAATTGAGCCAATTTTTTTGAAAATTCTATTGGTTTGTAATTATACCTGTCTTTTTTTGTATGCTCCAGAAAAAACGTCGCTGGTATAGGCAGTGGAATTGTCGTGTTTATTACAGGTTAGTTTGGAATAAACAGCTGAAGCTATTGAAACTACTTATTAAGCGGTTGATAAAAAACCGATACTGTGAAAGGACGCCTCGTGATTCATTCAGTAATACACATATGTGGCATATGTCGCACTGTCTGGCACATAGTTTTTTCCAAGTGCCACATTATATTGGAACACCCAATTTGTTCGCTGATTCTATCCCATTGTGACTTTTTTTCTCTCTCAAGACCAAATCGACACCATAAAGAACACATTTCGAGGTTGTGGTGAAAGCGAATATGATTGATTTCACTGAAACAATGTCAGAAAAGGACCTACAGCTTTTCATCGGACGGTGAAATATCCGAATAGAAACAAGATTTATTTAATAAACAGGTATCGAGGAGGCAATTTTCATTTTTATGGCACGTTTTCAGTACGTTCTATGTGAACATTAATATTTTTAAGTTTCAATATTTTAGTAACGTACTCTAAGGGTAAACATTGATCAAGTGGAACAGATTATGTATCTCTGAAGTATTTTGGACCAAAATCGTCAAAGTAGTGGAGACATAAAGGGGGGCATTGTTGTAGAGTAGGATATTGGTTGTTTTTTTAAGAGAGACAGGAGAATTAGGTGGTAGTTTGTGTCCATCCAAAACCTTCCTTAACCGGTAAATTACTTTAATAATAATCATGACCAATTCATATAAGTAATCTACAACTCCCATAAGTAATGCTTGTGCTAAAATTGAAACTTCAACGGCATTATAACAATTTCCTTCGAAACAAGATGTCGCGTTCTTTTTTACCAAAGACCAGTCTGTCACGAGTCAAGTGAAGATTTTTTTTTGCATTCTTTGAGTGAAGCAGATGTTTTACTTACGTAGATGAAACAAGGAAACGCGGCGTCAACTACAGCATACTAAGCGTGGATCGGGCACTTTCATGAAACCCGTCGAAGTGGAAACTCCGTGGAGAGTTGAAGCCAATGATTGAGTGCAACTGCGCGTGCAAGCTCACCTTCTCGGCGGTGCAGCGCCTCGAGGGAGATGGGTTGTTATTAGGTCGTACGCGTAAGTGCCTGCCTATGGGAGGCACTGGAGGCGGATCTAATGGGGGCAGGAGTGGGGGGCATCGATGCCCGCGTGGAGCGGAAGTCCAAGCTGGAATGTTTCTCAGCCAAGCCACTCGTGGAGACCCGGAGGGGGTGATTGGCGTCACCTTGGGGTCATGTTTGCCCGAGATAAGGAAATAGCATTTGAGATGTGGTACCGAAGTAAGCACTAACCCTGGTCCGCACAATGTTCCGCCACACCTCTGTATTTCTGATCCGTTGAGATGCCTCCATTGGTATTAGAAATAGTAAATGTTGCTCAAGTTTCTTCCCCAGCATGTATTTTTTCATGTTTTGCGAAAATTCCTTTTTTCCATGTGTCCTAATTAAATCAAAAGATACCCGCCGTCGGATTATCATTAAGTTTCTCACAACCTGGATCACTTGAGTTGGGAACATCCTGCCATGAGGCCAAAGGGAGCGGCCCGTGGGTCCAACGGTGGACTGTTTGCAATCAACTATGCCTTTTCGACTAATCTTATTCATATTCAATCACTTTTGTTTAACAATTGCTCGACTTATACCCAATACTATCGACTCGATAGTATTGGGTGAGCTCTACTTTCACTTATCGAACCGACCTTCGGGTTGATAACTGTGTTTATGGTTACATTCATATTCGATGGATTTCGCAGGGAAAGAGAATTGAAATAAATGCTTGTGTCCACGCGTGAGGAATAGGTTGTTTCGTGGCGAAATGAAATCACTTTTTTGAAGATGATTGCACTCACTGCGTTGCATGAACTGGCAGTGAGTAGCACGAACATTCGAAACTAGTATCACGTAAAAGTGACCTCACATCCTTAAAAATCTTGTCTGAACTGGGGAACTACAAGTATACTTGTATATACACGTAGGTAGGTACCTATTTATTGGGAATAATTCGGAAAGAGTTTAGGAGACAGTCAATAACAGAAATCATCACTGAAGTTTCAGACGGAAATTTTTTATAATGAGATTTGTTTTGGATAATTCTCTTTAAGTATAAAGTTAAAAAATTGGCTTTTTTATTTCACATAGTTTTAAGTTTGCTCGTTAGTTGTTACGCAATGCATTATAAAGTAATATTACGTATATAAACAAAATTGAAGCATTAGTTGTTCAGTCAGCCAAGGAGTTGCAAGCATTGCTGAGTGAATTGGAGGTTCAGTGCGATAAATATGGGAAGAGAATCAATATTAATAAAACAAAGGTTATGCGATTTTCCAGAAAGAAAAAAGCTAAGCTAAATATTAAAATAGGCGGGGAAAAAATAGAGCAGGTAGAGCAGTTTACATATCTCGGAAGTGTTTTGGACCAATACGGTCAAAGTGGTAGGGACGTAAGGAGAAGAATTGCGCTAGGCAAGGAGGCTTTCTCAAGGAGGAGGGAGTTGATGACGGGGACGTTGAGTAGAGATGTTAAGACAAGACTCGTAAAAACTCTGATATGGAGCGTAGCTATGTACGGCGCGGAAACGTGGTCGCTGAAGCAGGAGGATAGACGTAGATTGGAGGGTTTTGAAATGTGGGTGTGGAGAAGAATGGAGAAGGTGAAATGGACCGAAAGGAAAACAAATGAGGAAGTGCTAGATATGGTGGGGGAGGAGAGGGGTTTGTTGAGAGAAATCCTATGGAGGCAGGGAAAATGGATGAAAGGCGTATTGAGCGGTAGTGGAATGTTGAAGAGGGTAATAGAGGGGAGGATGTTGGGTAAGCGAGGGAAGGGCAGGAATAGGATAGGGATGTTGGACGGGATGAAGGGAAGAAGGAGGTACACGGAGATGAAGAGGGACCTGATGTAGATTAGGTTGCTGGATTGGGTTTCGTTTGGAGTTACAGTTATTTGATAGTTGCCATCCAAAAACCTGCCTTAACCGGTAGATTACCGAATAATAAACAAAATCGCTTGTTTAATGACGTAATCATTCAATTTTCCCTCTTCTAGTTCATTATATTTTCTCCATTGCCTACTGGGATTACTATGCACAGTTTTCACCCATGGGAACTACGCTAAGAGGTTGCCGTGTATGTATGTAGTTGATGATGATGGTAGGAATTTATCACTCTTGTATGTGGAGTTTTGCTGTATTGTGAATTGTTATCGGGTTCTTAAAAAACTCGCAATTTTTTATGACCATTGCTTAAAACACTAAATGCTGTTAGTCTTGAAGAGTGCATTATAATTTGAAGGCATTCACAAACTCGAGGTCTCCCGGAAAGTGAGGAAAATTCTTTCTGCTGTGGAAAACCCAAATTACGATATTTAGCATTATGCAGGGTGTCTGTAATTTTAGGGATTTTTTATAAGCACAGGAATCCAAGCCATTTTCCCCAAAAATACATTCCCGAAATCGGGAAATTAAGCAACTCTATTTGCTTGATTGCATGGCAACAAAATCACAGACATCTGCCGTTGTCGGAAGGTTAATTGCATCTGTTCCTAATAGCCACCCAGAAAGATTACGAAGTGAGCCTCCCTCTGTTAGGTCCAAATGCCGAAAATAAACCACCATTAACGAAACACGCCCCGTCCCCGCATACATCGTGTGCTGGCTCCCATAGTTTGCCCGAGTGATTAATCCAGGGGATCAAATTAAGCATCGCTGCAAGCCAGGGCTTGAATTGGTCCTAAAGTGACGTGGGTGTGTATTCCTCCCTTTAACTCTTTACGAGGAATTCGAAAGAATTTTATGGTGATATTTTTTTCTAATTTTGCACGTTATTTCTTCTGTATTTTGGAATCCCTTCACTTTGTAGAGACTTGCAATTGTTTACACTCAATTTTAAAGTGAATATCTTTTTCCCAATGTATGAAATTACTCGCTAGAATCATTTAAAATAAGAGAAAAATACTATTGAGACATATTATAATTGCAATGATTTTCGTGGCGCATCTCTGTCGTCCTTTGTTTAACTCTTGAGATTCTTTCCTAACAGGCATGTGTGCATTTGGTTTTTGAAATTGAAGACTATAAATAAATAAATTTCTCCAACTTTCTTGGGAAAACTGTTTTAAAGCTCTGTACATCAATATTTTGGTAACGTCTAGACATAGTAAACGTTTAGGAGATCTTTTAAAGAAAAATGGATGGACATTCTTTAGGGATAAATCATTTGCTTCAACGAATATTCGCGGGTATCTGTCGCTTGCCGATTCTGTTGAATTTGTGCATACAATTTATCACTTGATGTTGTTTGTCTACTATTACTATTATCATATTACTCTTCATGCTTACTCCAGCATATATAGCGTTCTAAATAGTTGTTATAAAGATTTCTAATTCATAAAACGCTATTTAATATCATGGTCATTCACTATCCCGAATTCTCAATATGCACATGTAACCTTCGGTATAGTTTTTCCAAACATAAATAGTGAGTCATTCGATTGTCATACCATTATATGTTTTAATTCATGTTCTGATGATCTTTGTTTAAATTATTTTCTTTGTTTCTTCAGCTGAAAAATATGTAAGGGTAAAGTTTAAAAACCACGGTATGGAGACATAGTCTCTCCTTTGTTTTGTCGTAACCTCTAAACTATTTTATTAATACTGGATATAGTTTCACTCAAGAAGGCTACCAACGAAGAGCTGGAGGCCACCACAAATCTTAATAATATACGAGATCCAACCCCTGAAGCTTTTATAAGAAAATTATTTTTTAACGCCACACAGCCATCACAACCTTTCAATACAGCGAGCTTTAATTTAAGCGGGCAATCATTTAATTTCATTCCGACGTTCCTACATTCGCGTTCCGACCGTACAAATAAATGTATTCTTAGCTTCCTACATTACTCTAGGGGAATTCTGGCTCCTTCGTAAACTCGTATTCAATGGATCGGTGCCCATTCCGCTCTCCGAACGAGGTGGGCCTGAGTTTCTACGCGTCATTAAATATTAATTCATCCACCTCCGGCTCTCTCACCTAGCCATCTCCTGCACGCGCGGGGTCACTGTCGGAGAGTGACATCTGCGGCAGGGAAAGGTGCTCCTTTTCAAAGCAAGGCTTCCATCCCTTTAACGGTATAGGCCAAAACCGGATTTTTCCCATACGAAGTCCACTCCTGAGAGGCACACTCCTACAAGTGACACACGACTCCCTCGGGGCCAGTTATTTTTTCCGACGCGCGTTGATATCTCCGTGGTTTCCAGTGGAAGGGACGGACAGCCGCCTTACTTCCTCTGTGGAGCTGGGCGTAGGAAACAGACCTTTATTTGTCTTCGCCCGTCAACCGAGCACATCACTGTCCTGGGAAATGAAGTGTACCTCGGCAGACGTGGCTATGCAGGGGCGCACCTACAGGCAAACCAATGGACGGCAAATGGTAGAGAGAGGGTTTCATTCATTATTAAGACGAACGGCTCACGGAATGGGTGTAATGTCGTGTGCTCCTTCGTATTTCTTCTAAAATTGTATACGAGCAAATATATTACCAGTACTAATGAGTTAAATCAAACATTTCGTTCATTACCTCTTTCAAGGGACTGGACTGAATGGATCCGTGTGTTGGATCCATGAATCGATCATTTTCGGCAATCCTCTATTTTATATATTAATTCAACAGCTCATCTGTTGCTTTATTATTTCATCAACTTTGTGTCGAATCGAATATTTGTAATATTGTTTCTTCCGTGAAAAATATAATTGAGCAATGCGAAATCAGTTTTTCTCTATGATTCAAATAGACCTAGTTAATTGAAACGTTAATGAATTATCGGTGGCTCTGCCAGTGTCGCCATTAATATCTGAATTGGAAAACCTTCGTTCACTGCACAGCAAATAGAGAAAGATTAAAACCCTTATTCAGTTATAGCCGTGGGGTCATTATCACTTTTAAACGTTAAAGGTACCTTTTTTACAACCAATGGGAATCTTTTTATGGGAAGTAAAGTATTAATGAAGTTTTAGTTCAACAGAAAGAAACACGGGCTAAGTTTGTTCGCTCTTAACGAAAAACGTCAGGTAACTTGCTTTATTATGCTCCCTCTCAGCTTACATCAAGTGTATGGCCTCTTGAAGAAATTATCAAGCTAAAAGAATCTTGACTACAATAGGAAATAAACGTGTTCAAGTTTTATGGAAGCGAGCACACTGCAACAATTATTTCTCTAGATTAATTACACGGTTGCTTCTCTTCTTTTAATGATAATGGCATTGGCTCGCTTAATGACCTTTTACAGATCTCATGGCTGGTTTTAAGTAATAAATAACACAATGATCTGCGATTTTTGGAAGTTTTCTTCATCGTGGATTTCTTTGATATTTTTTGGGCTTGGAAAGGAATTGCTTAGCTATAACATATTGATTATAGCGCATTAAAAGAACAATTTTCATTAATAGCGTCGGTACTCTGATCAGTCGAGAGTAAAAGGACAGAGGTTTAAAGTTAATAGATGTTATGGTTTCGTGTTATCGTTAGATCTCTTCCGAACGGGCCTTTTTTCATTGGCTCTCCTGCTTCCAACGGTAGCTTGGGAGTACTAAAGCGATGTACCTTTAGCATTAGCATCATCTCGGACAAAATGTTTATCTACAGAGACGCCTTATTTAAAGCCACCACGTAGTGTCATTAATCTTCCATTTGATGTCACCTAACCTGATGTTCTCCAACTTCCCAGCCATTTCCTTGTAACATCTCCAACACAAAAGAGGTGACCGCGGGAGACCTGTTGAAGTGGCGATTCTGAATGAACGATTGAATAAGACGGTGCGTCGAAGATTTAACGAAGTGAGAATGCTAATCCAGAGTTACATAAAGAAAGTTTATGATCCTGCCATAATAATAATACATCATCTGCCTCTCTCATAGGTATGCGAAGTTCATTGGCTGTTTCAAAATATTACAAGCACCCCATAGTTTCTGAAAGTTTAGTTATCATAATTTTCTATTTTCGTTCGTCGTGGTGAAATTACTAGGTTTATGTTAGTAAACTCATTATATTTACTGCATTACTTCACAAAAAAATTATTTTTAAAGCTATTTGGAAATGGATTAGTTATGTATAATGAAATACTGCAACAAATGTAAAGTATGATTGTGTAATGAAAACATATCTAATAGGTTGGTTTTAGAATATTTACACTTGTATTAGGCAGCGCCTTAAAGTAGAGAAATAATTAGTTCCTTAGTCTATCAGTAACATACCTCTAGCAACAGTCCATTGATATAAACTTAATTATGCGTCTAAAAATAATAAAAATGTAACCAATATATTAGAGTATTACTAGAATTGAGCTCTTACGGCTAGCAGTATTGAATGAATGAATTAGCTCCAATAGCCGTAAACAGTTTACCTTTCAAAACAAAGGACAAATAAGGTTAGTTGGCAACTGCCAACAAGTCAAAGGATGGAAAGGGTAAAAATGGATAAGGATAAGAAAGGTGAATACGAATACGCGTATTTCGGCCACAAAGTAGCCCTCCTCAGCGTACTGAAGGTGAATCGCCACGACAACACAAGTTGAAGTGAGAAAGGGTTGAAAGCATCCGGAGAATATATAGGGAGGACACACCGGGGAATATATAGGGAGAATATATAGGGATTTTTACACATTCTCCTCCCTATATATTCTCCGGATGCTTTCAACCCTTTCTCACTTCAACTTGTGTTGTAGTGGCGATTCACCTTCAGTACGCTGAGGAGGGCTACTTTGTGGCCGAAATACGCGTATTCGTATTCACCTTTCTTATCCTTATCCATTTTTACCCTTTCCATCCTTTGACTTGTTGGCAGTTGCCAACTAACCTTATTTGTCCTTTGTTTTGAAAGGTAAACTGTTTACGGCTATTGGAGCTAATTCATTCATTCAATATATTAGAGGTTTGTGAAAAAATGATGGTATGTACATTCCATTTCAAGCATTAAGTATCAATGCTCTTCTCTGTCCACTTCTGAACAATCTTGTAGGTGAACTAATTATATTTTCAATGAAAATGGCACGCTTACCCATATTTCCATACAGTGGAGTGAATATATCCCATATAAATTCATAGAATTGGTGCTTGAATTACTTTTTCATCCGTGATATGAATTTATATGATTCGTCTATGAGAAATTGCGGGTTTATTCCTCCTAAGAGGAACTTAGGTGCCCACATTGAGTTGCGTACGATATATTCGGGTATTGCTAGGACGTCGTCAGATTGTCGAGTTTCTCTGAACACCTCGAAGAATATTTGCCGAGTATTAAGACGGAAATTACGGCTGTGCCGTTGTATGAAAGAAGAGTGGCTGAAAAACCGGTAGCTAACATGCAAGGGGGGGGAGGTTTGTTTCCTTTGCGAACTTCTCTCCTCGGTGGCGATGCATCCGCTAACGAATGCATCGCATTTCATCGCAATGGAGCAGTTTGGGGGTTGCGGCGTCAAAAAAGCAAGGCAGAAACTCAAACAAGTTCCAGTTCGCAGTGGTAAGGAATCCTTGACGCCAAAACCAGAGCGGTAGGAAAAACGCACCAACCTGCTTGCACCTGCCACGCATCCCACGTGAGCTTCTGAAACCGAGGATTCTCATCGCGGAGAGATAATCGTAAAAGCATTGTGCCGCATCCTGCCTACTCTTTGAGATAAAATGAAGCAAGGAAACTTTTTACGCGCACCATTAAATCACTCTGACACTTTCCCTCCAGACACATATCGTCCTAAACGGCAGGAAGTTTAAAGCGTTGCGAAAGAAGTTGGAGGATTGCAGAAGCGTCCGATGCAGGCAAGCAACTCATCCGACTGAAAAATACTCTCTAGTCTCGAGATATTACTTTTAGTGGTTTTATTACAACAGTAAATACAAGGGAGCGACATCTCAAGCGATAAGAAGAAAAAAATCAAGGATTATTCATTTCATTGCAGCGAAGTGCGCTCTTTCTTGCGTGAGTGCTAAGTGCAGTCTCACAAAGTAAGCGAAACTATCGCAGCGCAGAAGTTTTCATCATCTGAAACATCTCGGATTTTTTTTTTCATTCCGCGCTGTATAGTATATACTGAGCACGTCCAGATAAGCTATAATGTACGTTAATGCATCCACTCCCGAGATGTAGACGATGGAGACGGTCGTATAATCTAAAAGTGATTATAGGAAAGTCATAGTATTAAGCCATATTCACATGGAAATTGGCGTGAAAGAGTCGCAAATAAATATACTCTAAGAGTCGCAAATAAATATCCACTTTATATGTTCCGTAGTTTTAAGTAATAAGTATAACTACTAACTGTTAAAAACCTGCATTTGGTCTCGTATGCATTATGTAATCAGAGTAGCTTGAAATTACGTCCATTTTTTTAAGAAGGAATTTCACAGGTGGACTTGAATGTATTTAAATAAAGATTGACTGCGAATTTATTCTATTAATACAGAGCCATCAATGTCATGACATCAAATCACAAGTAATATATCCATACTAATTTGATCCTTTGTGATTCACCATAGAATAATTCTTCCCAATGTACCGTTAATAGGGAAGCGATAATAAGAGTGTGATATAAAGTAGGTACATGAGAATAATTAAAATTTTAAGATGCACTGATATTAAATTTTTATGGGAAATCATACATAGACGAAATAATAAGGTGTCCGTCTTTGAGCGACCATGCTACTGAAATTCCTGAGAATAAAATCAACCATCGCTTTCATTCGTGTTGTAGGTCGGAGTAGATATAAAATTAAGAACGTGTGACTTTAATAACGTTTTGTTTCACCATCAACATCATAGAGTGCAGTAAAAAAATTAATCTAATAATTTGGATAATTTTCAATCCAGATGATCTTCCCTTCAAATATTTTTCTATTGAAATATTCCCATCCCCTAAATGGAATACTGAAATTATTGGAACATACTTACATATGTTTAAGACGTACGACGTGTGGTTACTCCAATAGTATGGCCCTTTCTTTTCAAAATTTGAGTGACCTTGGAATTCGCAAAGTAAAAATAATCGATTTGGTGAGATGAACATGTTTCTGTCTGCTAGCTGTGCGACCCACAATTGTCGTGCGCCAGCGGTTGATGTGCAGCTGGAACAAGTAGTCCGTTTTGCGAAGTGACAACCACTTTAAGGTAAATAACTCATTTTGGATTCTCTTTGGAACGGAAATTTAATTCATTATGGCGTGTTTCAACGCCTTTATGTTGGCGCGTTCCTGACTGCGCGCATGCTGCGCCCGGTGCCAAGCGATTTGCATCCCGTCTCTTATTCGTCTCCAACCCACTGCCATTACCCACACTCCTAGATTTTACCCACTAATGTCATTGGAACCTATATGCGCGAACGAGGGAATGCATTGGTTTATATTATGCAGCGATCTAACCATCAAATTAAATATTTTCAGCAGACTAATATATGTCAATTATTATTATGAGATAAATTGTTTCACTCTTGAACCTACTAGGGGGTTGTTTAGTCAGTCGTCGCTCCTTCATCTGCATTTTTACTGGTTGACATGAAAACAACTAATCTTCTCTCAGCATGTGATTTGGAGCAGGGTTTCAAATTCGTAAAGGACAATGTCGAAGTTCGGATTACCCTATTGGTCTAAAGTGCGATGTTTTTAAGATTTCCAAATTACTGCTGTGCGACAGAAAGTTGAGGATCAATCCTGATGTCTGATATGATGCTAGAGGTATTATCAAGAAACTACTAATACCATGGAATATGACGAAGCCTCCTAAAATACAAATAATTCATGTGATAGAACAAGTGAAATATTTTGACTTGATGTGAGGAATTGTCTCTACATATATATACATATGTCTCTACATATATACATGAAAATGAACTTTTTATGGTGATTGAAAACGCATTTCATAAAATAACAATGAGTATGAAACTAATTTAGACCAACTATTCCAAATATAAAAGAAATTTTCGTTGAAGAGCTAGATGGAGAAAAAATAAATGCTAAGGAGATGGAGGACCGGAAGTCAGGACGGATGTGCGACTTGATGTTTATTAGATTAATGCGGACTTAGTTCATTAACAGTGGGTGGTTCCGAGACGAATGTGAAGAGGAGGCTATTTTAAAAAATTCTAATGAGAGGCGGGGAGAAAAATTGAAGAAAGAATGTACATGGCTGCGTAGATGGTATGAGTATCATGCACGGGTAAAGGAAGTTTAGCCTTATTTATTTATTTTTATTTTTTTCCTTCTTTATTTTACTTTGCCTCTCCTGATTACACAATGAACAATTAAATAGCTAAGATTTTACGGGCTGCACATGAACATGCAGAAGATGTGAAGTACGAGTACATGGTCGATTGTAATAGGAAGTTAACTCCAAAGAAGGGATCATCCCATACTCTCCTCAGTAGCCTACTTGGTCATAGAAAATCTTTCAAATTATCAGGAAAAGAAAATTAGTCTCTAATGACTCCTCAAGCCTTCAAATTCCAATATATTGATTTCGTTTCAGGTAGAAAGGTACTTATTTTTCAATTTGTTGAGACCGTGATGGTGAAAAAAAATTATTTCTTCGGTGATAAACTACATACTGTAAACTGTAAATTTTCACAGGGTAATTAAACTATGTTTTTAACAGGCTGTGTTAAATAACCTCTTACACTCATAGAAAGCAAATTTTCGGTGCACTTTGAAACCAAATTAGTCGTAATCATGGTTACATAATCTTAAAATTCAGTGTTAAATATCCAGTTATTTATTTTCTAATCCTTCATATAAGAAATCTTCAGAAGATGCCGAAATTAGTAGCATCTGACAGTATCAATTTAAAATGCATTATTTATTATGCCATATTATCCTTTACACAAAGAAACAATGAAGCAATGCCAACCAATGCCTCACAGTGTCCACGTTTATGAGATCAAATGCCATTAACGTACAGTGCCCGGAAGTTGGTGGAGAGGGAAGTTATTAAGGGCTGAGGCGTAAACTGCTCGTCACCGGTCGCGCCATACACCAGTTTGGAGGCGTTGAAATTCGCCAAAATGAATTAAATTTCCACTCTTAAGGGGTTAGAAAAATGACTCATTTACCGGGTTGCATAGTTAGCTGACTGAAATATTTATATTTTCTCACTAAATCGATCTTTGTTAGCGTAAGGATTCTATTGTCTCTAAAATTTCTAAAAATAACCGATTGCCCGTTGCAACAACTGATTTTTTGGGCTGAAAGAGTGAGACGTTTCATTGTATTATTTTTCATATTATTTATTCAAAAGTTCTTGAAAATATTGGTTGAATGCCTGCAATTTAGCAGTTTGTGTTCATTTTTGTGCAAATCTTATTGCTCTTTGATCAAACATTTTGAAATATTCTTTCCCTCTTTCTCTTATCTCTCTCTTCATTTTCATACTTGTGATATATTGAACTTAAATTTTATTTCTCCGTAACCATCCCGTTAATTCAATTCAAGGATTTTTTTAGCCTCCTACCCAAATCCATATTTATAAACAACCCTATTTCAATGGCTTTGAAGCATTTTTTTCAACCCATTTTCAATGCAAAAGTTAATATATTCGCCTGTCATGACTGAGTTAGAATAAACGATCACCATTTTTGTATTTCTTTTCAGGCACATCCGATCAGTATTCATCGATCACTTTGTGTTATCTTACATAGTGTCTTCGTGTATATCGAATTAATGAGTGCTTTATCGCTTTTATGAGTTGTCTGCGCTTTAAAAGAATTGGTGGAAAACCATTTGAAAATCCCCCTCTCATATTTACTAGATTGAGCGAGAGCTGGTTAGACAAAGGATGCCCCCAATATTAAAATATTACTTAGGAAAACACTCCCAGAGTTCATTCTTTTTTAGTAAAACTCGAGAATAATCCATAAACTTAGAGGTTTTTATTGTCTTAAGATAAGTGAGTCGTTGAATAAGTCCTTAAGAAAAAATAGGAAAATTATTTTTGGTAGAATTTTCTTTTTCAACATAATCTCATTTTAGTTCGATGCACTTTTCCCAGCGTTTCTCCAGTTTTAAGCCGACCAAAAGGCAAAATTTCGGAATGTCCTCAAAGTAGACATCTGTGTTGGCAATGAACTCCTCGTACCACGTGAATAATTTCCACCGAACAAGTTTTTCAAGTAGGGAGGTAAAAAAAAAGTCACTAGGGTCAAATCTAGTGATTGCGGTGGATGCTGTCATAATTCAAACTTTAATTTTAAAATTTCCGCCATGGAAATTGCGCAGGTGTGCATCCGTGCATTACTTTGATGGAAAAGAATTTTTTCTTTGGCAAATGAGAATCTTTATTTCTTCGGCGTCAGTTATTTCCACGTTCTTTACAACAGTGATTTAAATAAGTAATTGATTCGATAGATACTTTGATAGAACTTATATTTGAAAAATAGAAAAATTAATGAATTGAGGAAGGTGCCACTAGTGAAGGAAATGAAGTTAAAAGATTTAGAAATTGAAAATATCATAAGACTGATTACCTATAAAGGTGATGTCTTGGAACAATTTTAAGTTCCTTGAAAGCATCAGAAGATTTGTATTTATCTTTCACAGTCCATCACTGTCTACATCACACCTTAATATGTATGTACTTACACTAATATGCATATAATTTTTTATAATACTTGTATGATGCGGTCACAATGGTAAGCATTCACACACAACAGTACAATCACTCACTTCGTATGATATGTCACTAAAGTTCTAAAAAAAGGTAATATTGTAATCAATTCTCTTTAATTGGTAAAAATATTTACTAATAAATTCGTTAAATATAGTCTCTTGCTTGTATTTTTTATTCTTGCGCATAAGATCTGTAGTTTATTTTCAAAATTTGAATTTTAGTACCGGGATAAAACAGTCGTGTGTCTTCCCATCTCGTGTTCTGAAGCCCGGAGCTCCCATTGGAAGTCTTTCATTTTCGACTCTGCAGACGTGACACGCGATTCTTGTCCTCTTATGGAGACGGGCCTTCGAGACGGGTAGCCACAGTAACTCGAGGTCTCCACGACGTTATTATTTACGAGAGGCAATTATTCCATTAGGCGCGTGATACCCTCTTAGCGCATTCACGACAAGTACTTGCCACTGGCAACGAGCCATCGAGTAAGCTAAAGATTTACTCTCAATGTCCCCGTAAAGTGAACTGATTTGTATTCGGCTATATTCGTGCACTCAACCCCTTTGCTTAAATATGAAAAATAGTTCCAATATGAGTTTCGTTATACTCGCACATCGAGTTAGCAAGGTTTGTCTTTTTGATAGTTAGCCATATAATAATTATTTTAATCTTAGTCACATTAATAAAAATAAATGAGGTCAACGTTCTATTGTTATGATAAACGTTACAATTTTTTATTGCTGGCATTATTAAATTATTGTTTTTTGTACGAACTGTGGGACAACGGCCTGGAGCTTCTTAGACTCGATTTACACAATCACTTTGATCACTTTGAAAACGCTCCTTACAATCAACAATTTTTCTTCTAGGCATGCTTTATACTTACCTTTCGTCGTAAAAAATACCTGATATTTTTTCTCCCTGCATCTCGCTGGCCCTATATACTTCCCTTATGAGCAACCTACAGCATTTAAATGCATCTCAATATGTTTTGCAGCCTCCTTTCCCGCCGCCTTTAAAATGTACCCAATGAGATTCGGACTTCCACTTCCATGTCTTCGCTTGTATTCTTTTTCCTCTGATACCACAGAAATATTTTGAAAAATTCTTTGTAGCAAAACCTTTTGGAGACCATAGACACTTTAACATCATGGTTCCTACATTCAGTCAAATTCAATTGCTTTCAACACAGAGAAATTAAATACTTCATTGCAATTATCAGCGATTGATTTTTTGGGATAAATTTAGGGAGAAAATATCACTCGGATGATAATTGAGATGGTTTTAATCACTTGATAATGATGACGTTGATGTTGTTGAAGTGACCGTTGTTTTTTCGAAGAATTTATTTATCCAACATCTAATATTATGTTTTTGTGTCAACAGGCTTTTGAGAAAATTATGATTGGGGACAGTTAGCTGGCAACATATCAAAAAAGGGACATAAAAAACCACAAAAGAAACTATAGAAAATATAATTGGGGGAAGGACAAAGAAACTGAACCAATTGATGAGAAAGATAGGTGAAATAAGGAAATGTAAAAATATAAATATGGAGTCAGGTGGAAGGAAGTATAAAGATTTTAATAATGAATTGAGACGGGTAACAAATGGAGTGTAAGAAGCCCTGTGGAAGACGCAATGCGAGGATATGGAAAGTTTACAGAGTTGGTTGGTGCCGTATTCAGGAAAATTAAAACACTGACAGTGTGTAAGAAGAGAAATTCTGAGTTAAAAATCAAAGATAGTCAGGAAATGAATTAGTTGGGTCAGTGAGGATCCAAGGCAGATCGAAGTATACTAGAAGAGTTGTATGGTAAAGAGATTAGGCCAGCAAGCTAATACATAGAAATAGAAGATACGCAGATGAGGATAGCTTAGGTCTTACTCAATTGTGAGATGGAAAAGACATTAAGGGAATGGAAATCCAGTGAGGCAAATTAGGTAGGCAAAATTCCCGGGTGACTACCTAAAGGTTTAGGAATAGGTGGAAGAAAGAATATCTATGGGATAATTCATTACGTGTATGGGAGAGGAATCTGGCCGGAAGACTTCGTCAGATCAGTGACAGTTTCCTAACTAAAAAAGGAAATGGCAGCAATATTTGAGGAATACAGAGTAATAACTTTCAGTTCGCACGCGGCTAAAATTGTTCTTTGGATCAGGAATAAGAGGTAGAAGAGCCGTAAAAATGATTGCTTCGGTGATAAACGGTTTGTATTAAGGAAGGGGAGAGAAACTCGCGATGACATGGCAAAAATGAGGTCACTAATTAAGAGGAATATATAATACAGTCAGGACATATTTTTCAGTTTCGTAGAATTCGAAAAGGTGTTTAAAAAGGTAAATTGTGTAGAATTAATGAATGTATTTAATGGAATTAATGCAGATTTATTCGCAATATTTTCATGTCTCAGAGTGTTTAGGTGTGAATGGCCGATGGAGAGTCGTGACGGTTAATTTTAGGAAGATGAGAAACACAGGGCTGTCCGTCATTACCGATGCTGTTCAACGTATTTGTTGAGGAAATGGTTAAAAAGGAATGGGAAGAACACGAGAGGGCTGGATAAATTCCCACCCGAAAGCCCACTGCACTGGGAAACCGAAATGGAATGTGTAGCCTCAATTAAATACCTAGGCGTTACCCTCACAAACGATTTCTCCTGGGGGAAACACATACGGGGAATATGTGGGCAAGCTAACAAAAATTATGATTTAAATTAGGATTAGGAGTGCTTGGTAAGTGTAATGAAAATGTCAAATAGAAATGTTATCTGTCGTTGGTTAGGCCTCATTTAGAATGTTCTGCAAGAAAATGGGATCCTCGCGAGGTTGGATTAATTGCCGAATTGGATCGCGTGCAACATAGAGAAGCAAGATCTGTAAAACGTTTTTATTTATACTATATAACCTGCAAGCCACCGCTAAGGTTATTATTCATTATTATGAAATGAAGCTTTCACAAGGCGTGTACTTTCCAAATAAGATGTCTTTGATGACATTGACGTTGAGCAAGGATGCTAAGTGAAAATTAATGAAAACTTTGAGGAGAATGGTTTTTTATCAAGCGGGCACATAAGTCTTTCAATCAAGATGGCGTACATTGACGATGTTTTAAATAAGTAAGTGCGGAGATGAATGGAAAAGGATATGGAATGAATGGATAGGGAAAAATGTTGTTAGGGAAAAACGGGAGGGATAGGGAAAAAAAGTAGTTGGCTAGAGGGGGGGGGAGATTGTTGGTAGAAACCCAAGAAGACAGGAAAGGTAGAGTTTTTGGCGACGAAATATTGAATACTGTGATGGAGGAGGGAATATTTTGCAGTTAATTTAAGGAGAGGAAAAGGATGATTATGTGTGACGGTTTGAAGGAAGGTAAAGAGTATGCAGAATTGGTGCGCTCAATGAATTGTGGGATTTCAAGTTGTATAAATCCTCGGTGGGTGTTCAGTCTTCATTAAATGGAAGACTTTCATGTAACAATAATACATCCACCAAATCTTATGGCAATACCTTCGGGAATTTGATGGTTTTAGTATTTTACTCCATCAACAAGAAGAAAACTAAAATGCTAGTGTGCGGAAAAGAGAAGCTGAATGCAGATATCACAATTCGAGGGGTTAAACTAGAGCAAGTGGAATCCTTCATCTACCTGGGCAGCAGCATAACATGGGATGGAGGAAGTTAGACCGAAATCAAGCGAAGAATAGCCCAAGCTAAGAACGCATTCATGAAGAAGGGGCAATTACTATGTTCAAAGAACCTATGGCTGGAAACAAGGAAACAATTCGTCAAGACTTTCGTGTGGAGCATGGCACTCTATGGTTCCGAGACTTGGAACATGGGAAAAGTGGACCAGCGAAGAATAGAAGCATGGTGCTGGAGGAGAATGCAGAAGATTAAATGGACAGACAAAGTAAGGAACGAGGAAATATATAGAAGAGCAAAAGAGGATAGAATCATATGGAGAACTCTACGGCAAAGAAGAAATGGATAGATTGGACACACATTGAGGCACAATGGATTAATTAGGAATATAATAGAAGGAAAAACAGAAGGGAATATTTCACGAGAAAGACCAAGAGACATGTACATAGGACAGATTAAGAAAGACGTAAAACAGAAAAGGCATCAGAGATTGAGGGAATTGACATTAAATAGAGGCAAATGGAGAGATGCAATAAACCAATCCTAGGATTGAAGTACTGATGATGAGTATTTTACTCAGTAATATCGAAATTAACTCTACTTTTAATTAAAATCCAATTGCCATAAATACATATATGAAATTTGGATATTGGTTATTTATTAATAATCTATTTCTTCTTCATGCATCACATTTGATCTTCCGTCACTGATTTTATCGATCTAATATTACACTTAATAATATACTTCGGCTTTGAATATACTTAATAATTGGTTAAAATGAACTACTTTTGGGATTTAGAATTTGCACATTGAAATCATAGTTACACGAAAAGATGAAACGGAATTGAAAAAAAAACGTTGGTCGTAATAAATTAATTCTCAATGATCCTTCTTTTACGTGATGGTGATTGGTTTCCCTTCAATTGATTCATGGTGATAATGCATTCACTTTTAATGCGTTCTGTAAATCATTGTAGAACGTGTTATTGTGTTCAATGCAGACATTGCTCAAAATACCATCAGTTCTTTGTCAGTTCTTGAATGATCAGCTCTTGAGAGATTTTTGAGCGAAGTAAACAAAGTATGAAATGTTTAGCATCGCATAAAATTGGATTTATCAGCTACTCAAAACTCAACAACCATTGACTATGTGAAAACACAGCGAACCCATTGATAAGTAATTGCTGAAGAACGGACCTCGTTTCAAATATGCGTATCATCTAAAAATTCCAAACCAATGAGAAATCTCATTTCCATTTCATCAAGGTATTATAGGCGAGGGCATTGTGATATCTTTTTCTATCCTTCAGAAATTGATGCGTATCATTGGCAGTTTTATATATACAAAATCCCGAACATTTGTTTAATCAATGTATTGATTTCAATCCGTTGCATTCAATTCTTAGCCGCCAGCTGCCGTCCACTCAATTTTTCCACCTACCATATTCCGTCCGCTTCATTCCTTGTTCCCTGTGCTTCATTGCTTCATTCCCTGTTCTTCTTGTGTGTGTATGTATGTGCATTGTAAGAGTGACCAGTGATCACACTGGACCGTTGCCACCAGGAAAATTGCCTAATTGCAACGAAGTATGTAAATAAATAAATTCCTTCCCTTATACCACCCTTTTCTTTTCTCTGAGAAGCTACCGTTAGACCAAGCTTAGTAATCAAACACACGCACAGACACAATATCTTTACTGTTAAGTGTGAAAATCAGTTTCTTATGATGTGATAAGATACTATGAAAAAGTATTTCCGAGTTTTAGATACACGTTAATGAAGACGTCATGATATTTATGCTACTCTGAATCGCAACGAAAATTTTTGAAAAAAACAATCAATATTTGAGGAAGTATAATGTTGTTGCATTTGAGAGAGTAGGATGAGGTTACTCTGTCTTAAGACTTGTGATTCATTCCGATATTGACTTAAAAATTTATCTAGATTTTATATTTAATAATGATTTATGGAGAATATGTTTTCGGCATTTTCATCATAGTACTTCGTAAGGATAGGTCCAAAACTTTTGTTTGCTTGAGATCCGTCTACTTTAGAGTTTTGATACTCTTTACTTCGTTTTAGACCATATTGACACTAGGACAACATTTTTTCAGCATACGCGTGAAAGCGTGACTGAGAAGTGGAATCCTTACGTAAGAAATATCTTGCTCTAAGTGCCGAAGTAGAGCGTGTATTTCCAAGCGAGCCATTGAATCCCCAGAGAAATTTACGATCCTTCTGGGTAGATAATAGTTTTTCTTGGCTCACGTCCGTCGTAAGATCTATGGAGCCTCCTTGGTAGGGAGCCGTTTGCATAGAGCTGCCTACATGAATCATGCAGTCAATGGAACCCGATATTGCACGAGATGACAAAGTTACGGCGCGGCTGTTTGAGAGATGCATTGTCGCTCCGAACGTTAAAGGACTCACAGCCTCTCATTTGGGTGGCTTCGAGAGCCCAGTATATAAGGACTTGCGCAGTCAATTTTGCTTGCACTGCAACGCGTCTAATGGAGGTATTAGAGAAAGGCTTGGGAATCTCGTATTATGAATCTTGAATTTCAAATATTGTTTATACTTATGATATTTGTACAACCCTTTGAAGCCATTTGATCCCATTTGTTGAGTATGAATCCGTAGAGTTTGGATGCGATTTATAACTTCTATTGATTACAGGAAAAACATGACAATGATTAAGTAGCCAATTAATTTAAAATTCATGATAATTAAATTAATAAATCATTGAAATAAACAAATTGAGTCATTATCAAGACAAATGCGCAAAATGTGTGAGCCACCTTATGTTTTAACGCAAAATGACTGTTTTATGAATATTCCTACACAACGTTGAGCATTATTGCAATACATTAGAAATAAATTTCGTAATTCCTTGCTTTTATGAATATCACTCAGATTCTATAGCATGGAATATAGTATATTAGAGAAAAAAAATAGTTAATGAAGTTGGTTTTCTGTGGAAATGAGTGAAACTGAGAAGTGCATCCGTAGTTAGGGGTATTTTTTAAATGTACCTACTCCCTCAGGGATATGATAAGAATATAAAATATGTATGTTTAAGATTTTTTGTGGCGCTTTCAAAAATACATTGTCTGGTGGTATTTGGAACTGAACGACTTAAAAGAGTAGTTCAATTCAGAAATGGAATATGAATACACATTAATTGCTCTGGATCAAAAATCCCTTCGAATACCCAACAAAGACAACTCTCTGTGTGAACGTTGTATGTACGTGTATGATACATAAAAATAAATATGTTAAATAAAAATAATGATATTAGTGACAACGAAAAGTTAATAGGGTTAAAAAATAGAATCAACCGAAAATTGATCATACTACAAAATACAATGATGAAGTCCCCACGACAGCTGTTGGCAGGTTTGAAATTGAACTGACTTTGAAAATAAAATAGCAATAGGCATAACAATTTTAAGGACCGATTTGTTTGAAGAAGTTGATTTTTTAAACGGCGTTCCTCATTGCATTTGGAAGCTCAACTCTGTTATCTCTGCGACTTTAAATTCAGTATATAATTTTGTTACCAATAATTGTTGAATTAAATAATCAAATATTTCATATACTTAACATAATAATTCATATAATAATGCTTAGTGATGACGGTGAGGACTATTCTACATCATGAGGAAAAAATGTGAAATGAAATATTTATTTCATGTATACATAAGAATGATTTACCAAAAATGCAGTTTTCAAAACAGAATACGCTATGAAAAACTATACGCTATGAAATGTTTGTCAATACTACATTCCTGAATATGGAGGAGTATTGTAAGTTTTTGGAGCGGAAAATATAGGACCATTTTATTTAAATATTGAAGTGCGATATTTGGATATGTGAAATTTTTTGTTTTTCCGCATTGTTATAGAATAGAGTGAAGTGGATTGACGTGTTTAGAGAGGTTTATGGGTGAATAAAAACAGTCACCTAATATCACTGAATGTAGTCTAATTTATCTGGCCTGATGGGTTGGATGATATGTGCTGGATAAATGGAAGAAAGAGAAGACTCGCAGCATGCAGTCGAATAAGAGAGAGGTTGGAGCGATAAACATGATGAATGCAAAAGTATAGAAGTGAGCAGATTGGGTTCACTTAAGTGGGGGTTACTGGATACGTACGAGTAAGAGAGAAAGATGGAAAGATATTTTAGATCGAAGTAACCAAAGCATAATGGTGCTAACGCTAAAAGTTAGGTAAGAAATACGGCAGTAGAAGGTGCTAGAATATATTAGCGCACGAAGGTATTTTTTTAAGGTGGTAATTCTAGAAGATAGCGACTTCGAAGACAGTTTTAGACCTTCCGTTAATTGGCTGAACAGCCATCTGAGAATGAGTAATGACAACCTCGCCAGTTTAGAAATTAACTAGGATGAGGAGACCGAGTTCTGAGAAAATATTTGAAGTTAACGTGGTTGGTATAAATTGGGTATCATAAAGATAGCTAAATGAATCTTTCTGAAAAATTTTCCATGCAATAAAATACATTCTAAGAAAGTGGTAATTTTGTGTACACGATATGAAGACCTCAAACGGGGAATTCTAATGGTTTGGGACTTCTTTTTGGGGTTATAATATGTATGACGACTTACAATTTTTGAGAGATATTTTAAATCCCAGATTTTAAAGGTTCTTACGTGTGGAAATCCCTCTGTCGTTCCAACTGCATGCGACGGGTTATCCCAGAAACAGACGAAAATGAGATTACATAACAACCTAAATTTGAAACTAACATCCTATTTGTGGATTTTTTTCCGCCCACGTGCTATCACCCCATCCTAATGTATCACTTACCTACTTTGTCTAGAGTAGTAGTAGATTTTCCTCTTCTCTATGAGTCATAACATCCAGGTCGTAACTCATTCTGTAATGACTTCTCAGTTTGTAAGCTACGAGTCTCAGTGAATGAAAGCATTCGTGAAGCAATAATCCCACGTCTATACAAACTCGAAACGAGATCGTTGTAGAATGTTTTAAAAACCTGATGAATTCGTTCTTTGAGCATATTAACGGTCTTAATATAATTTTCTAAAGTCTAACTGCCTCTTTAGCCTACAAGTTACATTTTCCTCCAGGAACTTTGGGATCGAATGCCAACGGAAACTTGAGTAATGATTAAAGGAAGTGGGAGTTCAATGCCGGTAACGCCGCCAGGAACGAAAGGCGCAGAGAGAGAAATGTGAAGGGAGCGACAGATTTAGGAGGCCAGAGGGCGAACAGAAGGTAGGGAGGGTGGGGAAAAGCGACCCATCGTGTTGCGCCTATGGCTTGTTTTACTGCACGCGCGCTTCACCCGGACGGGACACCTAATTGCCTCCCTGCGCCGCGGCAGGCAGCAGAGGACGTCACCACATATCGATTAGAGTAGCGGCCCGCTATTATCTGGAGGTTGACCATTTTCTATCGAAGGAGTAAGCCCTCCGGCCTATGGGCTCCATCTCCCGTTGATCACCCCTAGCATAGCATGAAGTAACCTTAAATATTTCATCAGGAATATGAATCACTGCAACGTCAAATTTGAACTTCGTTATCCAAAATAATGGAATTATAATTTTCTTGAGCTATTTATTTCGTAGAGCGCATTTCCATGCATCTTAGGTTCAAAATAGTTTTGAATAGTCCAGGGTCAAGTGTACGATATGTACTGACAAACCAGTTTGAATAGGTACCCCAGACTGCTAGTGATCTGGTATTTGTCTTAATGTTGACGTATTCGGATGTTAAGCCAAGTTTCAAACTTAAGCTATTGAAAGAACTGAACAACAATCAACTGAACTACTTTCGGCATAAGTGAGAGATATAAGTGCCAACATAACGCCACAAAAAAAATCGAAAATCAAATACTACGTATACGTAACCCTCGGAAATTCAAAATTCGCGATACGTTTTGGACAGACCTCGTTTTCACAAATATTAGTTTGATCATGCACTCGAAAAAAGTTAGTCATACGATAGATAGAAGGTACTTATATGCAACAATATTCAATAACAGGTTACATATATTCTAGTCATGCTGTACAACTGTTGAAAGGATGGTTCTAATGAATAAAAAAATAACATTCAGAAAGGTCATATAAAGCATCCCCTTTACATTTTGCATATGCTTGGACATCTTGGTCTACTTTTCATGAACCTGAAAATACTTAAATGCGTCTGAACCTGAAATCTGTTAATAAATTATTGGTGGGAATTGATATTTTCTTGAAAATCCATCACATGAGACCTATCATAAATGAGAAAATATTTTCTTAGTAAGTACTGTATTCCATCGAATTTTGATAGTAGCTAATGTTTTTATACCCTAAATTCATGGTAGGGAAATAGGTATATAACACTTTGAAAAACTTATGGTCAATATCAAGGACTAGAATCGAAGTTTTTAGCTATACATACGAGTATAAAAACAGGTTAAACTTACTTGTTTGCTGAAGTTGTTAAGCGCGGCATTACAAATATCGCCGGACCACCTCTTTCAAAATACTATAATTTCTCCTTATTTAGATTTAATGATGCCAATACAGTTATCACAGGCCTTCATTCAAATCCATGGTTTCAGAAAAACCATATAAACTCGAATAAGCCGCCAAGTACGCTTATTACCATACCATTAACATACCATATTGGCCATACTTGTTACCACTTACCGATTCTGTTTTACAAGGTTCATATAAAACATCCTTTAATTATAAGGAATTCTATGAAGACTATTCGTCAAAGGAAAACATATGCACAACGCCCTTCTAATTTCATTGCATTGACCTGACGGATTTCAAATTCTGGATTGTGAGGCGAATTTGATTGTCATTATTGAATAACCTTCACTGAGCGTACCATAAACGTCACCTCTCCTTGGAGTAAAAGGTTCGGAAATTCAACGACTCGGAAACAGGGAACGAGAAGCGCAGTGCTTTAATCAATCATTACTCCTGTCTTCCTTGTTCCAGACCCAAATGAGCCCGTAATGGGTAGGCGTCGCATCACACATGTACAAGGTATTCGCCTCGTCCCATGCGATTGCCTGAGATTGGGATCGGAGAGCCAATCAATTTTTTTTCCTATTCCACAGTCTGCATTGTCTGAGGGACATTTCTCCGTTCCTCCGCCGTCATAGTATTGGTCCTACTCCTCTGCCTTGCACGCCTCCCCATTTAGCCTCAGGTGCCCAGATCTAGTCTCATCCATCACGTCACGGCACGCCCCTAGTAGACCAACCAAATGTCGAGCACTGAACGGTCAAATCTTAGGCCCTTGGACTACATACAACCAAGTGTCGTCCCAGGGCAGCAATTTCCTCGTTTACAAGGGAAATTGTCCGGTGAATGTCGATGAAAGTTTTTAATAATTTTTTTCCACTTTTCAGTCATTTAAAAGCGACCAGGTATTTTAAATTTTTAGATCCACATTTTTCCTATTTAGACGGCGTTCACCGCTGCTGGAAAAAGTATAATTTGATCACTTCCCAAACACTTAAGCTAACAATTGGTTTTATCTTTAAAAATCAAGTTTTGTTTTTCTTCCAGAATTGGTTTCGAATATGTCGACCAGTGGCAGGCAAAATTTTATTTTTTTCGTTGGTATATAAGCATATGGTAATTTCGTGTGCATTGACATATTCCGTCCTCGGTGTCTTACATGGGAATATAAGGTTAGTTTTACCACGACATTAAGAAATACCTTATTTTGAAGATTTGAAGTAAGTGATACCTCGAGTGAAATCATTGAAAAATTACGTATAGCTAGAAAAATTACAATTTAAATATAGAAGGAACGTAGCTATGGTCGTTAATCAATGTACACAAAAAATACCGGGACCGTAAACTTGATTTATTTTTTGTTTACATAGAAAAATTACGTTTATACAGATGAACATGATTGCAGTATTTTGTAGGAGTTGATGTTTTTACCAAAGAAAACTGCTAATTATTCGTAGGCATGAATCAAATAAATGATGCGTCCGAATACATAACAACTATAGTATCGGATTTACCATGCATAGCAAGCTCTTTATGACTAAGAGGCTGGGGATTTATAAAGCGAAGAAATTCAATCGTTAAGTGATATCCTTTCGGGTTTTTCACCGGGTTATTGTCTCCATACGGAATTGTTATTTTCTCGTAAGATCTTTCCAAAAATTCATTCGTGCATAGTGTGTCGAGACATATTTTCATCAATATTATGTAAAATATCAATTGACCATTTGTGGACACAAGTCGCGCTTAGTATGACTCAGAGTGAATTTTTTTGTTTTATATTCTTTACTATCGCAGTCTTCGGTAAACCCTGCCTATCGCTATTTTTTGAATGAGTTGTCTTTTATGGAAGATTTAAATGGTCTTTTAACACAATTCCGATATATTATACTGATGAATCAAACGGAAGAAAATAATTGTTCTTTTAGTACAGGTATGTTAATTCGTACACGATAATAAGTAATTCTTTATGCAGTAATTTCAAAGGTTTGATACGAGGTTAAAAATATGAGGATTTTGTCCCAAATGTTGTCTCCCGTAATGCACTCTAAGGTATTTAAACTGCAGTAATTGCTTACATTTTTAAAGACATGATGTAGACATCATTTCGACATTTTTCTTGTCAGATTCGGCGAACAGGGTTCGTCCGGAAAATAAGTTTATGATGCTCATTATCTTTTTTGATAAAAGGGGAGTCGTCCACTACAAATTTGTACCTGAACGACAAACTGTAAATTCTGCATTTTACGTCCAAGTGCTCGACAGGCTTCGAAAACGAGTCGCCCGCGTCCGGCCAGCGATCAACCGTATGACTGACCACCTGAGCGACAATGCGCCGTCTCACACCGCGCTTGTCGTGTCGGACTTCTTGGCCAAGCACGGCATGGCAACGGTACCGCACCCGCCCTACAGCCCGGACTTGGCACCACCGGACTTCTTTCTGCTCCCGAAGATAAAGAGGAGTTTGAAAGGAACGCGATACGGGACTTTGGACGCCGTCAAAGAGGCCGTGACGACGTGTCTTCGAGAGGTTCCCGATGATGCCTTCGCGGGAGCGTTCCAGGAATGGAAACGCCGCTGGAACAAGTGTATCGACTCAAAAGGGTCCTATTTTGAGGAATATTAGCTTAAGATATGTAGAAGTGTAATAATTTTTTTTTCCTGAGCTCAGTATACTTATTTTCTGGACGAACCCTGTATATCGATCTTGCAAGTTTGTAAGACGTATGCAAATCCTCTGCTGAATTTTATGGGTAGGACAGTGTCTTGAGCCTCTTTCCTAATCTTCCTTAATTTTTGTGTTGTATTTTTCATAATGTATTAATTGTTGTTTAATTGCTGTAATTCTGACAAAGAATTAAAATATGTAATTTTCTATTCATTTCAGGTATGTACCAACTTCCATTATCCAGTCTATCAATAGTAAGTTTATTTCCTCATAGTATTTCAAAATGCGAACTTAATTTTATATTTATGCCATTTTCTAATCTTAGAAAACCCCTCTTTTAAGAATTTGTTAGGACAGTATCGGAATCACAATAAACATCTCTAGTAAAGAAAAAGGAAGACCTTCCCTTCGTTGAGCAAAAAAGATGTCTCATTTTATAAGGTTTTTATTTAAAAAAGTAATTAAGGTTGCAATTAATTAAATTGCAATTATCTATTGCAAGTTAGTAATTTACTAACAACATATAAGTCAGGGTCCCTTTCAAAGTTGTCTTCTCCCCAACGTATAAACTGATCCCAATGGTGTTTCCACATTTAAAATAGTCGTGGAAAACTTCTTCTAGAATACTCATAAGCACCTCCGCCGAATTTTTCTCTATGTCTGTTATGGTGGCAAATCTTTCCCTTTTGGCGGTTTTTTAGTTAGAAGAACAGAAAAAGTCGCATGGGGCCAGGCCTGTTGAGTTTTGTGGGTGGGGGAGCACAGTGGTCTTTATTTTAGCTAAAAACTCACGAGTTCTTAGTGACGAATGAGCTGGCACGTTGGCGTGGTGAAAAAACCAACTCTCCGCTCTTCCAAAGTTCGGACCGTTTTCACCTGATATCGCCTCTTAGGCGTTTCATCAGGGAGTACCTTAAGTTGATCTTCTGACCTTAGGGTATGAAGTCGTGACTCACAGCCCACTATGCATAAAAAAATAGTCATTATCAACTTTATATTCGAGCGAACTTGTCGAGCTTTTTTTGGGGCGGGTGATGTTTCACCAATCCATTGTGAAGATTGCACTTTTGTTTTGATGCCATTTCCATAAACTCATGATCTGTTATGATCCTGGACAAGAGGGTTTCATTCACTTCTGCTCGATCAAACAGGCCCTCACAGACTTGAAATCGATGTTGTTTCTGGTCTGCTGTCAACAGGTGAGGCACGCATTTAGCGGTGACTCGATGCCTCAATGTTTCCGCCAAGATTTCATAGATTGAAAAAATCGAGATGCCAGACTCTTCTGCAAGTTTTCTGAGAGTTAAAAATTGATTTGCACGAACAAGATCATACGCTTTCTCAATGGGGGGTCATGAGTCAACGTGGATGATCTTCCGAAACGTTTGTCGTCTTCCACTGATTGCCGACCCTATTAGAACCAAGTAACCCCTCATAACACGCGGGATTTGCTGAATTCTACGGAGAATTTCAGAGAACAACGATGCTCCTTCAAAACCTCAATCCGCGGATCTGATTTTTCGCCACACCCCACGAACACCCTTTCACATAAACGGTCGTAAATAATCAAAAAACTATATACGTATCAGAGTGATTGAAGGCAGTTATTTAGAACGTTTTTGCGGACACAAAACTTTCAAGCAGTTTGTATAATAACCATCTGGAGGCGTGGTATTAACAAAAATCGGAAACCCTTGAATACACCAAATATCACCCTGCTTCAATGACCATGTTCCAAGCATCCATTTCTTCTGTCTCCATAGGATTTCTTCCAAAATCCATTTTCTTCCCCCTCCATACTCAGCACCACCTTATTCATTTCCATTTCTGTCCCTTTCACCTTTGCCATCCTATTCCACACCCACATTCAAAAGCCTCCAATCTATACCTACAATCCTGCTTCAATGACCGCGTTTCTGCGCCGTACATAACTACCCTCCATATCTAAGTTTAAACGAGCCTTTTCTTAACATCCTTACCAAACGTCCCTGTCATTAATTTTCTCCTCCTTTTAAAAGCCTCTTTGCCTAGTTCAATTCTTCTTCTAACACCCCTACTACTTTGAACATTTTGGTCCAAAAAACTTACGAGACATGTAAACCGTCCCATCTGCTCTAGTTTTTGCCCTACCATTTTAATGTATAACTTAGCCTTTCTGGAAACCCGCGAAACTTTTGTTTTATTAATATTGATTCTCATCCTATATCTATCGCAATGAATTTTGAATTCACTCACCAACGCTCGCAACCCCTTGGCTGACTGACAACTTACATCTTGATCATAAGCAAACCTAACTGATTTTATATATTCCCCGCCGAATTTCATGCACAACTCTAGTTCTTTCCATACGCCTTTAATCATTTATTTCATACGTGTATGGGTTGAACAGCGCAAGATGAAAACGGACAATCCTCCCTTACACGTCTTCCTAACACTAACCATCCAGACTCTCCGTTCCCCACTAAGACATGCACAGGTTGCGGATTAGCCTCCTTGTCCTCCAATCCATTCCTATTTTCTGCAATATACTCATTTTTTTCCAAATTCGCTATACCAAACACCTTTTCGAAATCTACAAAATAAGGAAATACGTCCTGATTATATTCTATATTCCTCTCGATTAGTGATCTCATTACATATATGTGTATGTGTGGGTGTGGAGAAGAATGGAGAAGGTGGAATGGACCGAAAGGAAAACAAATGAGGAAGTACTGGAAATGGTGGGTGAGGAGAGGGGTTTGTTGAGAGAAATCCTATGGAGGCAGGAAAAATGGATGAAAGGCGTATTGAGCGGTAATGGAATGTTGAAGAAGGTAATAGAGGGGAGGATGTTGGGCAAACGAGGAAATGGCAGGAACAGGATAGGGATGTTGGACGGGATGAAGGGAGGAAGTACACAGAGATGAAGAGGGTCCTGATGCAGATTAGGTTGCTGGATTGGGTTTTGCTTGGAGCTACAAAATGTTTATTTGATAGTTTTGTCCATCCAAAAACCTACCTTAACCGGTAGATTACCCAAAAAAAAGTGTATGTGTGTACATATATATGTGTGTATATATATTTATGTCTATACATGTATATATTACTATAAGGTAATCTACCGATTAAGGCAGTTTTATGGATGGACACAACTATTTAATAAATATTTTATGACTCCTAACAAAACCCAATCCAGCATCCTACTCTAGATCAGGTTCCTCTTCATCTCTGTGTACTTTCTTCCTCCCTTAATCCCGTCCAACATACCTATTCTGTTTCTACCCTTTCCTCGTTTGCCTAACATTCTCCCCTCTATTACAGTCTTCAACATCCCATTTCATCCATTTTTCCTGCCGCCATAGGATTTCTCCCAACAAACCTCTCAAGTGTTTGCGTTTCTCTTCTAGAGTGAAAAATAGAATTCCCAACTTGAGTGATGACTATTTATAAAGGAGGAAAATGGATACTCAAATGCCAAGATTTTGCAAATTAACATATTTAACTGAGGCATTTGAGTAATTCAATAAAGTGGTTAAAGTTTTATTTCTGAATTAATGTTCTTGAACCTAAATATGAATTATTTTGTTAACATTTCAGCATTTGTCGCTTCACGATATATTTTTCTATTCAATCTCATTTTAATTGTATTTTTAAGGCAAAATCTTTATTCATAATTGCTACTAATTTTTTTTGGAAGGATAAACGGAGGGTAGCCTTATATTCAACGCTATCTAGGGAAAGTTGGAATGAATGTTTGACGGTCAAAGAAGTTGAATTATCTTGCTGGCAAAAACACCATATACTCTTTTTATGATAACTATTTGACAATATTATGCATGCCTATTATAATAGGCAATATGTTATGGATGCCTAGACCGTTGATGTTCCCATATTTGTTTTTATTAATTCGTAATTAGACGTAATCCGTTTGTTCGCAGGGAATTCAAGTTCAAAAATTCAATGCGAGGGTTTTGTTAACAAATATTTCTTCTGCCCTTGAAAGTTAAAACCTTGGCACGCAAACTAAGTGCAATACAAACATAAACAAGACTGGAATATTAATTGGGAAATACAAACAAGAATATCGAACGTTTGCTAGCAGGTAGCGTCAACCCGTTTTTATATTCCCTTGCAATTTCGTCAGATAGCCGTTCCCGATCCTCCACGACTTCGTCGTTTCACCGCTACGTGGCGTTGGCCTGTCAGAGGTGGCGTTAAGCCAAACGCAGCCAGAATTTCGATAATGTGTGGTCTCCTTAGTAATATAACTTGTCACATCGCGGTCGCTCAACTCCCTGCTATTGGGTTCTTACGTGACGGAGTAATTCTCACGTTTAATTTGTTTCCATCAATTAATCCCTTTCTCGGAATTAACCGGCATTTTCCTGTTTGTAGTATTTAATTTATTCCGGATAAAACCGTTATATTTTTGAATTCCTGGGACGAAAATACACCAAATTCAAAGAAACAATGAAATATTCGCTGAATTAGGAAGCTTATTTACTCTCTTGGAATACTAGAAATGAATTATTGAAGGATTACATGTTCATTTCTTGTAGGTCGTAGGCTATGTAGTGTGTTGTACCAATAAATAAATTAAAATTCAAAATACACTCTATTTTTTTATGCTGACTGTTAGTGTTATTCCATTTTGTAAATGTTCAACATTCAGAAGTTTGTAATTTGTCATACTGTAAAGTCAAAGTAGGCATACAGGCTCTTTTGAGACGGCAGCACAACGCCCTCTTGTGAAACGTTGAATTTATTGGCCCTTTAGCTCCATTCGAACATTCTCCTCTCAGAATTGGAGTATACTATTAGCTATCGTTATGAATTTCTGCATACGAATTAAGCATGAGTTGTTTGAAGACTTTGAAATAAGTTTGGAAACGAGAACGCGCAAATTGATCCCTGCATCCAACATAACTCATTTCGTGCTAAGTTCAGCCTAGTTATACGTTCTGTGGCTGATGAAGGTTTGATAGAAACACCACTGTTTCCTTCAAATATAAGGCATATTATGAGTTTAGTGTTGAGTGAAAATTAGCCTGGTGTTAATGGTACCACTGTTTTAAATTACAGAGGTTCTGAGGAAAGAGAAGGAGGAGATTGCATAAATAAAAATCATTAGGTTCCTGAGGTTGGAATGCAGAATTGATCACGAATACAGAGAAATGAGGTTACCATCATAGGAACGTGCAAAGTCGAGTTCTGCGTCGATATTAAGTAAAGGATTCTCAAAAAATCATTATGGACCAATGGAAATATTATGACATTGGTGAAGTAAGGTTCCAAACATTTTCACCTTATATTGGTCAAGGAGGAAGCCCTCTGTAACTTTTCTAGAAAAGTCTCTCAAAAGATATTTGGTAAGAGTCCAACAAGACAAAAACACGGAGTTTTGATTTTCAAAATTTTATCAATATTTTCATGCATGACAAAATAAATTATGTAGGAATTCCGCCCGCGGTATGGAACTTTTAATTAAAATATACGTGCTTATAGAGTGGCAAAATGTGTAGAAAGATTACATAATGTAAATGTAAATGTAAAAGTTTACATAATGACGAGTCGAAGAAGTTGGGTGAAATTTCGGAAAAAAGAACTCAAGGACTCCGATAGAAATGTAGTTGAGAGTACATTCATGACGAGGGGAATTAAGAGCAAATTGCGTTTTTAGGAAGTAGTGTGAAGGTGTGCTCATTGAAAACTATCAGAAACTGGCTGCCCGCCTTATATCCATTCATGCGTACTTGTACGTAGAATAGCACCCAAACGTATATATTACTTTGAAGACCGAATCCAGAGACGTTTTAAATGAAAGTGTTTTAATGAGGTTTTTCTAACGAATGATGTGCACTCCGCAAAGGCTGGCAGCCATCTACCACCGGCCTCCAGCCTGAGACTCGCTCGAACCCAGAGAGAAAAACCGCCCGCCACCCTTCGGTCCGTCTATCCGGGAAAATAAGTCTTACAACTTCTGGGACAAACCTTGTACGATTTTATTATTTTTCTACATTGTCCCCATTCAAATGAAGGTATTTATCATAACGATTCACAAGCTTTTCAGCACGTCCTTGAGGAAATCTGCCACCTTACATTTCATCTACTTATTTACACCACCATGCAATTCTGCGTCACTGTCAAAGTGCTGTGCCGCAAACCACGTCTAGCGAGAGATCCATAATCGTAAATTGGCGATTTTCACGTATTTTTTCGTTGATTTTCACCGTCAGCTCACCTGTCACAAGGCTAGGTCAACCGCTGCGGTCCTCGTCATGAACATTGGTGCTGCCATGCACCACTGCCTCACTCCGCCTGTGATAGTTTTGAATTCTGTAGTAATTTTGATTTTATTAAATCCAATGTTCGACAGTTGTAGGATGGAACAACATTGAACACATTATTTGCAAGCAGCCGCAATACATCCTAGTTTGCATTGGAGACTACGTGGTTGATGGTGCCACCTTGGCAGCATGTTCCAATAGACATGGAGCTAAATTTGAGTTTCCAGTGCACCAAAAATATAATGTGATTTTTTATTGAAGAAAAATCAAATTTTTGTAAATCTCAACTAATTTCTTAGTAAAAAAAATGGAGCCTACTATTTTTTTTATATTTACTTATTTCGCCTACCAGACACGCATTTAATATCAAGAGCCACTACCATTATTATTACGGTTAATTAGAAGTCAACTGTAAGCCGAAGTATATCAAATTGGATTCTCAATGATTTAGTATTATTGGCATATTTTTACGAGATCATTTGTAGGAAAGGGAGAAGAGTCGGTCGCCTTGTTGGTAGAGTGCCCCGCCTACTGACACTTGGATTTCAGGTTCAAATTGCGGGTGATGACTCTCAACCATCCCCTGACTGAATCCAAGCTTTGTGATTTTCTGGATACTGGATTATAGTGCAAAACTGGAGGTAGCAAAGGAACTGGACCCTATAATTATTCTGAAGGTTTGGATGCCTTGTGCGGCATGTGTTACACGGGAAGTGTACGGCACGAGCTACTAAGAACCTTGGTTCTCACATACCCATAAAAATCGTTCGGTTCGTTGCCTCTGGTGCCTTCGGGTTAACTTCGTTGGTAGCATTATCAGTGAGTGTTCATGATTGAATGTAAGTGTACAGCAGGAGAAGTATACCCCCAACGTACACTTGAAAAACATCTCTGATTTTAGTAAATGTTGGTTTATCCTTTTCTAGTTTACTTTCCACGATAAATCTGAGAGCATGTACAATTTCTTTTTTTCTCAGACTTTTGCTAGATTCAAATTAGTGTCTTTTGAGTACTCTATTTTAATTTAACCGGTAGACATTTTACGAATTTCTCTGATTCTTTCTTCTTTGTATACTGTTAGGATTGTTACATGTTTCTGAAAGTTCAAGTGATATTAAGATAACGCTCTAATCGTTTAATGGAATTTAATAATGGTTTAACTCTTCAAAAATACGTTTTTGACGACTACAGGTTTTGTATGCTCGCAATAAAAAGTTATGTTCATTAATTATTCATGTCAAATACTTGTTTTAAATACAACTCTACAGTGATTGCCTTCATTTCTATTCTACGTATTCTCATTTTTTAAAGTAATAGTCTCACCAGGATAAGGATGCTCATTTTGCTATAAAATATAAATAACGGTACAATTGTACTTTAATAACTGTCTATTGGATGAAGAGTAAATGGATTGATTATCATAAACATAAATTGTCGTAAAGTAAGTGTTAAAAGTATAATTTTAAATATTGATGTGAGAATAAATTATTCCCGGATCATCGGTTACTATGCTAGTATCGGTTATAGTGTCGGCCGTAGAATCCCTTAAATTACTGCACTAACTTGTAGTGTACCTTAAGAATCTATTATACTAACAAGAATTTCAACTTAAGAAGTTAGGAAGCCTGAATTACATCCACTCTATTTAACGACTGGACCTCAAAATTCACCCTCGAAATGGATGCGTTGACGTCAAGTTATTTTCAAAAATATTTACCTAGGCTGCCGGACGCTGGTTTAGAACAATTCATGAATGATGTTTTTTTTTAAGCGCAGGTAAAAACATACAGTTAGGTATTAATAGCCTTGTAATTTTTAAAACCCTTTTTCTTGATGGCTGCGAAATGATGAATAAGATTTTCAAAATGTCACTTCAAAAGAAGTTTTCCATACTTGGATAAAGGAAGGTTTAATTTAAAGGAAACATGAATGTAATAGTAGAAGTAGATTTAGGAGAGGCGAGCGACAGTTGAGGTCTTTTGCGCCAATAGGTATCAATGGGAAAGGAGGAAGGGTGGAGAGAAATTCGGCTTTAGCATTAGCTTACTCTTAACCGAAGGTGCCAAGGGATCCGCTGCTTAACGTCCCATCCGACGGCCTACTTTCTTAAAGTGCTCTCCACAAAGCGCCTCAAGTAGGGATCAGGATACCACTAAAAAGATCCTAGATCTCTAGAATTCGAACTCGGGCCCTCTGGGTAAGATAAAACATTGTTTTTCTCTTAAAAACAAATTAGTTGTAGAAGTAAAACACCAGTTATTAAATCAAAATCCGCTATTTTTGGTGAATTAATTAATTAATCGATCATACGAGGGGTTTTCCAATTAGGTACTGTTTACACTAAATTTTTACCTTATGTTGTTCAATAGAGTTGGCCAATTTGGAAAACATTCGAAACTTAAATGAAAAGGAAAGCTGCTGAAACCATTCAATAATGAACTGGGAACTTCTTGTGACATGATACTTAAGATTAGATACTTGATAGCTCTTTTTGGAGTTTGATCTTGGATTATTTCCCGTGCATGGAGGTAGGAAATGGAACTGATTTACCGGTTTGTGACACTTAGTGGGTTTAAGGGATGAAACTTCTATGAAAAATTATAGTCATGTCATGAGTCTAACAACTTAAATTTGTCAGAAACCAACTCCAAAATCTGCAAAGGACACGTGTAAGAATGATTAGTTCCAAAAGAACCTAAGCTTCCCATACCCAAGCATGTATGCTTGGTGGGACTCATAATACCAGTAACTCACTTTCTATCCCTCTAGCTTTTATGTCCGAATTTCTATTTGGCCGGTTTAGGAATCCAAACCATGAGATATAAATGTACTTTTTGCATTGTAGATGGGTTTTACAGGCACGCTCATAATCCCTTTTTTAAATAACAATTTGTAAAATTTGAGTAACTAGCGAATTGCGTGAAATGTGCGTTAAGTGAAAAATATTCAAAGTTTAAAACTGGTGTACACTTATTAAACCTTATGATATATTTTTAAGAAGCCAAAATAAATATAAATTAAATATAAATGTTTCCAAGTAATTCGAATAAAAAATGGGGGGGGAACCTGTAAGAAAAAAAATGTATGTATCCACGCGCAGTCCCTAACCTGTACGTTAATACTTATTGTAATGAACTGACTCTTGGGAGAATTTGACTACAAGCATTCTGGTATCTTATCGTTCTAAAGATAACGATATGAACGATAATTACGGGAAGGAGAGGGAATGATTTGTCACATCCTAAGGTACAGAAGTTTGCTGGAGACCATAAATGAAGAAAAATGCAGAGGAAGGCCTAGATAAACTATTGAGTGGTTTCAGACGTAATGTGGTGGAAATCGAACATAATGAATAACTAATAGTAGCACTATTCCACTGAATAAAATTTATTGTACGCCCGGGTTTCAATGTATTACATCATCATCAGGTAACAAAATGAAGTTTCTTCATTTTGTTACCTGATGAAATGTAATGATGATGAATAGATCGTAACCCGGTCGTACAATAAATTTTATCCAGAGGAATAGTTCTACGATCAGTTATTCATTACTGAGAGCATGTAGTGAAAAATGTGCTTCTGTAAAAATTGAGGGAATAAAGAAGATGCCAGCAAAGAGGACTGTTTGGAAAGCTGCCACAAACTTGGATTGATAACCCATGATGGTAATGGCAAATTGTAAAATGGAAACTTAAAGGACACCTCCTAACATGTATCGAAAATGCTAACAGTGGACGGATGGAGCAAAGGAGTAAAGATGTGCCGAAAAACCAAATTAGATTCAGAAAGAACAGGGCCACGAGGGTGGCACACTTAGTCTTAGGAATCTAGTTCAGAAAATTATACGTGTCATGAAGTCACTGTAAATACCTACCATTTTGCATTTAGAAAAGGCCTTTGTTAATGTCGACTGGAAGAGTGAGTTCTAGCTTCTAGAAACTGCAGAATAATCTGCATTTCTCCATGAAACCAGCTCAAAGCAAACGGAAGACGCAAGAAAAAAGAACCTAATATAAATAAAGGAGCTAGACAAGAATGCAACCTCTCAACGTCGTTATTCTTCAGGCAAAACCAATAAAGCAAGCATGATACAGCATCGAAGTAATTGGAGTGAACGGATAAGAAATAAAAATATTTTCCCTTTGTGGATGATACTGCAATCAAGGCAGCGAATTGAGAAAACCAACACTCATCCAAGAACTTAAGGTAAAATGTATTGCATTAATATAGCATGAAAAGAATGAGGAGATGACTACCTTAGTTTTCGGAAGAGACACGCTTAAGTGTTGCGCTGCGGGAAAGAAATAGGAAGAAGTGCAAGCTTTCATCTTCTATAGAAAGACTATAACATGGGATGGAAAAAGCACAAGTACAGAATAACTCAACCTAACAAGATATTTATAATGAAAATTTAACTCCTTTGCTCAAAATAAATTACTGCAAATAACAAATTAGTTTGTAATAACTAGTCCCGTAGATCGTGCAATATATGGATGAGAGACAATGAGCATGAGTAGAGAGCATAGGGTAAGTAGGATTATATTTGTACCATGAAACTTCATTAAAGTTAATCGTATTTGAAAAGTCATGAATTTTAGATGCTGCTAAACTCCCGCTTAATATCTGGTAAGTAATAATTGAGTGGAGATTAAATGGGGTAATTCCAATTGTTTCTTAATACTATATTCCAGGACCAATCTATTGAATTTATCCAAGAAAATTCTTATGAAAAATAAAAGTACACCCTTTTTTCTTTCTAAATCAATTGATTCGAAAATCGACCAATACTGTTTAGGGTTGATTTTCTTGATTAAATTATCTCACACGATGTCGAACTTTGAGTATTTCTCTTAAATAATGTTAACTATCCTTGCCATGGTTCGGTTGGTGTAAAACCTCATGCTAACTATTTTAGCAACAATTTAGAGTATTCGTATTAAAAGATTTTGTACTTTTCCACAGACTTTATGCCCCTGATCCCAACTCATTCCATAGCCAACCGCTTTTTTCCTTTCCTTAACCAAATAACCCCGTTTCCCACCTTCAACTTTCCACCCTCCATCACTCTCCTACATAGCCACCCCCCATCCTCTGTTCTAAGCGTTTATATTAAACTGCTGAATATGAACGAAATTTGTACCTGATGATGCCACAATTCGGTGAAACACGTTGTATCTTAAAATAAAGTCTCTGGAAAAGTTCAAATTCTTTCAATATTGATATTACTCACTTACGCGAAGTGAAGGCTGAAACTGTAAAGTATATACCGTTTAGAGCAACTATTTCAGCGTTGTCTTAAGCTTTGGCCGTCTTTTAAAGGCCGTGGTTTCACACACGAAACTATTCAAAGTTTAGAGTGAAGAGGTGTCTTAAATATGTATGTGTCTCACACCAAGTAAGGTAGTTATGAGTTTACGAGGAAGTGCGATAAAAGTTTATGCTAAATATAAGTAAAGCGGGAGAATTAAATGGTTATTTGATACCTAAGAGCAAAAAGATAGCTTTCTTTGAAAACTTCCGGCTCAGCTGTTCCATAAGGAGTACAAGTTGAACATAAGATCGTTGAGAAATACTTCTGTTTAAGTGCATCTGGAAAAGGCTCTTCCTCCCTATGTCAAAATTATGTAAAGTGAAGTTGCGATCTCATTTTCCCTTTGGCCGAGAGTATAGTATGAAGCTTTAACGGTGTGGAAATGATGTAATCATCGTATGGAAGACCGTAAGGTGACTTGAGCTCCTTAGAGTGTAAGCTACATTTCGACACATTTTAACGACATCTCTTTTCATAACAGCCGCACGAAACTTCTTGATACTGAGGCAATTTCACGCTAAAACTTGAGAACTTAAATGTTCTCCGTCATTCCTTTGTGGAAGTTCAAAAAGCTGAGCAATGAAAGAGAGGTTTAAATGTTGTCGACAGAAAAAGATACAATTTTCAATCAACGTCTTGGCTTAACAGTGTATTATCTAGGTGTTGGACGACGCAACATTTAAATTAAAAAACCGGGAAGAGTTATATTGGCTCAAGTTTAATACCTGCTGTTGTACATTTCAGTAATTCTAGCAAAGTTAAGATTTTACTGGAGTATGGACTACCCTTCAGTTTTGCTTAAAACCGAATAACAGTTCCAATTTCTCGAAATTTCTGAGAGAAGACGGCTAATGTAGCAACTTATCATAAGTACTGCAGACCTAAGGAAGAAGTGCTAAAGTTAATGTTTTCTTGCAATTAAAATTGTGTTCACTTAAAAAAGAGATTTATCATTAAATGAAATTCACTCCTTTCTAATTCCCCATTTTTACCTCCACCTTTCGTTTTCCTCTGAGATGGTTCCCTATTGTTTTCCGCATGCATTACCATTGAACCTCTGGTTATTACCTATGGAATTCAGGTAGATCAAATGATGATGTCCTATGTAAGACTGGGGATTTCGCCCCCTTCCCAATCCGTCACCCTCTCACTCTCGCTCATTTAAACAATCATTGAAAATATTAGTATGCATAATTATTCCTTAAGTAACCACATCTTGAAAATGTCAGGGTACTTAATAAAGTAATTGGATGAATCATACTGACTTACCGCATATGACGTGTAACTTCTTCACTCCTGTTTCTCCTTGAAGTTTACGAAATATAACTTTTTCCATTTCTTCTTCATGGCACAATTTTTTCGTGAAAAGCAATTTTTCAAGAAAATTTGAATTTTATGTTACCCATGGGCACATTTATGAGTGAACATTTGGTTTATGATGTCGAGAAAATTCTGGAAATATTCCATTTTATGAAATATCCTAATATACCCTTATTAATACACCCTTATTAATTGTAAAAAAATAGAAACATATGATTTCTGATTCATGGTGGAGAATAATTCTCATTTTTACTTTCGATTACGTTATGTACTGAGATGAAATCATCGCCTGTGCAAAAGATAGAAGCGAAAACAAATAAAAGGATCTGCAGTGGTCGAACCAGGGGGCTGGAGGTCGTCCTAGATTTATGGATAGGGATTCTTCAATCATTTAAGAAGCCTTAGCTACGCCCCTGGGTGATACATATTTTATAATAGTGGCAAGCGAGTGTACTGCGGTCTAACTTCAAAAAAAGTTATGTTTTGCCCTAGAGCTCTGAAGATTCCATCATTTAAGGAAACCATGAATGTACCCCTGGGTCATATCCGTATATGACGGGAACCACAGGAGAAGGTGCTGTGGAATTACTATTATAATCATAATTAATGAGATTATAAATGATAAAATATACCGGCGAAGTTCATCCAAACCATTTTACATAATCAGTATACACTTCTTATACATTTTTTTTAATGGTGGTACATGACTATATTTTTATATTGCTTTAGGTTGCTTGTATGCTGGAATTACTCTTAATTATTTATCTCTATGAATTTTTGGCATTGGTAAAATTATGAGAAATAAATATGGGCAATGATTTAAGTTTATTTGTTATAAGTACAAATGTTTCTCAAAAGGTTTTTCTGCGCAAATAACTACCCAATGTATTACGTTCGCGAAAAGTTCATTTAATAAATAATTTGTGAAATGCATTTGAGAAACTGTTTCCTGTACGTGTATTTGATGGAGTCGACGTAATGCACCTCAGGATCGTTTCCTAGCAGAGATAATACCTACTGTTCCTTACCTGTTTATTGTTCTTGTCAGGCCTCCTCTGTCATGGTTAGAGGGTATGCCATGCTAGTAATGCCACTAAAATTCTTTGGATAGAAAGTTTCCCAAGATCTATGTAAGGCTTTGCCTATCGTCTTTAATGTCCTTTGTCGAACGACCGATATCTTCAAAAGGCTATTGCAAAGTTACATCTTATGATATTGTCCTGAAGTCATCCGTACGCGTTACATCTTCAGTTTGAAAAGAGACGTTTCAGGCGTGATATGGTGGAATAACATGATTAATTAAAATTAGCAATTTTCCACAAAAATAAAATTTATTAATACGACCGGTTTCAATGCAACTACATCATCTTCTGGTCATCAACTACATCATCATCTCGAGAAGATGATGTAGTTGCATTGAAACCGGTTGCATTAATAAATTTTATTTTTGTGGAAAATTGCTAATTTTAATTAATCTTCAGTTTGATCAATCGAAATTTCCTTTACTCCACACACTCAACGTCTAGTTTCCAATTGCAATCTTCCGCGTGCAACTACTTCTCTATACCTCGTGCGTCCACATTTCCTCTATTTACTTACTTTTCCCTCGCAATTTCGTCACTTTTCACATGATTTTTTTTCTTATCCGGCATCAAAAACTACCGTGGCCTCTTGTATCCTCCGTGCTCTTCCCGTCTTATGGACTTCATCGCGTAAAATATTAAAATATTATAGCCAGTTCTTTGATGCTAAATACAATTTTAATATTTCAATTTCTTTAAATATATTTCTCATTCTTTGAATGTAATCCTAAACCCGTCATTAGGTCTTCCAAACCACACATGTGAAATGTGGGCATGATTAGTTTTTTGTGTGTTTTGTCAATTGTGGCTATTGTATTTTTTAGAAAACTACAAATCCTTGTGAGCTCACTACTAACTTTTAGAAGCGGGTGCTCGCTCATGAATGAAGATGATAATACCAATGTACTGAGATATTTTTTTCCTAGGTTTTTTCATTTTTTTACAAGGTGAGATACAATAATTTTTTGTAACTTTTGATTAATTCTACTGGAAAAAAATGATAAGGTAATTTACCGGTTACGGTAGGTTTTTGGATTCTTTTCACTTGTTTTGTTAAAATATTTTTCCACTGTACTGATACATCAAAATTAACTGATATTTTATTAACTTTCAAACGGTTAGAAGTTATGAACGATAAGTTCATTCAAATAAATGAAAAGATAAATTTCATATCAGATTTTTTAGGTCGAAGGCATTATTTCCGGTAACCTATTTTAAAGTTATCGTTTTGAAATCTGCCAATCGAAGCGAATTTTTTAAATTTTGGACTCGAAGTAGAAGATTTAGAATATTAAGAAGATTAAACTTTCACAGGAGACTACATATATTTGCGATCATGAAGTGGGATTGACATAACTCCTCAACAAAATTTTGATAAAGAAATATGTAGGCAAAATTTGCAGTAAAAAATCATGCCTACAATATTTCATTAGCCTAATTATGAAAGAATTTAGTGAAGATTTTATTTTTCAAATGTTCAGCGTTTAATATCTTAAATTGTTTATTAATATAGGTTTTATGAATTCCAACTTCTCAGTTTAATAGGTTTATAAACAGCGAGACATAATTAATAATCATGGAAGAAATTTGTGTTGGGGAATACAGTTCTTTGCGTTATCTCACCAATCCCTAATGCCAATATTCAAGTAGGTTTTCCACATGAATAAAGCAATAAAAAGATTATAGAATGCGTGCAAAATTTCCTGAATCGTATTGAACTTAATTGTGCCATTTAGCCGGCGGCATTTGTGATACTGAATAAAGGATATAATTGTATGTAAGAGTTCGATTTAGCTTTTCGTCAGTTCAAACCTTTGAAATGTTTTATGCCGAATTAGATAGAAACAATTCGCAAGCGAGGGGCTAATCTCCTTCTATGATACTCTGTGCGAAACTATAACGTCGGGAAGATTACTCTCCCGTGGGAAATGAGAAAACAATTGAAAAATCAGCAGAGACTAGAACCGCTGCTGCCGGAACAACCTGTCCCCTCAACGAACGTGTCGGATTGGCGTCCTTCTTCCCGCTCCGGTCTACTCTTTCGGAATGACTGAGGCGCAACGCACTTGTCAGCTAGAGATGTCTCAGCTTCCAGAATCTCATCCTCTCCCCCTCCGATTCCTGGACGGAACCTCGGGCCCCGAAGGGCCATAATGGGCGGGCGACCCGTGAACGGGGACATCCGTCCTTCCCTTCTCCCCACTCCCTTACTGCTCGTATCTCCGATTTTCTCCGATCCCGGGCCAATAATCCCCTTTTCCGCACCCGGAGACGACCCTCTGCGGGTGCGCAAAGGGGAGGATCGAGGTGGAGGGAAACGGAGAGAGGGGCTTTGCTCCTCTCGCTTTGGTTCCTTACTTCCTTTAAGCCTTTTGCGTGAGAATGGGAATCTCAATTTACCTCCGCTACGCTTGCTTCTACGTCGTTCCCGCCACACTCGCTACCCCTATCCTGAAGCTTTAGCGTCGGCTTAGCAAGCAGCGCTCCCGGTTCCGCTGAGCAACCGTTCTCGCCTCGGATGGGCAGGGATTCGGCGTAAAACGCGGCAAAAACGTGAGTGCCGAGTCCTTGGTAAGACATGAAGGAGTGAGAGTTTGGTGGGCTTAGGGAAGGGGTCCCCATCGTATATGTCTGATCCTGCAGGAAAGGTGCTATTTGGTTATTGACCGAGACAGAAGGCTGTAACTTCTCCGGCGATGGAAAAGGTCACGTAGTGTGGTTCGAGTGGAAATCCCTTGTTTTGAGGTTCGATGTAATCGTGAAGGTCTTCCTTTTTTACTTTTTCTCTACGGACTATGCGGCGGAAATTGTGAAGATATTTTTGCATCGGTTGTGTAAAGAAACATTCATGTAGGTATACACATTTTTTGAACAATTTTTCTCTCTACGTATCTATCATTGTGCGTGCTCATGCATACGCCTACTTATATACGGGTATTGATCACCAGCAGAGAATGTTTGAAAACCTGAGTAGTCATTGTAAAAAATCTGGGAATTCTGGTAACCTTGAAAAAAAGGCAACTACCGATGACTTATGTATTTCAACGAGTGCTGAAAATGGCAGTAGGGTATAGGGATTGTTCCAGTTATTAAAATACAGAAGTCTCGTAAATACCCTTTCGACCGCTTCAAAGGGAATGTATGGGAGGCATTATACATACATTAGAAACTAAATTCACTGCACCCAATCGACAAAGTTGAATGAGGATTAATGCAGCCTTCAAGGTAAATACAATGATCAGTGTCAGTTTTCCCACCTTATCTGGGGATATACGTCATATATTTCATAAAATCTTGCAGCAATTACTGACGTTACGTTGCTTCAGTTTTCCGATATTTGTGGTTTCAAATATTTTATTTAATAATGATGCGAAATTGAAGATAGGGATCTCTTAGATTTCGAAAATCACTACGGTACTGTATAAAAGAGTACTCGAAATAAAAGATAAAAAACGTTATACGTGAAAAAAAATCATTTAAGAGAAAATGCTTTAATGTGTGAGTATGAGAAAATAGAAATATGTTGGTTAAAAGCAATAGGGAAAGAAACTTAGTAAAGTAGAGGAAGACTGGGACGAAGTGCGTAGAACAGTAATTTTTTTCCAAATCAACATTACGAAGTTGCGGCCGTTATTGAAATATGGCTATGATGAAATTATCCTACAGTATAATTGCATGTAGTCGGGATTGCTTTAAAATGTGTGGTCACCTCGGTTAATTACCTAAATTTTATTCATAACCGTATGTATGTTATCGTCGCTGGGGTTTTGGTGTAATTATTTAATCTGCCTGCACCTTCCATTTTATTGTATTACTTCTCTTCTACATCCACCTATTCCTTGTCAGAATATTCATGGCAATTCTTTTCTTTACCCCTTCCGAAATTTCATTTAATCTATCCGGTCATTTGACCTTAACTTTCTCCGATAGTACTATATCTCAAAATTTTCAACCATTTATTTTTATTACTGTATTTGTTCACGTGCTACTAACGCAAGGAATCGTACTCCAGTTGTTTTTAATTTATTCGTTTAAGTCATTCATTCAATAGTTGGTTTTTAGGCAGTTAGTGGACTTTTTTCAAGCATACTTTTATCTTAACTTGGACTGTTTACTAATTATTAATTCCACTTAAATGTATGTCGAGGCCACATACTAATACTTTTATATTGTATAATTGGATCTGGTTGTACAGGAGAAAGCGTTGGACTAGTGGCCGGGGGGCCCGGGTTCGATCCCCGGGCCATACCTCTCTGGGAATCTGTTGCTCCACCCGAGCTATGTGATTTTTCGGGTACCAGATGTTCCTGGGAATCCATAACCGGTACAGGGAAAGGAACTGGCTCCCCTACCCTAATGTGTGAATTTCACACGCCGTTGAGCTTAGTACTGGGTGAACTCCACCATCACCTACTAAACAGAACTTCGGGTTGATTACCATGTTTATTACGTTTATATTCAAGGGGTATCTCTTCAACATTTCCATCTTTTCCATTTAAAAAGTTCCTTCTAAGCTTCCCTTCTCCCTCAGCCGCAAAGCGCCGTTGTAGAACGATTGGACATATTACTTTTTTTACCTTGAATATGTAACTGAGACTCATTACCTCTGGTTTCATCTTTGGGTTTCTCGACCCAAGTGTTTCAGATGATTGGTAGAAGCTATTTCGTAGCCTTGCTTCTTCCTTAATTTTTAGTGCTTGGCCCCTGATATAGATCAATCCGAAGATTGAAGGAAGCTTCTTTACTAGAAAAAAGTTTTGTAAATCTTCTTTGCAAGCCTTTTCTCCTTCATTTTCTCGTGCCACGTTATCGACTCGTGGTTTTATTTTTTTCTTGACGATTGAAATCAATTCTAACTTTGGCTTATCGTCTCCTTTATTGCCTTCATTTACCTGTTTTTGCCTTTTAATTGATATTCTTCTGGGTTTTTTAGACACCATTAGCATTTCTCCAATTTATTTGGTTACTGTAATCTTTCCGTGTAGTTTCATTTTCGTTTTGATTCAGATTGATTTTGGCATCTTCGCATATTTTTTTCAATTGACTAAAACTTTCTGTACGACAGATATCATCCCTATTCTTTTATAAAAGAGTGTTCGATTTATTTCCCCAACGTTTGTTCTTACACTTTTTACTCAGATGTATAACTTCCTCATTCAATGCTTCCTATTAACGGCTTTCTTTTTACCGAAGGCTTCCTTTGTGGTTTCAATTAGTTGATTGTATTATTGATTTGTAATATTTTCCACTTATGTATTGTAATGTATTTGAACTTTCGATGCCAGCACCTACTTTAACTTTCCAATTACTGCGAAGGCTTCCGCGGTGATGAGATGCAATCTGTGCGTTTTTCGGGTTCCCCCCGCGTTGAGTTGTGTCTATTGACGACGGTTTCGCCAGCAGTCCCGCTGGCATCTTCAGGTCTGAAGATGCCAGCGGGACTGCTGGCGAAAAGATTCTCGAGTCGACATCCGAGTCAACCGGAAAGCCGTTCGAGTCGTCAACAACATCTTTGGCATGATATATTTCTTTCCACAATGTAGTTGCCTTCCAACCTTAACACATGACCACCGAACTCTTAAGGTATGGGATTCTGGCTTTCCGTTTTATATTACGGCTTTCCGTTCTCCAGCTGGGGATTTGGGCTTCTACTTATGGATTTCTGGAATTTAAAGAAAATGGATTGTCATGACTAACCACGAAATTCAAGTTTTAGGGGAATGAGGAGAAGTGCATATTTTCTGTTGGAATGGATAATTCTCGTAGAAAAATTCCCGAACCTTCACACTGTTTCGTCCGTCTTTTTGCCGAAAAAACCCAAAGGTGAAGTTGAAATTAATTTACGTGAGTGTCGCACGCATCACTACCTTTAATTTCCGTCTTCTCAAGTAATTTCCGTCATCACGACCTTTTTTACTTTACTCTTGGCGGACCATGGATCTTGGGCACACTGCATGCTTATGCACCGCGCTTTGCCGTAGAATTTCTGTCCTTCGGCATGCGGCAGTGTCGAGAGACTGGACAACGAAAGATTTTGCCTCCACCGTAAATTTATCTTCTCCCACCTCAAAATCGCGAGTTACTGAGAGGTCGGTTGTGTGAGTTAGAGAAGAAAGGAGCGGAAAGGAATTCCACAGGTGTCCGTCTAAAAGCTCGGGGAGCGCGACGTGAAAAGTACCCAATCCTCCATTGTGGTGTGGGATTACCCCGGAGAAAAATTGTAAACACCCACCCCTCCTCACACTCTTCATCCCATTTTAAAACCCATCGCTATTTTCCTCTCTCACGTCGCGTCTTTCACACCGTGCTCCCCTACAGATAATCCGCCGTAAATGAAAAGAGCCTTCTTTCTCTCCTGCGAATGCCGTCTAAGAGATTTTGGTGTGAAGTGGGTTTGCATTATATCGTCCTGTGTTAACAAACGCTCTTATACTTCTTTTTTTTCGAGAGAATTGAGCGGCGGATTGAGACGTCTCCCTGACCGCATTTTTATTGAGAGGAGACTGCATTTTTCTACACTTAAGACGCCGTACGTTGAGACGGGAGGGAGTTTTTTCGCTCGCCCATGAGTTTATCGCTCCTTCTGTTATCATTTTGGTAGTCCCGTCACGTGGACTAATCCATATTTTGCGCGGTTTCAAAATCGAATAATAAAATTCAAATGATTTATCGGTCACCGACATACTGGAAAATGTAAGAAACAAAACGTATTTATTTACAATCGGAAAATCTTACCCATTGAATCGAGAAGACAGTAATGTCAGTGAAGTGAATGAATTGGCATTAATGTATAGCAGTAAAAGATGAATACTACACATGAAAGAGTGCAATTTGGAAACCGGACAGTGAACTTCTATTTGCATGTAAGCCTAAAGCGATGAGATGCATAGCGAGATGGCAGCTACGCGTTCTTGAGATGAGCGTTTTTTTTAATTAGCCAAGAAGTAAAATACAGGACGTGAGATACAAGAACATAGAACGCACTGATGAAGACACATCTTGGATGCGGCTTCGATAAGTAAAGACTTCGGGTGTAATTAAGGCATAGAATCCAATTAAAAATATAGGAATGGAGTGTTAATTGTAAAAATATTCAAATGCGAGGTATTCTTGACAGTAGGATGAAAGCATGGGAATATACTTGAGTGTAATTCAACATTAGTTAGCTAGGCGTTCAAAGGATTACATTCTCTGCGAAGATCACCTCGATATATTTTCCCTAAAGGGAGAAATCAGGATATCGCGGTATAATATGATTTTTATAAGGCTCTAGTAAGGAGAACTGAAGAAGGAACAATTGTTGGGAAAGAAAAAGAAGGAACATGTGATGAACTCAATAAGTGAGACATCTATTCTACGGAATGCTTTTTATTAACTTACGACTATGGTTTCGACGCTGAGCGTCGAAGATGGAATCCCAAATAATGAGACCTTTAGCTGTATGCTTTAGTATATGTGATACGAAATTCATAACTGTCATTAGGACAATTTGAAAAGAACACTCTGATAAGCAATTTCCTATGATGATCATTAAATGAATGTTTAATTGTTTATGGCGATGGTTGTACTTAATCAAGTAATAACTATCCTCTTATCCATGTAAAGGAAGGATTATAGAATGAAAATAAAATGTAAATTAAACATGAAACATATTTCTAACAAAGGATTGTCTAATGCGCCGTAATAAACAGAAACACTTTATGGTACCAAGTTCATAGGAAATTAATCTGAAAATTGTGATAATATAATTTATGAAGTTGGGAATAATGTAGTTGATTCATAATGCTTATTTTTGTTTTGTGGGCTGTTTGATATGCTGTTGATAATTGGTAGTAAATTACTAATTGGTAAATGATGCTAGTTTATTTATTATATTGTTTGAGGAGAGAAATGTAATGACCGAATCAGAACTTTATTGTTTTGGAAGATATTATTGTGAATTTAATGGAAGTGTAAAATTTAGGATGACATTAAGTTGCACCAACATACATAAATTACTAATTCAGCAGTTAAATTTAGACACTCGATAGACTCAAGAAACGGCTGAAACACTTCACAATGTGAAAGAAGACCTTGACAATAATGGTTCACTGTTATATAGACATTGACTAGGATTTATAAAAGAGCTTTGTATGTACGAGCTTGGCTAAAATGGTAGCAAGCCGTCGGAGAGTTAGCGAAAGAGAAAACTGGTGATTTCAAGGTGCACGTTCAATTCAAAAAAGATGTCTAGTAGATTTATAAGACGACCTCAATTATAAGCATCAGTGTATTGGACGTTCTGAGAGAAACGTGGGTACAATTGTTCAACGAATGATGGAATTTTCATTGTTTATAATTCTTCTTATGCAATATAATGAAGTATGCCAGAAGTTACTTCAAACAATTTTGTACAATGTACTTAATCCAAAAACAACAGGACCAAGTGGTTTGATCAAGTTCGCAAATGATAGTCGAATGTAAAAATATACTTAATGATAGTATCATATGTCTTATAGGGAACCCTGGAATACGTTTTGATGGAAATAATGAGAAATCTTGATACTTACATTTGAAGAACGTAGCTATTTTTGTTCATTAATCGTTAGAAAGCTTTCACAGATTAGAATTCCGATAGTTTTCCATTTTCAATCCCTCACGAGCGTTTCTCCTCAGAAATATAAGGTGCGTTCGATTACGAGCAATAAATCAATCAGCAAATAGTTCCTCGGGTAAAGACTTTCTATATAGCAATATGTCAAAAGAATAAATTAAAAATCGTCCTAAACAAATATGAAGGAATTTTTACGTCACCCGAGTGGGGACCTGATTGATCTTGCTGTGGGATATAATGGATGCATTCCGCGAACGTGGTGAGAGATTAATGGTTGATATTTTACGAGTTACCGTTCCGTCCGCTTCCCATCCTGAACGAATGAACCGGGTCGAAGACTTACCTACGTCTTGTCAGTAGTTGATTAATAGTCAGATCAGCAGGCGGGTCTTGCTCTGGTCCAGTGACCCAGTGGCAATCATGTTTTCATAATTGCTCGCTTTTTGATTGCCTCACTTGGCACGGGAAGCGAAGGCGAGTGTTTAGTTTTTTTCATTCTTCCCGGTTGCCCTGGCGCCTGGTTGTGCGATGCCATTTTTAATTCGTCTCAATGGCGGTGTTTTCGCTAAAATTTTACATCTTGCGGGAAAAATAACTTTATGCTTACACCGGATAATACCATAAAATATTTTACTGCTTCACGCTGTCGGTGTTATTTCAAACTATGAATGCTGGGTAAACTACCGAGTCGTAGTGAATTTTTTGTTGAGCTTTTGAAAAAAACCCGCATTTGGATATTTCAGTCACCGAAGAGATATATGATAATAGAGTTCAGTTCACATGTGTTTGACAATGAAGAAGAACCGTCTCGATAACAAAGAAAGACCGTCCAGTTAATCGCAATATCACTCCCTGGATATAATAGCAGTAAACGTGGTTAATCTATATGTATATTACATATATATGTATATATATATATATATATTGAAGTCTGTCAGTCAGTCTGACCTGAAGAAGGCCTCGGAGTAGGCCGAAAGTTCAAATCATCTACAGTGTGAGTGTCCTTTTACGTGTTATCTGTTTTATTCTGTGTTCTATTGTGCCGTCCAAAAGTGTTATATATATATATATTTATATATAAATACAAATATATATATATACATACATATATATATATATATACATATATATATATATACATATATATATATATACATACATATATATATATAAGAATATATATAAGAATGAAGAAAGGATATTTATAAGTATGCTAGATAAATTCTAGAATATATCTCCGTGGGAGTAAATTGTGTATTTTATTTTTAGCAGTGGTCTACCAATCAAGATAGGTTATTATTATTGTGTCCTTGCACTAGGTACTACTACCTTTCTAAGCTACATCTAACATTGTGCTAAATACTCTTACTCACCACATTACACTAAACCACATTCCATCTATGCATACTTTTTACCTCTCTTCATTCCTTCTACCGAATCTTTTTCTTTCTCATTCCCACTTGCTTAAAATTCTCCTCTCTATCAGAGTGTTCTGGATTTCATCACCAATCGAAGTGTCCTGCTTAAACCTTTCCTGTCTATGGATATCCACCATTAATCTCTCTCTTCCCTTAAGATGCCTCCAGTTTCTTTTCTTGTTTTTCCCTTCATTCCATTTCATATTTTCAATTATTAAGCAAATCCGCATTTTGAATGTCTTTAATACTCACTTTTCCTTCATGCAAAACGATCTAGTATCAGAGTCGTACAAAACCACGCCCAGCATCAATTTTCCTCAGTTTTCTTTGCTCATTTATTTAGCTCATCCTTCAAATAATTTCCTCCTAGTTGTATAAAATTTGTTACATAATAAAAATCGTATTTTATTTTTTGGTTACGTTACCATCTAAAATAAAACTACTAATACTTGATCATATAAATCGCTTTCTAAATAAATTGTTCCACCTGTTATGATATTTGCCGTCTAACGTTAATCTTCTAGTTCCTATTTCTTTAGAACCTGCTTACTTTCGTTCTTGTGATTGTCACCAGATGTCTATAAAACTGGTTTTTTAATGCGTTTGGCAATAAGTGTAATTTCTTAACTGACTGGCTTATTAAAGCTTATTCCATTTAAACTGTTCTACCTTCCAAATCCGATTTATATCACATTCATCTCTAGATTATTTTAATATACTACAGAAATAAGACCTAGGTTGAACCAATGTCATTCATTAAATGTAAGACAAATCGCTTATCATAACAGGGGACACAAACTATGGAGCTGAGCAATTGTATGAAAAAAGAGGTAACCATGCATGAAATATTTTCAAGTTATGCATCAGTCTTTAAGTAAAAAGATTTTCACAGTAGTATTGGTTTATTTCTTTATATCATTCTAATGATTATTCTCATTTTCCAAGTGATATTTAAAATTTATCTATTTGCGCTCAAGTCACGCGCGAATGTTTGCTTGTCCATGCCTCGTTTTGAGCTACAAAAACGAAAACAATGAGCTTATGCCGTCGGTTATAACGCTCTAACATCAGATATGTCATTTTTTCCATCTTTTACCGTATCAAAACTCGTCTTCTATTCCTACATGCACTGAACTTGAATGTTTTCGATGCAATATGCGCTCCGATGGCGCAGTATTTCATGCGTAACAATGGGACAGATTTACATAGACTGGCGCGTGATTCCACAAGATTTTGGGTTTAACTTTCTCATGCCTTTTCGATAAATTGCCTTTTTTTTAAGATACTGTGTTCACTAAATCAATTTTACGAGGAGTATGCTTTTTGAAATTGAAATGAAACGGAATATGCGCAGTTCAAACATATGTTTGCAAATTGAATTCTGAATACCTAATACTACTAGGGTTAATAAAAATCCTCTATTTGCTATAACGTTTGCTGTTATCCTCATTACCCTTATTATTATTTGTGTTAATGTATTCATACGAAAACCCTGAGCAGAGTTTTGTATAGCGTGATATAATATTATATTTTTCATTTTATATATCTAGAAAGAGAATGTCCTCTTAATTTATTCTTTTTTGCTATTTCTTCATCATCTTCAATTATGAATGTGCTCTTAAAGTAAGGGCATGTTTTGAAATCCAAAATGTAAACTCTATAAAATGCAAAATACCATTTTGGCATTATTTTTATTCCCGATTTTTTAATTGTTTTATGAAATCGCTATCGGCATTCTGTGGTCTTTTTGTTTTGACTAAAGTAACTTTTACCGTATTTTCGTGACTTATCGCATGAATTCACCCTATGTTTTTAATAGAGATTTGAGAAGTTGCTTGAACTGAAATGAACAGGTTTTTAACGAATTGAGTGTATCAAGAATTATTTTCCTAACGTCCTAACTTCTCCTTTACGGAGATCTTCCGTGGTAAACGTTCGTTGATTTTCGCGGGAAATATACACCAATTAATCTTTGTGATTTTTTTACACCTCCCCTCCATTCGAAGAAGAAATATCAATACAAGCATGTGAAATGGGAGAACGAGAGTGGCGTGAATTTTTAGACGCGGTGATAAATAGATGAAATGCATGCTTTCAGTTTCGGCGGCAGGTAGCCGTAGTGGGAGTGAAAGTAGTCCCTTGACAAGGCGAGGCGTGCGCGAGAAACCAGTTCTCTAAGGCCTGTCATCCCATCCCATGTGTTTATGAATCCCTCTCTCTGCCTTCCTTCCTCTCTCTTTCTCTCTCTCTTATCTCGTTATGATTCGAGAAGGCAGCAATTATAGAGGTTCATTGGTCCGTAATTATTGGCTGCCCTCGGGGAAGGGGAAGGGTTGTTTTGGGTACCGCCCAGAAACTCCATCAACACTGGAGGCTTGAAAAGAAGAAAGGATCTGGACATAGACATCTCTATTGTTGGGATCGAAAATCCCAAGATGAATGTTTTAATGGAACGGATATCCACCGGTCGTAATTATTCGTGAAAAGCATGTTCTTAGTGGGTTTATTCCGGTGAAATGCCTTGTACAAAAGTACTTTTTAAAATTTCGAATGATCGATCATACTAAGTGCAGCCAGTCTTGAAGTGGATAATCTATTAGCAACACTCCCTTTTCGAAGCTGATCTGGGAATGTTGTCATTAATAAAAATTCCCAGCTATATGTCCTTTATGTTATATTTTTTGTGGTACTTTATTCAGCTTTTTCACCAGGTGATACGTATTGCAAAACAAACAGGTAACTTTCTGATTAATACCACGGATTTGAAAGATACATTTTAAATATATTATGAAGAGTTCTCCTAAAAATAAGAGTAGAAAGACCATACACCCTTAGAACTCTGCTAGCGGGAGAAATATTTAAATTAAAATTACTCCTATTAAGGTCGTCCATAAAACGTGGACAAAAGGCTGGGACGAAGCAAACATTATTTCCATCCATTTTTTTAAGTTAGGCGGTACGTATGTGTCTGATCCCAGAAGGGACCCCTTATGAAGTGATGGTTCCACGTTAACATCACTGTCGCGGGAGGCAACGGGAAATCATCTCTATTTAAATTTTTATAGATGTAGATAAATATTTTTTATTGCAAGTATTTATAATATAATACCGTAATACTCTGTCATGCATATTATTAGTTTTACTTATGAAACCCGCGCTTCTTTTATGCATTTAGATTTTTGATAAACGATCTTAAATGAATCGAGAAATTTGATTTTGACATTTTCCTATCATAATTCTGTCTTATTGATGAATCCCGAGTCTCTTTTCCTATCAAGTTCGTAGGATAACTCGTCCCGGTTTGTCTTAACTCTTGCATTTTCTTCATGAGCTCAGATTCAATACTATGGAGATACCAAATACTCTCTTGATTCGAATCAATACATTGAAGTGTTCCCATCTTTTTATTTAATGACTTCAGGAAAGTTCGGGAAACTTCCGGAAATATTCAGGAATTGCATTATACAACTACCCTGGGGCTAACAAATAGTTCTTTAATAAACTATTATCAAATACGTATAAATTTCAGCAAAGGTTACTATTGGTTCAATGGTTACTATTGAAAGTTTCTCTGTTTTATGAAAAGCAGCCGAATAAATAAATAAAATTACCATATTATTGCTCGTTATATCATCTGGGGTGGAACCAGTAGGATAAACGAACATTCAGTCTTTGATTAAACCAGTTTAGAAGTCCACAGACGTGCAATTGTACCTACGGTAAATACGGAGGCATCTGAGCATTACATCTGAAGCTCTGAAATGTTGAAAAATGTAGAGAAAAGACAACCAAATATCGTATACCTCGTACCTGTATTTTAGTATTCTCTTTTCACGACCGGTGTTCATCAGCCACGCCATAAAAATTAGAAAAACCCTGTCACAATAATTGATAACTCGGCTGAAAATTTCATCCTCCCGCTTTTATGATGAATGACAAGTAATGCATTACCAAACGCAGTTAAAATGGTGAAGCGTTTAGAGTTACATTAGCTTATCTTTTCAATATAGGTTATTGCACACTACTAATTCACTCTATTACTAAATGCAAATTATTAAGCGAAAGTATACCTTAGCATCAAGTATGGGGGCGATCAGGTTAACGTACAGCCTCCCACCGGTCCTAGAGGGTCTCGGTTTTAATTCTGGAGACCGAGGATATTTTTCAGCGACATCCCGATCCGTACTTTGTGGTCCTTTGTGGAGAGAACCTTGAGTGAGTACGTCCGTCCGTCCGTCAGAGGTGACGTTAAGCTACGGACTCATTGGCGCCTTTCTTTTAGAGTAGGGTAATGCTGACGCCGTGTTTCCCTCCACCCTTTCTCCTTTCCGGTATATTCCTAATGGTGAAAATGACTTAAGCTGCCAGTCGCCTCCCCTAAAATAGCCACCACTATCAAAAACGGTCATATATGCAGCATTGGCTATACAATTTTTAACGATTAGAAATGATTTATAAGTGACCGTTTGGGTCATTTAATGGCAGCGTCATGTACTTTCCTCGTGACTACCTCTGTTTTATTCATGAAGCTAACACTATTCCATAAGGAAAATAAAGACTCCTGTTGAAATTTATCCGACAAGTGACTATTTCATGTTAACTAGGATAACATTATGTATATATATAAAAGTATTCTGAATAAAAAATAACCCAAGCGAATCAGATAGGGGAAGGACAATCAGCGGGGGAGGACAATCTACTTTGACTTGTTACAAATTTTAAATCATTCTCGTGGCAGAAAGGACTCAGGAGTGCGGTAGCGTAGCAATTTTCGATTCGACAAATGATGATTTTTCACCCCCTCCCAACTCCAACTCTAGTAATTTCGCGGACACGCATCCCAGCGTGTCGGGATAAGAAATGTAAATAGACCACAGGAAAAAAACCCCACCTGCTGATTTAATTGGCAAGAGCATTGTTGGCTATCAGCTTACGAAAAAAAAATGTGAGAGAATTTTACGGTCATCAGATAAGAGGGGAAGGAAATGGATTTTGAAACGTTTTGAGTGGCTCGTTCGTATCATTTCGTGAACAGTTTTTTTCCTTTGCCTCTATGTGCTGGCCGGCCCCTTTTGCAGTCGAGGGGAAGAGTGTCTCGCGAGACTCTTCTGATGGCAAATGGAAACAGCGCAATGAAAATTTGAAATTATTACAGCTGAAAAAAATGACGCTTTCATAAATCGCGTGGCATGTAAATAGGGGTTTGGATTTAAAATTGAAATTCACCGCCACATCTCATTTATCTCATGTGCTGAAAAGACTGTATTATCCCGTGGATATTAATGTTGTTAATATTTTCCGAATAATGCAATACCAGTCCATAGTGCTCCAAAGCCTTGTAATTAGTTACCGCCATCGTAGCATATAACGCAACTCAGTTTATCCTGTCAATTTCTTTGTTTATACTAGATCCCACGAGAGGAATGATTAATGATAGCCACATATTACAGAACGTATTTGTGTTATGTATTTTCGTTTCTTCCACAAAAATGGATCATATGATCATATTAAACTGGTTTCCCTAACAAATTTGCGTGTGCATGTGTTTAACAGATAATATTGCAGTCTTTTACATGATTTTCGCCGAAATAAATCCCCTACGTTCATTATGACATTTTAAAAAACGCGAATCAGCCGTCTAAACTTTTTATAGAGACGAATAAAACACACAAATTTTAGGTTTCTTTATACCCAGTAAACATACCCAGTTTATTCAACTTGGCTTTATCATCCGAGATAAATGACCTCGGTTGTCGGTCGCCAGCCTCCCTTCAGTAGCCACTTCCCGCAACAAAGGTTGCCTTACCTTATTCCTCTTCTTAACACTATCCGGTCTCCCGATCCCCCACTCACCCCATTAATGTCTATAATCAATCAGAAAACCACATAGTCGCTTCAAGTTCAAAATGCGGATACAATGCCCATTGGTATATTAAAATTTCATTTCCGCTGCCAGCAATTCACACATCGAATCATTGTCTAAAGATTAGAAAAATATGCACATGTTCAATTGCTATTTTACAATCTATACTACTCTGAACACCCACTATTTAATGATAATAATGGTGTAATTAGTTGCGTCAGCCTGATATGATCATTAATTGAATGGAATCAGCGAAAGATAACATTTCAGTCATTCGTAAGACTGGCTTACTATACTCATAATCCAAGCCGTAGGAATTGCGTATGTTAGACAAAGTGTACGCTTTGCCGGGATCGAATATGGATGTATAATGAACTGATACTGTTTATACAAGATACTAGATATATTATTATTATTAAAATTTACATGTGCAAATAGACAAATGTCAGGTGGCACACAAGTCCCAAGTGTTACAATAAACTTGCCTTGGAAAAATAACATGGTTTCTGAAATACAATATATATATATACTTAAGTATACTTAAGTATACTTAGGAACAGTTTATATTTCCCATAAAAAGTAATACATGAGGAACCAATTATATTTTAACCTAATGCGTGGGAAAGTTTTTTCGAAATAGATGTTGGCTGTTCTAAATTTCGGTTTGATTACTCTTCTGTGGGCGTGCGGAAGGTCTACAGCTCTAGCAACATATAGTAGTTCTCTCTAGCTGGTCTTAGAACACTTCACATCACCTTTAAAACTTTGGAAAAACTTTTTTATGAAGTGTCATTATTAATGATATTCTCCTAATATTGGCATGGTTACAGGATGTTTTGGATGGAAAACTATACTATACTCTTATACCGTTACATTTCTTTTCCTCAACATAATATCACGACAACGTGGCAAACATACACCACTATAAATCCTAATTTCATTCCATTTCCTTCTTCCTTTAATACGTACATCTTGCCTAATTTGTTTAATATTTTGAAAAATATTTATTATTAATCTTCATCTTTCCTTTTGGTGTATAAAACTTTCCCTTTGCTTCTAGTAGATAGGTGGAACTTTTCGTCAAAGAGAAGCTTCCTATGTTTCAATGGTCGTCTGCGGAAATATCTAGCAGCCGTAAAAACTTCAGCCCCCCTCAACTAAACATTATTCGTCCATTTGCATGTTTGAATGTGTTTGGATACCATATCGGTTGATAGACTTGGATAGTCATTTGTATTAAAGGTGTTGTCGTATCATAATACCGCTCTTTTCCCTATATCTTGGTGGTCCCTTGGTCAATATTTAAACCTTTTTGGGTGAGAAAAATGTATGTGGTAAGAAGAGAATAATTTTAAAAAGCTACTTCTAGATCAAAAACTTCAATAGAAGCTCATGTCGTTCGTTAAAGCTACAACATTTATTCCAAGCAAACTGTTAACAGGATTATATCATAATTATATCATGCTTAGGGAAGTTTGATCCAAACTTGGGAAAAGTGACTTTTCATCATGGTTAACAAATAGATACACTATTTATACTTCAATCATTACGCTACTGTAATAAAAAGTTTTGCTACACCCACCTGAGAGCGTATGCATTTTTATATACAGTAATAACATTTCGGTCTCCATTCTGTATTTTAATCATTAAATGAATTCAGTTGCATTGTACAGTCCCACTGGCAGCCATCTATCCAAAAACTTTTTCTAACCTGATGAAAATATCAAAATTTGCATTTTTGTCCTGTAGAACGAATTTATCTTTTGGATTGAGATTTCGAGCTCGTAGGCATTCCTATTTTGCTGTTTTTCCACTATTGTAATATTTTTCTTGAATCCTGTTTTTCTTTTGTTTTCTCTTAAGTATTTGCTTTTCTCTCTAGCCCAATGTGGATTTATATCAAAATTACCTTTCAGAAATTTCATTATTTACCATGTATATAAAAATTTTTAACTCTTCGTAGCATCTTTAAATAATATTCGCTACATGTATTCATTAGTTGGTATACTCTTAGGGGATATTTATCCAAGAGTAAAATGAATTGATATTCTCTCTCTCTCGTATATCGTCATGCTTGTAGGTACAATCTTTCATTAAACATTTGAAAAAATATATGTTTCTAATGAAATTAAATATTGATTTCGGTCTTATTTGATGCCGTCAGATTTTTTTGATGAAGCCGTGTTTTATGAATGGGGTCAGGAGTTTTTCAAAAAGCCAACTCTTTTCGTACACAGTGATGTTTTAATATCTTTCAAAATATTTTTAGATTGCATGATTTTAGGGTTTACTTTTATTGCATAACGTATTAACTCATATAAAAATTGAAATAAAAACGATATGAACTGATATTTAAATTGAATAATCCGAGTTTTTCACTGGACGAAACTACGCTCAGTTAAGAACCGACTTCACTAACAAGCGTGGAAAAGAGTTCTCACCAAAGTTTGCCTAGAGCATAAACAGAAGGCATCCCCAGCTTAATGAGAAAACGCGTTCTAAAAATATCCGTTTCGCTGAAAGAGAATTTACCTTTTACTCCGGAGTTAATGCACAAGGTTATGTTAATTTGAAACATAAACTGAATAATTCAACCCTTCACTATTCTGTTAAAAGATATCATTTTTAATCAACGGTAACTTTTTAGCATGCTATAAGCACTTTCATTCAGGGTAAATCATTGTATTTTAGTGGCATAAAGGCTCGAAAATGCGCCCATGTGTTATAAGTGAATGCTAAACATTTTGATTATGTTTACTACCTATTTTCTCTTCCCATCTTATATTTAAGTGCACTCATTAAAACTTAACCCAAATACTGTTCTACTACCCGCTTTAGTAGTTGAGGAGGATAATTCGTCATAACCATTTGTAATGTTTCCGTTTTCAAAGAGTTGCATTACATTCATTAAAATAGTCCATTAAAGTACATCAATAAGCCTATCTTAAGAGGAAAGATTTTGTAGCTACGTGCATTGCCATTTTGAGGGATCACCAAGAATATTAACAGCATAAGTGTAATGTTAAATATAAGAGATAGAAGTCAGGAGTATAAGGACGTACAACGCAGAACACTTAACTGGGGCGTAAGAAAGTATCAGTTGATAGTTGATCGAACTGTTGGGGAGGATTAGATGATAAGTACACAAGAAGAAAGATGGGAATATCTCAGAAAAAGGACGAAGAAAGCGGCAAACGAGTTAGTATAAACTTTAAAGAAAAAAAATTAGGAAAATACAGATTACATTGATTACAGAATATACTATATGAATAAGAATTTGAATGAGAAAACTGAATTTCAAAGAGTTACCACAGTTTTAGAGAAATACGAATAGCTACAACAAAAAATGAGGCTACAAACTAGTAGGCTTATAAAACATGGTATAAAAAGCTGTGCGAGGGCACTTTAAGGATAATTAAAAGTGACGAGAGTGAAAGAATTTAAAGATGGAAATAAGAACGCTTTATGTACAGGAATACCAGAATCTAATCAAGAAGAATTCATTTAACTATTGAGATGAAACGAATAAAGTAGCCAAATGGCAAAAACATTGATTAGGCTAGTGAATTTAAACTTAGGGAGGGAATATGATGTCCAAACACATGATTTAAGACCAGGAATACGAAATATAGAAAGCATTAAAGGAAATTAAATATAGAACGGCTGTATTAATAGATTTTTAGAGTGTTATCAAAAGATAAATCATAGTTTCTTTAAAATTAATAATTTTTCAAAACTCTCAATATACGAATGACCCCATTGAAGTCAGATAGGTTTTTTCATAAATGCAATTAATAACCTTGGTGAATTTTGTACATCTAATTAAATGATGAATAGCATTTTTCATTTCACTTTCTCGTCCAATAATTTGTTTTAGCAATGTATCTCGATTGAATTTTACTCTTCACATCAATTAAATACATAATATAACAGTTATCGCGATTGATATTTCCAAATGGCTATTGTATTTTGATGAAAATAAAATGATAACCAGTGCCTAACTACATACTATGTGCATCAGCAACTTTTTACGCAATGACTCTTCTCCTCTAATACTATATTTATGATATATTATATGCATATTTGAAATTGGAGTGAATAATTCATGAATGAAAAAATTAATTGTTATTTTAAAATATTATATATCTTCAATATCCGTGTATGACTTTTTTCAAGTCTGAATTTTCGATTAAAAAATATAATTGTGGAAAAAGAATTGCTAACTTTTTGTTCAGGGAAAACGAGGAGTACCGAAGGTAAAGGAATTGGTTCTGAGAAACTTTATGTTACATAGAACTTCAGTTAGGCATTTGAAATTGAAATTGGGGGTGTAAAAATTTGTCGAAGTGATTTAATAATTTATTCTAAAGGAGGAACATGAATGTCGGTGGTGTGATATGAGAGGTAAAGATAAAGGTGAAGACGGAGACATTGGCCTAGGGTGCGTTTATATGCCGAGTATAAAAAGTGATGAAGAATAAATATTCATGACGGAAACCATAAATCTTACTGGAAAAATTTACTTTCTGGTGTATATGGGGAATAGAAAATGTATGAAGTTCCTCTCAGCTTTCTTTCTAGGCACCGTTAATTATAATTAACGGTGCCTAATTAATGGTATAATTATCACACGATTCAGGAGAAAAGTATTTTGAAAATTTTGGATGGCTACTTTATCGACTTGATCATCTTAGGAACGATTTAAATGTGATGAGGTAGTCGTATTGTAGCTCAATTCAGGTCACTTAATTATAAAATGCATATATACATGAAAATTTCCAACAAATGAATCTTATAAAGTTCTTTATTTCCACTTCACTTTGTGGCATCATATACCGCTAAGCTTTGGGCAAAGTATGGAATAAATCTAAGGTAATGGATGATTTGACTAAACATTATCCGCATATTTTAATAAGAAGCGTCAACAGTCCAGTGTATGTATAGTTTCCTGAAATAGAGTTAATAAAACGGAAAATCAACTATTTTAAAGATAGAGGTATGACTTTACGTACGACGTTTTAATTACACTGTGGGTTGGAAATGTTATACACTGCATCACGTTTACGTGAACATAATTTCTTCTAAGGTGGATATGGTGGGGTAGAAACGTGTCGCTACTGGTCTCTAAAGGGCCTACAATTGCTATAATTGGGATTACGACGGGTTTTTCATATCTTGTTCAAAGTTCAAAGTCGAAGTTCATTAAAAACTCGATTCTTTCAAAACAATTGTGAGTCTATCAGTGTTGAGTCGTCAAGGTAGTGCTTGCGCAGGAATCCGTCACTCTTTTAGCAATAATCCCTAGTGAGGTTCTTGACTGAGTTCAGTGCAGTATTCGTTTGGACCCACAGGTAGGTGGAGAAAAGAACCTTTCGCTATGACTTGGGATTTAAGTTGGTGTGAATTTCCGTCGTCCATTATTTCATGTAACTTCCTTCCTTTCATTGCATTGCGGAGCGTGGCGGGGCTTTCGATTATACTGTGAAGAAACGCTAACCATTAAATTTGTTGCAATTCCTAAGATTAAGCTCAAGAATGTCTCACTGTGTTAAGTTTGAAAGTTGCATCTATCTTCTTTTATTTAATTTTGCTCGGTGACTTAGTAGTGTTCTGTTCCATTAGGTTTTAATTAAGTTAAATCTACATACATAGTTAAGCTACAGAATGCGTATTAATAGTTTATAGCAACCTGGAGAGTACGAATTTGAACTCGTATAATTTTACATGGTCAGTCAAATTTGCACAAGGATTAAGCTGACACCAACGTTTATGTGGTGCTTAATTTCGAATGAAAGAGCAAGTCGAGCAGAAGCGCTTACTGAGCGATCGTATTTTAACCCATGCCAAGAAAATTCTGCATGCCACCGCGTTGGAAACTCAGTGAGATGAAAAATTAATATAATGGTATTATTGTCAACCCGCAATCCAAATTTTACTTTCCTTATGACTTGTGGCCATAATATGAGGGCTCGCATTGTATAGGATTATTGAAGCTTTAGAGCAAGCTCCCTTCCGTTATTGTTGTCATGAGTAACATAAATTTTCCTGCTGATCGGGACCTGACAACACTTAAAAGTTATCATTAATTTTGATGGCCTCTTGCACTTAACGCAGAAAGTTTTTTTATGGAATTCAGAGTAATGTCGTCTTTCGTTTTATTAAAACTGAACTGCAGATACAGGAAAATTGTCATTGAGTTTCTCGGTTACACAGAACCAGTCAAGGAGTTATTTTTCCTGGATCTATATATAGTAAATATTTTACCAGGGGAGCACTGAGGCGTCTTCGATCGATGAGCAGCGGAGTACTGGTCTTAGTACTCAGAGATACTTGCGGGAGCAAACCTGGCATCAGGCTGGAGGTGTTTCCGTTTGTATAAGTAAAAAGTTCTAGTTGTTATGAGGGCTACTCTAGACTTCTGTAGATTCATGCCAAGTGATTAATTTACTCTTGGGCTGTAATATTGGAGGTATGTTTCACAAATGTGTTATGTTTATGCGTAATAATCATCGGCCAGCAAAAACACACGGCACCCTGATTTCCAGGGGTATGCATAAATGCCAGCAGCAAGCGAAGCAGATTGAAAGGAGGATGTTGTTATGTCCACTTCAGATGCCTCATAAATTATACAATTCCCTTTCCCTGTCTACAAATGTTATTAGTAAGTTAAAGTGCCTAGGTGTCTACGGAGAATTTGAATTCATAATAGTCAGCCCCATAGAAGTTCTCCTGGTTAATCTCTCACGTGCCAATTTTTTAATTGATGCAACGTTACATGTGATGACGTATCCATCGCCTGCATGTAATGGTTAATCCTATCTTTCCATTGTGATATTTGATGAACTCGCTTTTTTTGTGAATGAGTCAAATTATTTACACGTCATATTTTCTTCTAATTGGCTTAATGAATCACATAATACAAGAAGTACATCCACATTTCTTTCTTTGTCTGATATAATTGATCTTCATTATCAAGTAAGCTATGTCGTATTCGTAGTTTCAAACAAATTCTTAATTAAAGAATGGACAATAACAATTCGTTTTTCCCCTTCCGAGGGAAAGGAAACCACCTAAATTAATTTAGCATAAGTTGTGTTACAATAGTTGTGCTGCGATTTAATTTGAAACGAAAATCACCGTGATCCCTGACCTTGTCTGTGAATAATTTAATTTACCAGTAATACATTCCAACCATGGACATTATTGTCATACAATCATGGAATCATGGATATACTAATTAGAGCAACAATAAAAATCATCAAAAGTGATAGGGATATTTTAACGCACTTTTTATTCCTCTTGGACCATTAGCTCCCGTTCCCGATATCGGACTCGATGGATTCTTTTAAATTGAAATTTGAATTTTTGAGCAGTAATTAAACCATTTTTGTATGAATAAATATTATTAACATTTTCTCTGAGACTTTTCTATAAAATCAACCTCAACGCATCGTGCTACAAAGGTTTGCCATTTCGTGACACGTTTTAATTACAGGGAAATACTACCAACTCTTGTTTGTTTGCTTTTGGTTGTAATCTCCGGGGTTTTCTCCTCGTATCTGGTGCGGAACAAAGCGCGTTTCAAGTTTCGTGAGTTACATTAACCCGAGATTTGATTAAAGCTAGAGAGAATTGAGTATAAGTGTAATTAGAAGCAGGATTTGTCCTAGCTCTTTTAAAGATATAGGTACGATTGTAGTTAATGATTTACCGCAAAAATTCATTCAGTACCATTCTAAGTTCATCAATTTTCTCCAAAGATGCCTGTAAATTGTTACGAGCTGCCTCGTCCACCAAAAATCTTTCACCGTAACCATAATCCTTTTTTTTTCTTATTGCAAACTCTTTTATGATGAACGTCTTCAATATTTTTTGTTGTTATTCTTCCTTGATACGATGCCTTTAATGCATAGGAAACACATAAGGTCTTGTACATTTTGTATTCTTCCAATATGCTTACTAATAGTCAGGCATTTGTTTAGAACTGTGCAGTTGTTTTTTTTTACTTCGATATTCCAAAGAGTAACAAATACAAGGAAACATACATTGCAAAGCTTGTTTCACGTTTCTGTCTTTTTATCAGAAAACTATCCTCTTTAAACTTCGTTCCTCCCACCTAACGGCAAAGACGAACGCCCATAGTGCTTCTTTTGGTCGACGGTACACAATGCATTTAATGCTCTTTACTCTATGGAGGATTTTATGCAAGTGAAAAAAGTACACTTAACGGGGGGGGGGGGGAGAGAACTGATTTTTTAAAGAAAACAGCATATTCTTCGTACACGTGTTCAACCACCTCTGCACTATGCTATGTATATGTCCATTTATGAATAAAATTGCTAATTTGAGAGGACTTAGTATATATTACTGCGTAAAGTATGAATGCACATCTGTGGATTATTATTCATCATGTGGTGTTCAGCTCTTTATTATTATTTAGATGTATTCCTGGGGACAAATTTGTTTTTTGCATCGTTTTGTAATGACCCCTTGGCAAAAGAAAATTTTGGAGCGTTACCTAAATAGAAGGCGAAGGAGGTAGACAGGGAAATAATAAAAAAAAGGAATTAGGAAGGAGATGAGCGAATGATGATTAGAAGACAGACAATTGAATGATCATGGATATTGGGAGGTTTGACGTCTTAGATTTCCTTACGCCGTCATTAATAATGATGATGATTACTAGGCCTGTGCACCACAGATATAGTCTTTGGGGTCATCAAACCCACAATCTCGCCCACCACGTCAAGATGGTAGTCAATGGCGAGGACGTTATAAATATTCTTCATCAATCGACAGTGATTTTGTTATCTTTTGATAGGCAAGAGGCTCTCACTTTTTTCCATGTCAGGAGCATATTATCAGCAGACCGTATCATTTCAATCCGTTTTTCATTTTTATCCGTCATTAAGTGATTTAATTCCTATCCGTAACCAGTTAAAAATAAAACTCCTTTTATATAATCGTTCTCGAAAAAGAAGACTAGTGTTTGTAAAATTTAAATTGCTTTACGCGATGCAAAAAAAGCAGAGCTATATTCCAAATCAGAACCTGCTGAATGAGTACTTAGCGATACGTATTATGTGTGTGGAACGGAAAGAGTAAAAAAAGTAAAACACGCCGACGCATTTTGCCTGAATTGCGTAACAGAAATTTACATATTCATCCCGGGAAAGCTTTTCCTTAGGGCTTCACGAGGGTTTCAAATATCGCTACCAAAAGCTCATTATATGGTAAATCGTCTCAAGCACTTAACTCTTCGGTATTTACCGGTGTTTATTAAGTAATTTTTGGCCTAAATTGTGTTCCTTCGGAATGATAACTTCTAAACACATGTGTTATTCATTACGAACTAATAAATGGCCCGTATTAGGTTTGGGGAAACTATCTCAGCTTCATTTAAATGGTTGTTTTAACGTAGAGGTACTTGAAAAACCTTTATCAATGCCCTGGAATACCACTCCAAGACTTACTTCTCAATTCAAATCCTTGCTTTCGTTGAATTGGTAATTTTTCGATCATTGTGTATGTATTTTTGGAGGGGTTGATATTCACGTTTTGAATGAAAGCACTAAAACTTTCCGTCTCTATGTGCACACTGCTTCACAGATTTTCATCTGGCACAAAAATATTTGGATCTGTAAGGTGTTTATGTATGCATATACACGCATTCTTCCTACATGTCTGTGGGATAGAAGGAGGAGAGTAGGCTTTTTAGACAGCATAAGGGCAAGCATAACGAAGACATGGCAAAGGCCAAGAACTACGTAGTTTTTGTGATACGTAAAAGCAAATAGTCATCGTGGATCAAAGAAACCCTACCTTAAAAAGAGCTAGAATGCCTTGAATGAATCGTTCTTTAAGAAATAAATTTTTCGTAAGTGTCGCTATAGATAAATGTGAATATTTTTTGTTTTAAAAAGAGTTGAAAAATAAGTTACTGCCGTCGTTTAAGACACTTGTATGAAGTACAGGATAATTTCTTTGAGAGAAAATTATTCATTTTCATCACGGGTTTTCAATAAGAGGACTAGTTTAGAACTGCCCTCCAAAACTACCGTGTTTTCTCCTTATGTCTGCATTTTCCCATAGCTCCTCGCACCGAAATTTTTCCTTCCCTTATTTCTGGTAATTGATCCTTGGCCTTCATCTGTAATGTTTCCCCTTCACATTTTCTTCATTCACGATCTTCTGTTCCTCATGATATATCTAATTAATGTCCCTTTCCTCATCCCTTTCTTCCCTATATCCCTTTTATAGACTTTTCGAACACTTTTTAAAGCACGGTATGTATTCATTTTATTGTATAAATATTGTCCTTAATTGCTTCGTCAGGTAATTTCCTTTATTAGACTATTTATTTTCTTTATATTGTCAGAAGTTTGCCGATAGGCCTTCAATGAAGATTTATGAATATTTATTTTCTGAGATTAAACTGGCTACTCGTAAACTCTAAAGACTCGATTTACGCGATCCTAATACCATTACTACGTTATTCATTTTTTGTCTCAACATGCTTTTCTCCTTCTTTTATGTCATAAAGCAAGCTTAATATTTTCCTACTTCTTTCTCGCCTATTCAACCTCATTTCTTCCAGAACATTGTATGCCCTGCCATTCCTGATATTTCTTCGTTTTTATTGATACTCGTTCATTTTTACGCTCATTTTGAAATCCGCACTTCAAAGACCTTCAAAGTGTTCGCTTGTCATCTTTCTTCATTTACTGATATGCAGAACCAAATAAATACGGTTTCTAGTGAATACTATCATTAACAAGGCTACCAAAAAAACTCGCGTTTATCACTGAACCGCTCTTTCCACTTTTACCTGGTACCCTTTCCTTTTTATGGAGCGTTTGTATTATACATGGTCCATTATGAAAGTGTTGCGCATGATTTTATTGTGATGCGACTATCCATGTTAACGCGGTAAAACCGGTCGGAGAATGTGGGGAGAGATCTGCACTTTTAAGGCAACCGGTTGTCAGTTTGCTCCGAGCAATCTGAGCGGAGAGACATTCCTCCGCGTGAAGTGTGTTTTCCGATTTTTTAACAGCGGCCAGCCACATGTCCTTCACCGTGATCAATTTCCTGCCACATGGCACCAATTTTAGAATTTTAATCATTTTGTACAAGTTTTATTAATAAATCTATTTTTCTCAGAAAATGCGCATTACTTTTATAGTGGACCCTGTACATCAGAATACGTTGGCAGAAAACTAGCAAATATATTGATATGCTAGTATATGGAGCATTTATTAGGAGGAAAATTTTTACCGAGTATGCGCTGATAATGGTTGGCTGGTCAATGGCTCGGAAACTTGGTCCTAGAAAATGGGCGTAGATAGATGTCTTTTACGATTCTACCTTGGAGAAGAATGGAGAAATGGAGATGAGCAGTGAGGAACACAGAAGACGAACAATGAAGTATTGTATGAAATGAGAAGAAGTTGTGGTTGTAAAATATGTTTGGCAAAATATGAAAAATGCAAGAGGGAGTATAGGTAAAAATGGAGTTGGAAGTTGTGATGGAAGAGACGCGGTTGGTGAGGTGGATGAAAGTGAACTGGGATTTTCGATGGTATACGGTTATGAAAAGACTGAGGGTGTGATGTGAAATTTTTTATGTTCAAAGGTGTGCATGTTGTCTCCATATACCAAGAATGTCATTTTTTAATAGCTCTCCGTGAAAGTGGGGAAACTACCTCTCATAACAAGTCCAACACTAACCAGGTGGTAGAACTTGGTAGGCCCCGACTAACTATGGTACATCAGATCACCAGCGTAAAATCAGGGAGATTTATAGCAGAACAGTGGAATGTTGAAGAAGGTAATAGAGGGGAGAATGTTGGGCAAGCGAGGTAAGGGTAGGAACAGGATAGGGATGTTGGACGGGATGAAGGGAGGAAAGAAGTACACCGAGATGAAGAGGGACCTGATATAGATTAGTTTGCTAGGTGGGGAGTCACACAGAACAGATTTCCTCGTATCATTAGAGATTGAAATACATATAACAGCAATTATTTTTTTATCTCCGCATCATGAGGCCCTATTATATAAACAACTTCTTTCTCCCTGTGTTTATTATTTGTCACTCACCCTCAATTTTTCCATTATCTCCCACGTTTGCAACTATTTCGACAGGTTTCCTGAAGGTGTTTTAAAACTTTGACCTACAAGAGTAGTAGCTATAAGAAGAGGGATTGTCAAATGACTAGGACTTGACATTATCAGAAAAGTATTTTTTATAGGCACAATTCAAAGACCGATAATCATGTATGGAAACGGTTGGTATAATTTTCATACGGAGGTCTTTATTACTGGAGGGAGTCCTATAGTGTAGCCACAGAAATTGAATATTTCAAAAAGAATTGACTTGCGAATGAAGAACACTCCTGGATATTGGTTGTCAACAGACGCCTTTGGAATATTTTAATCGGAATAATTGGAATATAATATCGAAATATTCTCAGCCAAAATTATTTTTTGTAAATAATATGGATGTAAATAGCACCGCAGTCTCACAGGTTGTAAATGAAAAAATCACTTGGGGGAACTGTAATAATATAATAAATTATTAATGTTGAATGACAATAAAATCTAGAGAATTATCACATGATATTATTTTTAGGCCTGGTAGAGTAGGATGTTGGGTTTGTGTTTTGTTGGGAGAGACAAGAGAATTGTTTGGTAATTTGTGGCCATCCTAAAACCTACCTTAACCGGAATATTACCTGTAATAATGCAGCTTTCAGACATTATTTCAAAGTGTCCCAAAACCCAAATAGAATTTGAAGTAAGAACATCATGATATCTATGAAAGGCATCTTGGTGTATATTTTTCATACGAAACAATAAGCTAGGCTAATTTGGATTATAAAATCACTTGGACTGCATTGTAAGATTTAAATCATCCTTTATTTTTTTTCTTTTTTTTATGCATGGCGCTGCAAAGTGGTACTTATCGTGTAAATCCTCATGATACGAGTAATAGGAAAAACAGAATATTTAATAGCCGTTTTCAAAAAGAGTTCGAACAGAGAAAAAATGTGAACTTTATTTTTCTAACGTTATATATCAACTCATGGTCCAACCTTTCCTTTCAAGACACTTAAAACCTTTCTACTCCACCGTCCCGCGTGCCCCTAGCAACGATCGCTCCAATTTCTCCCCGAGGCATTGCGGGGGAGCGAAATCCAGACAGGAAAGATCTGGTCCAAACATAAACTTATTGCTCCCCCATTGGAACGAGTAATTTGTCGATGGTCTTGTTGGGAGAGAATATTCCACCGAATGGTAATTAGTTGTCTCCCCCTTTTTAATGTCGAAGGTAGCGAGGGCGGTTTTTCGAGGGGTGCGCCTTCGAGACATTTTCCGCAGTGGAGGGAGGGCACATTTACATAGCGAAAATTTTCGGGGCTGGGGGAAGGGCGTCAAAGACGTTGACTTATTTTTCGTCTGAATGCAAAGTGGATGTCCATAAAATGCTGTTTCGACGGTGTTCTTTTAAGAGTTACAGCTCGTGTACGGGGTTGTAATCCATCTCTGCACTTCGACATGACAGAAAATGGAAGAATGGTTGAAATACCTGTTCATTTCGAACATTTTTTTTTAGGATAGCGTCAAGGCATTACCTAACCGGGCTCGTTCTTCAAGCGTGTGATTGTGCGTCTAATTTGACGGAATTGGAAGGGAGAAGTTGGCTGGAATGTTAACCGCGCTTAAGCATTCACAAGCTAAATGACTCAAATAATGGAGTAATCTCTTCATGCATCAATTTTTAAATTAAAAGAGTTGAAATAGGGCTGGGTTCATCCATGTTTTTGAGAGCGTATTTTTCTTTTTGTATTTCTGGTGAGAAACTGAGAAGGGAAACAATTGTTTGCCCTGATTTTCTTTTTAATTTAATTTTAATATCTTCCGCCATTCATCGATTTGGTGAATGTAAAGAAGATATCGCAGCAAAATGGCCAAAACGTTTTAAGAGCTAGAGATATTTTACTTTCATAATATTTAATATTTTGTTACACTTAAGCTTACGTGATTACGTGTGACAATACCCCTCACTATATGCACCAAGTACCATAAAATATTCAGCAAATCATTTTATTCAGTAAATAGCAATGCATACAAACCTAATGCCAAGAAAATTAATTTTAAATAGTAGCAGAAATAACGGGGGAGGGACGATAATGCTCAGTTACCAATTCGTGTTCCGTTTTTATGCCAAAAATATTCAGTGAGACATCTCCCATGAATAATATCCTTGTGCCCAATTAGATCAAATCAATTAGTAGCAATGTTAATACCCTATAAGAGTGCTATGACTTCCGGGTTCAATAATATTAACCTGTGAAAAAAATGGATATGTCCCATAAATCTCTAAAAACTATTCTAAAATTAATTTTTTTAAATGAAACTGCTTTTAAAATCAAGCAGTGATAAACTAACATGGGCAGAATAATTGGTTATACTCTTATTTGAACCCATCAGTGCATTCTGACTCTTGGTTCACGCAAATATAAATGTTTTGCAAAAAATCGGTATTGGTACTCTACCATTTGAGGTAGGATTTGGAAGTAGACGGAGTGAACATCAACACAATTTTATACTTCCCCTAACAAAACTAAGCCTGACACTACACTACAACGAAGTGTTCTATAATTCCGCCTACATCCTTACGCATATGTTTTAACAAATATATTTTAAAGATTTATCGCCGCAAATTTATGTCATAGTATAACTTTATTTATAACTTTTTACGTTCCGTCATGATTAAATTCCTTTACCCGCGCCTATTATCAATATATCTTTCTCGTTCTACGCACTCAACTAACGATTGCGTGACATATTTTATCCACGGCGAAAGTAGCTTCCCTACTGCTTCCAGAAACGTGGGGAAAACTTGATGGCATACGTTTTGATGGATGGTTGACTCACAGCGGGGTAGAGGCGGAGAGGATATAGCATTTGCCCGTTGACTCCACCCACGTTCTCTCTCTCAAGGCAACAAGGAAATAAAAGAATGATAATGGACGTTTTCACAATGCTTTGCATGTTAGCACGGAGCCTGGGAGCTGTCCCGTCCGGGGGAAGGTCTTTAACCCGTTTCTCGCGGGAGTGAAAAATCCGCGAACACACGGCTCGTGACTGGGTGCGTTCATAAAAAAGGGACCAATTTGATTGGGGCGCTTATGTTGCAAGCCGTTACCGCCCCGGGAGAATGTTCTTCGGTCGGCCGTCAGACGCAGTCGCCCTTTTCATGGCGGGCCATCTCATTTGTTGCTCTGCGCCATTCCCTCCCTCCACGGGTGCAGTAAATTACGGCTGGAGGGCGAGATGCCCCAGATCGTGGATATTTGCCATGGACTTTTTGAAAAAAAAATCGCTCGCCTGTCTTGCTCTGTCAGGAGGGTATGTGGTTTAAGGAGGTATCCAGGTCGTGAACAAGCCGAAAAATCGGCGCCACTAAACCTTAAGTTTCCTCATTTGGTAATTGTTTGTTTCACTAAAAACAATTATTAGTCAACGAAACCACTATTTATATCGTTAAACTTTTGCTATTTTGTAGCAGACACGCAGTTTGTACACTGTATAAAAAAACCATAAACACAGTATTCAACCCGAAGATCAGTTTGGAAGGTGATGGTAGAGTTCACCCAGTACTAAACCCGACGGAGTGTGAAATTCCCCCAACAGGGTGGGGGACCACTTTTCCTGTGCCGGTTATGGTTTCCCAGGAAGATCTGGTACCCGAAAAATCGTACACTGTATATCCACACTAAATAACAAATAAAATTAATAGTTTTCACTAAATAGATATATGTAATACCTTAATTACCTCGTGTGTAATACCTTAACTATTACTTTCTACACCCGTTAAGGTTCATTTTATCATCGTAATGCTCGGTGCTATATTTCCACCAATTTTGCGAAAACAAAAAAGGATTTGCGAGTAAGGTAAAATTTGCTAGAGGTTTGACAGGAAAAATTTACAAATTGCTACCAAAAGATAAGTTAAAAATCGCTTATTATAATAAATCAAGCCTAAAAAACCTGCTCTCACACGCAAAGGACAAAATTTTAGAAGGAGAAAAGAGCGGCGTGTATATGTTACGTTGTAAGTGTGATGCAGTGTACGTGGGTCAAACAGGAAGGAAATTCTGTACGCGAGTGAAGGAACACCAGGCCTGTGTGCGTAACCGAAAGCCATCTTCGCATTTTGCTAAACATTTGCTGGACAACCATCACCAGAGTGCCTTTCAGCTAGAAATATTACATGTTGAGAAGAAAGGGTATAGACTTGACGCTTTAGAGCAACTGGAGATTTTAAAATATGTTCGCTCCAAGGAAAAAAATTATTGTTAATGACCTATTGTACACCTCCCATTCCCCTCTCCTAAACCTTTCCCTCCGAGATATCCATAGTGAACCTAAAAATTCCACAACCTCCCCCCCGCTGGGGACTCCCAGTAAAGGGATAACCCGGTAGGGACTCCTCCCCCCTCCTCTCCCACGACCCTCCATTACCCACTCATTCTATTCCGCCTGGCTCTCCACCCACAAGCGCGCCTTGCCCAACCCCCTCCCCCACCATCCTCCTCCCCAGCCCCCCCCTTTTTCTATCCTTCCTTCCCCCCAATTTTCCTTCCCCCTCCCCCCGGTCTAAGGGTATATATATGTTGGTCGCCTGTATGTCTGCACCTGAAGATGACGTTGTACGTCGAAACCCGGGTCGTGTGTTTGTGAAATAAATCTGTGGAAATACAAAGTATTATTTTATCCGCTTAAGAATGAACCGATTCCATAAAATAACGCCTGAAACCATCGATTATATAAAATTTCATAAGTCGTCCCGTCACTTCTGCAGCGGTTGCAGGAGGAAAAAGAGATGCGGAGGACATCTTTTGGCAGTTGTAGGCATGTTGCATTGCCTTATTGATTTCTAGAAATAATTCTGATAGATGGAATAACAAATGAATAACATAGGCTGAGGATGATATGAAGAAGAGATCAACTTAAAGGGCCTATTTGAGGAGTGAATTATTATTTGGGAAAATAATGGAAGGTAAAAGCGAAAGAAATGCATACGATACAATTAGTGAATTATATGTAGCTGGTATATTGGCGGAAGTGCAAGACAACGAAACAAAACCTAACTATGTAGACTATATTTTGCACAATAATAGTGAACTTTAGAAAAATAGTACATTGACATTCCGTTGGAGAAAGTTTGACCTGAAATGAGGAGTTGAAAGAGAAAAATTGACTGAGATGAAAGGAGGAGGAACTTAAGAATTTTTTGATAAGTTAGAAGTTTGAAACAAGGTTAAATGTTTGCTTAGGACATGTTGAGAGTTTACATGGTTTTAATTACGTTTTAAGTAGCATTGAAAGCCAATATCTGCGCGCTGGACCTCTTATACCAATTCTATTCGAGTGTATGTAAATTTAATCTCAGGTGAAGTACGTGTTAATTACGAGCATTATTCAACTTCCAGTTGACACTTACGTTAACTACAATTTATGATCAATTTTATTGCAAATGATAAAAACATAAAGTTCGTTGTATCGTTAATAATAGAAGGTTTTGTGGAAATATCAATAAAATAATTAATAAAATTGTTGAGCTCGTTAAGAAGAACCAGACAAAAGAATAGACGTTGAAAACCTGTTTATGAAAGAATAACTCAAAGAAAAGCAACGGAAATAACCCAAATGGTAGATCTTTTCTTCCAAAAAGACAGAACTGATAAAACTGGTCTCTAGCGGTGTGATTTAATTAACCCTGAATAGCACAGAATGGCTACTTGGTCAATTGAGTTGTGCGTTGCTATTCCGGGAGTTGGAAAGTGTAATTTCCAAGGGGTTATGCGACAGTGAATTGAAGGAACGAGGGCTTTTCCATGAAAAGGAACGGTGGCTATAGAGTTACGGATTTAACTTCTCATCCGACGGACGATTTACGTAATTTGAAGTGACCGCGCAACTCCCAAGTGTCGACAGAAAGGCATCTGAAAATCCCCTTCTCCTGCCGTTTGACTGTCATTATGGAAACCATTAGAAAAGTTGACGCTGCCCGGTCTTTCATTCTGATTACTACCTGCTCTCAACAGTAATATGGTTAATGGAGGGGAATATTTCGAACCATTGCTCAATTACGGAAGTACGGAAGTGCTAATTGAATCAGAGAAAAAAATAATTGATAAATCAGTGACTACTACTTACCAAGCGTCATACCATTGAATCCGGCGCCGGAGAAGTTCAACACCGTAGGAAATCCGCTCAGGGCTCAATAGAGTCAAAAAACTTAAGTAATTGTAAAACTATATTTTTAACAAAAAACTCAATTATGAGAAAATATAGATTATATGAAGATTTTCACTCAGTTTTAATCAACAGTTCTTTGTTTACCCTAAACTATTGGGAGATTTACATAACATTGTCAAAGGTTTACTTGCTTCCTTCAACGGAGCACTTGCTCACCCGGGAGCAAAGATGAGAAACAAGTCTTCAAACTGGTAATAAATTACGATGGCTAGAAATCATGATATATTTTATGTATATAGTTGGCGAATATATTTTAAATATCCTAGGGGGTTGTAATAAGTGTTCATTGTTTCGAAATTATTTTGGAAACCAGATAAAATTTGCAAATAAAATTTTATCTAACTAAAACACTAAAATACGAATGGTGTTAAAGTAACCGATACTAAGCGATGGGCTCCTCTTTTCAATACAGCAGCAGTAGTTGCACATCTTCCAGGGGAATGATTGCCACTAAATTTTTAAAGACACTGAATTTTAAATGAATAACAAGTAGTGGTTGCTGTCGCTTCTCTATTCTCAACATCAGTGATCCCATGGTGAATTTAAAATGTGCATTACCAATTACTTCCAATCAATCAATTCCATTGTTAATTTCTAACGAGCTTAGATTGAAAATATGAATTTCTCAGTACTTGATGATTAAAGTGTGCCGTATAACATTTATGCATTACTTTGATTAATAATATTAACTTCTCGTGTATCAAATTATTATGATTATAATTTCTGACTATTTTTATTTGATCTAAAGTTGTATTGAAAATAACTTGTTTATCCACACAAAACCCAATCCAGCAACCTACTCTACATCAGGTCCCTCTTCATCTCTGTGAACTTCTTTCCCCCCTTCATCCCGTCCAACATCTCTATCCTGTTCCTACAAACGAGGAAAGGACAGGAACAGGATAGAGATTTTGAACGGGACGAAGGGAGGAAAGAAGTTCACAGAGATGAAGAGGGACCTGATGTAGAATAGGTTGCTGGATTGGGTTTTGTTTGGAGTTACAAAATATTTATTTGATAGTTTTGTCCATCCAAAAACCTACCTTAACCGTTAGATTACGTAATAATAATAATCACGTTATGATCGTAATATAGAGTAGCGGCTTTACATGATGAACTAACCCGGAAATAATTCCCGGAATTGAGTTCAAGCAGCCTCAAAATGAGTTTTTACTCCGTCAAAAGATGCTAATCAGTGGTGTATTATAATTCTGCTTCGATATTTCCTCTGCACTTTCATATAATCGTAATTATTTCCTCAAGCCGAGGGAGGGTGATTCACACATCATGGTGAACTTCACTTTTTTTGTATAAAAACAAGATAGTAAAATATGCAAAAAGATATTGTTACGATAAAGTTCTCCAGTATTGGCTCTTTATCCCTCTTCAGTATTTAGCCAAACACATAAAATAAATGAAACAACTTATCAAGGGTACTACTTATGTGGAAATCAAGTTGCGAATGGACTAAAGCCTAATCATCGTCCCTGGTACGCCACTGGTAAAGGAAACTGTTACAATAAGATTAACATTTTCGACATAGGTTTCAATAAACTTATGAAACATTGATACTAAACAAAAAGATGAAATCATCAAACTGAGAGTGGTATAACTGTAATATCAGAATCACGCTAATGGTAACTCCTTATTCTTCGGGACACGGTGTACAAATCACAGGAAAGGTTTCTCGGACACTTGCCTTCGCTCCTGAACCGGCTTGAAGGGCTCATCCATCACAGTCTGCACATTTATTCCACCTCATGTCTTAGAGCGAGAAAATAGTTCCCCGCGGGAGATGCGTGGTATATCTGAGGCATCCTATTCACGTCTTGAAATGTTTGATTTCCACAAAGCTGTGAACGGTCCTTCTTAAGTAACCTAGTGGTTAAGACCTTATGTTATCCCTATTCACATATTTTTCATGCGATTAATTGAATGAAGTTTTTCTTTTCAAATTCGTATCTACGGAACTCATGTGCGATATCAAATTTTTTCATAGACCGTTCAACTGTAGTTACTGCTTTTTCTCGATATTTATTCTACAATCGCTGTTATTTTGAGCATTTATTCTTGTAGACCCTTTGTGTGGACAGTTATACCAAACGGACTAATTTTGATAGTAATAATGCGATTGTGAAACTGGCTTTAGGTCATTTTCAATCCACGAATACTTGATTTAATATTGACCCAAAGTAAAACTAATTTCATGACTATACTTCAGTTACGTTTATTGAAACTTCTGGTGATCAGTGTGCATTGCAGGATTAATTTTTTCCTTCTCGCTTTTTCGACGAAGGACGTACGGGCATTCGCCAACGATGAAACGCATTGGTCGGAAAAGGAAACGGAGAGAGTTCATGATGAACGCATGATCTCTGCCTTTGTAAACGCTGTTATGTGTAAAAAAGGGATCTTTGGAGAAGAATATTCGGAGTTTGGAATGATTAGCGGGTCTCCATGAGATATGCCTGCAAAGATAAGATGCGCGAATTTTTAAAGGACGAATAGAGAGGTAAAATATCTTGAGGGCCCTACTGGTCGTCGGTGAACACAAAATATTTCCGAAAATTGTGGAAAAATGAGTCTGACAGAGTTATCTTATTCCAGAGTGAGAAGGAGAAGGTGAAGCAAGGAGACAAGGGAAACGCGGCCCGAGGCACTTGAATTCTTTTGCGGACTTCAACGTTCCCAGTCGTGGCGGATGAGGGGCGAACTACTTAAGCAAACCTGAGAATGACTCTGCAGAACGAATTTTACAATACGGTGCTCCGTCATAAGAGCTAGCAAGCATTTCCTGTTCTTAAAGGTGAAAGTTAAGGAATTGCCGCGCAAGTCAAAGCTGTGGATGACATTTAAGCCACTAATTAATGACATAACGCTTAGTACGACGAGGTACTATTAGGCACTTAAATAAATGTCGTAAATCTTCCTTACAAAGTCTTATTCTGATGCCTTAATTCTCCTTTAAAATTTATGATAATATTTTTTAAACAGTAAAAAAGATGATTATGATGTGTTTTTTTGAATTTAGCAGGCTATAAAACCATGCTGGTCGTAGCAGTATATATCAGGAGAGGTAACCGACAGCTGAGATTATTTTCGCCGTTAAGGATAGGTAGGAGTAGAATATTCGACGAATTTAGGAAGGATTAAGAGAAACCTGTTGAAGATATTACCGTACTCTTAACGAAAGATGACGAAGGGTTCGCAGTTTAACGACTCAACCGACCAAAAAGCTATCCACATAGCACCCCAAATTATGATCAGGATACCACTGAAACATTCTTGTAATTTCCGAGATATGAGCCCGGTCCCTCTTCGAGAGAGAGAAGCCAGTACATTAGCCAACGCACCCCCGCCTGACTAGTAATAATAATATTGAGTGAAAGGAATATGGAGTGCACTGAAGTGCAATTAATTATTTGATTAGATGATTTTAGGTTAATTCGGACGGTATGAAGTGGACAAAGATTTTGAAAGTTCTTGTATAGGAGGGAGTTTTTTGAGTGGTTCCTTACATAAGAACAGATATCTTCGAACGGAAAATTTGGGTGCTCATTCATATGCAGGAGAATAACAGTGTTTGTCAGTCATACACTATGGTTTCAACATGCCCACCAGGAGTCAGAAGCATATTCAGCGAAACTAGGAAACGCTCGAGGCATGAATAATAAGTGGTTAAGTGATTAGGTGAGTAAGATTTCAGGTCAAGGAACCTTAGTAATCCTGTCAACCGAGGGTTTGCATTCACTTTGCTGACATTTATCTTCTCAGCGTGAATTAATGTGAGGGGGTTTGAATGATAATAAATGAAAATGGAAGGAAAATAGGTACTCCTTGAGTAAGAAGACTGTAGTAAACATTTTAAGTGAACAGAAGGACATTTTAGAGAAAACAGGATACGATATTTATCGTTTTTTAATTCGTATTTTTCACGAAAATGGGCTTGATAGGAAGGACATTAGGAGATGAAAAGTTTAGTAAAGAAATATTTGCAAAGAGAATTGGATTGGAGACGGGAACCTTTTAGCGAAGATAAATGACAATTTAAAATAAAAAATAGTCAAGTATTTATTTTTGGTAAAATAATTGGTTCAAAGAAATTGATTAGTGCCGAAAGGCGGTTATTTAATATTTGAATCTCATGAGATGCAAGCTGAGAAAAGTATAAAAGAGAAAATCAGAATAAAAAAGAAATAAAAATCAAATATATAAGAACTGATAAGAAAGAAGAGTCATATTCAATGCATTTGGAGAAAATATTTAGAGCTGTTGAAATTTTGAAAGCTTTAATGGAAGTGGAAATATTGAATAAATGGGAAGAAAATAATACTAGAACTCCGACTTGAATGGGATTACTATTTATTAGTAGCCGGCTAAACATGGAGAAAGTTGTGCATGGAAAAATTTTTATGCTCTTGAAGCCCCATTAAACTTTACTAAGGCGCTAACCTATGGGTTAATTACTTTGGTGAGCGTTCCAATTTTTTAACCTTTCATAGTTCAAGGTTAATTCTGCGTTCGTAAAAAATTAATAACCGTGCAGAAATTTCTTTAAGGCGTTAATAGAGTAAAGTATTATTTTGAATTGTTGACTGAGATCATAAGTGATTTAATTACTAGTTGAAATTGTGTTTGATGGAGCCTATTAAAAAAAACTTCGCAATTATATTCTTTTGAGCTTAAAGATTGAACTGTTATCGTTAATTGAATTTAACGACGCATGATTGTACTTGTACTCAACGAAATGTCTCATTATAATCTTCTTATCGGCGCATATCTTTTTTATTACATCGACGCAATGACACCATGGCCGTGAAGAACCCTTCCGTAGGGTTCTTTTCACCCCCTGGCATAACCGTAAAACCGAAAAATTCAATATTTTGTTATCTTGCGAAGTTCGGCCTTCTTCGAACTCTCGCAAATACAAACGCTCATTGTTTTACAGCAATGACATACATTACTCATTAATTGACGATGAATTACATTGTGAAAGAAACCGCGCAACTGGAGAAAACGTATGATCACGCTGTTCTTCTTTTTTCTTGAAATGACATCTTTTACTACGCCGGTTGTCGAAAACTCTTCTCACTCTCGGGGAAGCTAGGGAAACTATTCATATTGCAATTATCTATGTTCTGGATTTATAAAGAGTGCTCACGTATTATAATATCTACTCCCAGTGCCGAGTACAACACTGAGTGACCATACCGCTATAGTGCATCATATTTATTTTAGGTCGAATTCTATTTATATATTCAAGATTTTTTTAGGGAATGGTGCTGGAGGAAGAGAAGATACAATACAATCAGAAGTGATTTAATTACATATTGAATTTGTATTTTATTGAGTCTATTAAAGAGAACTTCACAATTATATTCTTCTGAACTGTGAGATTGAACTTTTTGTCTTTTCATTGATATTATTTAGGACACCCTCTTTCAAAACATAACTTCAGAGTAAATCATAGGTAAGTAGATTGACATTAATCCTAATTTCATCGACAGAAAAGATTTCGCTGAATCTGTGCTCAGGGATGCATGGTTAAAGTGCTTAAACAGTGACAGTGGGAAGAAGTTGATGTATCTCATTTGTTTATCGTTATATACCTTCGGGGTAGCTTTCTTTCCAGACAAAATTTGATGTTTGGATTCGACAGTTTCTCTAGTTTCGTCTGCATATACATCGCCTGCAGCTACGCCCGCCTCAGTCGACGTCCAGGATTTCAATCGTCGTAACCTGAAGATTTATTACAGCCATTCGATATCTATCGGCGTCAAAGAGTTTTCTCGTTTACGTTGCAGTGTACGTATCTCCTATCATATTGACAAATTTGCCTTATATTTTATCTTCTACAAGTAGTTTTTGAGGAAATTTGTTGTCTCCGGCGTATAACTTTATGGCATTAGCATATTGAAATGAAACGAAATTGACTTTGTAATTCCACACAAAAAAGTATGTGGAATTAAAAGTCAATAATTTCATTTCATTTCAATAGTTCTTGTGGTTCTGAGTAGAAATCGGAATTCAGACCAATGAGTGCGCCCAGTATTAGTTTTACGAGTACATTATCAGTAAGCACCGTCAGTTATTCTAAATTTTTAAACACTTATAATTTTTCAATTCGTTTGGCATTCCATTGTCATTTTGAATGATTTAAAACTGTACAAAGAAATATGATTTGAAACTAGGGATATGGTATTTTTTATTAGGCAATCTACCGATTAAGGTAGGTTTTTGGATGGACGCAACTGTCAAATAAACATTTTGTAACTCCAAACAAAACCCTATCCAGCAACCTACTCTACATCAAGCCCCTCTTCATCTCGGTGTACTTCTTTCCTCCCTTCATCCCGTCCAACATCCCTATCCTGTTCCTGCCCTTTCCTCGTTTGCCTAACATTCTCCCTTCTATTACCTTCTTTAACATCCCACTACCGCTCAATACGCCCTTCATCCATTTTTCCTGCCTCCATAGGATTTCTCTCAACAAACCCCTCTCCTCACCCACCATCACCAGCACTTCCTCATTTGTTTTCCTTTCGGTCCATTTCACCTTCTTCATTTTTCTCCACACCCACATTTCAAAAGCCTCCAATCTACATCTATCCTCCACAAAAAAATAGAGCAGGATATGGTATACCTTTACTAAATTGTTAGCGCTAATTTTTATGGCATATTGTAGTAGTACTCAAATGCTTTGAGTATTTTGTTAAATAATATCGTTCATTGTGTCAATGGAAATATGGCTAAATGATATCATGAGAAGTTTCTCAGTATCATATGATGTGCCATGCAGTTAAAGAAATGGAATCGCAAGGTCGTCGTATATCGTATAGACGATAAATAACGATGTTTCTATGTCTCAATGTTTTGGTTACATTTCGTCGATGGTGCTGTGACTGGTGACGATGACATTGGTTACACTCATCACCAATACGCTTCACCCTGAATATTTTTAAATGGAAGAACAATTTTAAGTCCCATGTGAATTTTAAGCTTTGGTGGTACTGAGTTAAATATGGTAGTTATTACCGACATTACGTGTACTGAATCATTCATACGCATCTACACCACAGATCCTGCATAAAAACATTGGTAGACGTATAATATACATTCAAAGCGTTGAGTATAACGCATAGACAAATTCAGGAATTTACCAAGAAAGGAAACGTAACTGTGGCAACAAGAATTGTGCTATATGTCTGTCTAACTTTCAATCAGCTTTTAAAATCAACCAAACTTTCAAATAGCTTTGTGTTCCTCATTTTGTAAAGAATATTTCTGCTGCATTTGTATAATATTTTTTTCGGGAAAAAATATCACGGTGATTAATGAAAAATCATTTCCTCTCTTTATTTTATACGGTTCCATTTGTTCGTTTCTGGTTTTACTGAAGGTTATTCTTGTTTTCCAACTATTATGTTTTGGGCATTTTTAGACCGGTTTATGATCATTACTACAAACATTTACTGGAGGATACATCATTCCTCTTTTGCTATTAAATTGTCGGATCCGAAATATGTATACGTACACCGAGATATACATGTACAAAATAATTATCACACAAACAGCATTGCTTACGTGGTATATATACGAGTATATTAAAAGTAATGCTGAATTAAAGGTATTGAATGTTTCCGTCTATGAAGTATGAGCTTAATATAACATCTCTTTGTAATAAAAACAGTTGGTTTAAGCAGAAATTTGTAATATCATTAGATTTATAACGATAATTGATGATCTTCAAAAACTCTTGGCCTTTGCATGAGCGTAGAATATTGTTTTCCAGTTTAATAACAAATAATTAAGCACCAAATATGAAAATAGTGGAGTTGCACCAAGTGTATTTGTAAATTAAATGATGATTTCGTCTGCAAATATTGAAGTCCCAATCACAGAAAAGGTGACAGTGCGATTAATATCTCGTTAAGTTGGATGACAATATATTGCGACAAACTGCCTATTAAATGATTCAGACTTCAATTAGCGTAAATTGAGTTAACTGGCTCGTCTGTCCAATTCTAGATAAAAAGCTTTAGTTTAATGTGAGGGCCGAGCAAGGCAGTTTTCATGAGGTAACGTGGTGCCCCAACATGTAATAATAAGTCAGGCAATAACCGGTAACCAGGTGAAATTAAATGGGGAATATAGGACATAGAAGATATTTTCAAGGAAATGGAAGTATTTTTTCAAGTAGCAAACATTGTTTTTACTGATGATACTTGTAGTAACATTGTTTCTGAGTCTTAATGCTTTACGAGGTTCCCGAAGAATATGAGCCCTGCAGTGTCAGGTTTACGATGACTGGCCATGAAAAAATGATACTGTCATTGGGATTCTTGATCTGAAGTCTTTGAATACTATTTTTTCATGATTTAAATAAAAAAATAAGTTATTTTATTTCCTGAGTAAGCATTGCATAATTACTGGCTTGGCCAGATCACCTAACCGGATTTTTGCAGTACGTTCAATTTCAAAGCAAAAAATAATGCTTCTACCTTATAATATTGAAGTTACTAAATTGTCCAATGTCCAATTGTCCAATTAGTGTCCAAATGTAACAGCCACCGAGACTCCTTAGAAAAATCCTGGTATTCCGTTTCCGATTAATTTATTATAACATTTTTTTGCACCTTCTTTTTATAAACTCAAATGTGTTAAGGAAAAGTTAAATAAACAAATACGAGCGTTAAGCCAGCCGTGACTTATAAGTGAACGTTAAGCCACTTTATATGCACTAAATATCTCCTCTTTAGTCTCTCCGCATTTGAGAATGACGTGACCTGTTTCGTTGTGACTTCCCATACGCCCATAGCTAATTCATCGCCAAATTATAAAAATATTAAATTCTACGGAATGATTCAAGGCTCTAGTCGGTTAAAAGAAGCCGTTATGAATTAATAGACGGAACTCCAATTAAATTTGAGACAAGGAAACGAGAAAATTGTGGTTTTTCGACTAAATACGCTGGCTAATCGGGAGAAATGAATTGATTGTGAGCGAAATAAATGTTTTGACATTGGCTATGTTCACACGAGAGTAAACTTAGGGCGAATTGGTCAATAAAAACGAGCATTGCCGTTACTCCCCGGCTGGCTCAGGCTCTCAACACTGTCATCCAAGTTTTGTCATTTTCTGAGTGCCAAATCGGGAAAATCTCGAGTAGTGCAAGAAAAAGTAACTGATCTCCCTCCCTCTCGACGTAGCACTGATTTCGCATTCTATACCAAATATATATAACCAACCTTCGGATGATTACTGCTCTATGGTTTGGTTACTACAGGCTTTATGTGGCAATGGCGTCATATGAACGTTTATCTACATGTATTATGGTCGATAATTTTTTTATCTATCTATCGAATGAAATTAATGAATGATGTATGAAAGCTATACATTTGACGCAAAACATCACAACCGTAATTGCTACCACTTCCTGATTTTTGAAGAAAAAACGAGGATAAATGAGAGCGGGTGGAGTGGTGAGAGGTTGTTCAAATGAATACAGGTATACGGTAAAGGGTGAATTCACGAGCGTTTCGTTCGCCATCCGGGCGGAAACAAATCATACGTAGGGAGTAACTGATCATGTAGATGTGGAGATGTTAGTTAATGAAAATGGTTGGCCTCAGATCTTTCACTAAACAGAATATAACCGTTTGATTTAGATGTTTTGCTTGCTGATCTCTGATGAAATTTTGCTTTGGCTATCCACACGTTAACCCGCTGGAATGGTGTACTTTGTACAACTGGCTAAATGCTACACGTGTACCCACCACTGTTGTCATCTTTTAATTTGAAATTCTCAATAAAGTTCCTATTAAGTGAAAGTCCTCGATTGGCGGAAGGGAAACAAAATTACACAAACGTGTGGAGCCGAATGCTATCAGTACTCGTACTTATATTATTTTTTAATATCTTGAATTCATTTTCATTTTTTAATACCTTTTATGAAGGGCAATAACTGGAATAAATTCAAAATAGATGATTGACCTTTTCTATAGAACCAAGCGGTGGCGTTAATACTTGGCTGTGCATGATCACTCATCATTACCCGCATGTTCGCACTGAAAGAAAACGATTAATACGAAGTCAGTTTCAGCGAAATATTAAAATCTGGTTCCTAGTTTTCCGGAAAATAACGTTAAAATATTCGCTTGCATGAACTAATTTATTTCACGACTGAGTGCTCATTGATAATTGGTATTGGGAAATGATGGTCTTTCAACTTTTTCCATCAATCTGTTTATTGCATCTAAGACTGCCAATCAATACAGAACATAGTGGATCCTGCTAATTTTGTTCGGAATATATATTTATTTAATTTTAACTTGTTAGTACATTTAAGAATGGGCAACTTGCATTTTAAGCCTTCAGGAATAAATGATTTTGGAAACCGAATATTATACGACTACCAACTGACATGCCTGCAAGGAGCATTTTGCTCTACTGCAGTTGACGAACATCGCATCCGGTGATCTGTTCGTCAGCTGACTAAATTAAAAAGGACACAAACCTCATTATTATCCAGACAGAAGTGCGTTCACAACACCAGAGTATTAAATGGGAGAATAAAGACTAGAGCGAGCGGAGAGGTTTATGTATATCCTCGCGTTTTTGACCGAGCTGATCGGAATAGTATGGACATACGTAAGAAGTATTGAAGTTGACAAAGAAGCTTTCATTATCAGGATTATGTTTACGGGGATAACAAAGATGTTAAGAAAACAATCGATAAAACTCAATAGATTTTAGTGATAGGGTCATTAAAGCAGGATGGTAGACGTGCATGGGGGACATAAAATATGGGTTTAGAAAGGGATGAGATAAGGAAAATGGATGGAAAGTAAAAACAAACCAGGACTAGTGTTAGACGAGGTGGAAGAGGAGGGGGGATTGTTGGGAAAAATTTAATGTAAGGGTGGATGCAGAGCATTTTCAATGGCAATAGGATGTTGAAGACTGTGATAGAGGGGGAAACACGTGGCAAAGGAGGGAAGGGTAGGTAAAGGCCAGGTGTGTGGGAAGGAATGAAGAGAGGAAGGAAGTATGTGGAATTTTGAAGAGATTATTGAGGTGTCAGGATGTTTTCTTTTTAGAGGCAGAGAAATATATCGGTGTTCAGTTAGTGTCTATCTACATGTAAAACCTACCTTTAACGGTGTAAAAACAATTAAACAATATTTCCGTTCATTTTAAGTTTTCCAACCTCCACAGTATGCACGTTTCACAAAGTCTGTAATATTTTTCCTATTTTCTTTTACCATATATTCCCATGTATACTTATAGATTTATTTAACTTTGAAAATTATTTTCCGGAATATATCAAATATTAAAACAACTAATCGTAAGATGTGCCATATCTAAAAAAGTAGAGCTGTTAAATAAAAACGGATTTCATATTTGGATTCAGCTCTACAAATATAGTTAAAATCAACACAAAGATTCCCGGCACCAAACAAAAAATTTTTTTGTAGGCCTGTGTTACCTTTGAGGTATTTCTTGAGTTGAGGAAACAAATACAAATCGCAATAGGCAATATCGGGGGAACATGGAGGGTGTGCAATCGGTTAAAATTTCAGATTTCGCAGAACCTCTCCAGTTTCGCGTGAAGTGTGTGGACGAACGTTGTCATGTTTGCAAGATTATTGGCGCCAGGCTGCCTTAAACACGACAAAATTCTTCCTTGGACATTCCAATATGGTTTTGCGATACGTTTTAAGTGATTCGCCGATTTTTTAATCAAATCTTCGACGAGTTTGCGACGTTAATCGTCTGAATGGATGTCGTCTAAATGGGAGGTTCCAGTGGTCTGGATAATTATCTTTTGGATTACAAAAGTGGCAATGCCGATGGAAAAGGTTTTGTTGACCAAATAAAAAGTCCTAAAAATCACTAATATTCGTCTGTAAATCTGCTATTATCATTAATCTTTTGGTCCATTTCCTTTTCGGTGCAGAAATCCTGTCTTTCAATACGTATTACGTTCGTTTTTTCTTGAGTGTGATAATTAAAATAATGTTTTACCTACATAGCGGAAAACACTTTCATGAGCGTTAGTGAATTTCATCGTAGCAATAATGTTTTTACAGACAAATGGGACTTATCACCATCAGGTTCTTTCTTACAGACAACTCATTTGGCGGTACTCGGACCTGGGAACTGTTAGAAAGTAGGCGAGCGCGGGGCCCACCAGTCACGAAATTTTGGTCACGAATGCTAAAGAAAATAGTGACATATTTTATTGATGAACTGCTTCTCAAAGGTTCACTTGAAGTGAGTGACAAGAGATTTCTGGTGAAGATAAAAATGCCATAAATCATAGTTTAATAATTTATGGTACGACTTCGCTGCACTTATTTCGATTTTAAGTTGTTAGCTACTTTTGAGTGCAAATAACATTGAGATCCTGGCATCTCCACTTCTCTTATTGGTTTCCTATGTGTGTGGATGAGCTCCGATATGAAGTTATCCATATGTCAATCCTTCTTTTAAGCTTCTTTATTGTACTGATGTCATGCCGGTTGCGCACTATTTGTGACCTTTGGTCTCTTTTCTTAATTTTTTTATATAGGAACTCGCAATGAGAAAAGAAAATTCGCTGGTGGCAAATACTTCCAAATCATGACTTAACCTTCGAATCCCGGTCGGATGTTGTAGTGCTTTCTGCCTCGGAGAGAATTCGTGCCCAGCGCCCTTTCTTTGCGAAGTGGAGTAAATGCAGCTATTAATAAGAATGGCATTATTAGGCAATCTAAGGGATCGGAAAGATGGGAAGAGGTGATGGATAGGAATGACGAGGTGAAGGGAAAAGGGTTGGCTGGAAGGAAAACGTACCTCGAGGGAAAGTGTGTGTTTGAGTGACACCCGACTCAGAAAACAAGAGATTCAAATTAATTTCCATTTGCCGGGTAGAATGTATTCTCCGACGACATATTTCTCGTCCTAACCAGTCTGTCGTGAGTGGCGAGAAAGGCACAGAGGCGCACGCAGGCACAGGCGTTCCTCATCCGTGGAGGATCTATCTACGACTTCCACCTCCACATCTCCCTTCCCGCCACCCGAGTCGCCTGAGTGAGATGCTGTGTATTCTGAAACGCGTCCCATGGAACTCATCGTTCTTCAAGGGGGCAAGTTAAGGGAGAACGAGTTGGAGGAAAAGCGGCGCTGTACGGCAGTGGGGGAAAGGGAGTGAGGTTGATGTCACTGGAGTAGTGGGAGGATGGAAATGGAAGAATCAAAGAGGTTGAGGTTGAGAGGGAGATGGAGAGGAGGGGTACTCATGCCTTACGCTGCTGATGGAACGCCGTGCTGAAAAGTAACACCGCTTCACGTTCTACCGGCTAGGTTCACAAAGTACGGTATCTTTCATGAATCTTTGAGCGATGAGCCCGTGATTTACAGTTTCATAAATGCCTCTACTAGGTATTCGATAGATCGAATAGATAAGTGATTGCTCTCGTAGAGAGCAATCACTTATCTATTATATCTCTCGAATTTAAGGGATTGATTAGATATCATATTGAGTACCATTAGTGACTTTAATGTAAATATGCTGAGGTATTTCAATTGTAACGCTGGATAAATTGATAAAAGCATTTAGGATTCTCCCAATATCTACTTATTAAATTTTGCTGAAACGCTTGAACTATGTAATTGAATTTAATTTGACCAGAGCTAAAGATCTAATGAGAATCTTCAACCTTTTTAATAGAAATAAAAATAATGGAAAAGAGAGTTATGTGATGGGAAGATGAAGTGGAGAAGAGATTTAAGGGGTTCAGGTTGGAAAAGAGTCGAACGAAGTAGGTTGTACAGAAAATCATGAATGAGGAATGTGAGATGGATACAATGGAGGAAAAATGGAAGTATTGCAAAAAAGGAATGTCGGAAGCCGCATAAGGAGCTATATGTGCAGTTAATAGGAAAAGTACAAGATAACTATGGATCACAAACAAGACGATTAGAAAGTTAGACGAGTGAAGGAAATGAAAGAATGTAACTACACAATTAGATAGAAGAATTTATAAATACTTGAGTGTTAAACTGAGCAGGGCCGCTAATTAGGCGATTGAAGCGTGGTCGAAGACACGGTGCGAGGAAATGTAAAGTTCAAACAGGAAAAGTGAAATTCGTGTGCTGTACAGGCAGACGAAAAAATGTCTGGACGTAAGAAAAGAAAACCAGTTCTAATATCATACATAAATCCGGAAAATTACTAACTTAATTGGGAAAGTTCAAGAGAAATGGAAAGAACACATATGTTAGATAAATTAAGTCAGCATGCTTAAGTGGATTAAATTAAATGAAACTATGACGTAGATTGGGATATATATCTACATAATATCCGGCAAGGCACCGCAAGGGCTTGTGGCAGATGGTGTTGGATCATAGTATATCAGCCACGCATCCGCAGTCAGTTCGATGATGCAATCAAGCAAAGTTCAAATTAGTAAAAAATGACCGTTTGGTCACATGACAAAATATACTCATATGAAACACATTTTATTAGCACTCTTAGTTAGCTACAAACCTACTTTACTTCTTTACATAATCGCCGTTCACTTCTAAGCATTTTTCGTACCGCTGCAACTGCCTTTAACCCCGCTGCGTAGAAGCTCGCCGCCTGAGAGTTGAACCAATTGACAACGCCGTTCTTGAGTTCCTCTTCGGTTTCGAAACGTTGTCCACCGAACCACTGTATCTAGTGCAAGAAGAGGAAGTAGTCGCTAGGTGCAAGGTCAGAACTGTATTGTGGGTGGTCCAAGAGTTCCCAACGACCCTAAAACTCTTTGTTCATTACATTCTTTGCTCTTTGTGGTGGTCTGTGAGCCTTTTCGGTACCCACCTTACACATAATTTGTGGTATCAGGCAATTATATGGTGGTAATGAATCAGTAGATGGCGCTGCAGGAGTAAAACTGTGTTCTGAAGCGCCAATATTTAAATTTAAGCAAACGGCAGCTACTTTATGAATATGCCTCGTATATACAAACCATGCGGAAGGAGTATTGAAAAGATGGATCTAATCAAAATTAATGCAATATATCGACCATATATTTCCACTACTAATATTAATTATCTCCTCTGCATCTGCGGTCTACTTTTTTAATCTCTAATTATTCGAGGGAAAATCGATATTTTAAATGTATCCGTCCTACGCTCTATCTTCCTCATTTTACTTGCGTGACCTGATCTACCATAAGAGGCCGGGACTTCAAATGTATATATTTACCATCCTCAGATAAGTACCTGCCTCAAATTTGCACAGTAAATTGTACCTGTATTTCAACGTACAGTCAACTAGGGGCTCCCATCATAATTCTTCCAATATTGTCATGACAAAAGGGATATCTTATGTCCAGGTATACTTTATTTGAAGATACACAAGTTGTATTATATGCGCCATAGCAGTGTCACTAATAGAAAAGAGACTGGGGTACAATCAGGGTATGATTCTTTGTATCGTCGATTTCTAGACTTTCAATTGAAAAAACTGAGTGTAATAAATGAATGTACTGCAGAAAATAGGAAAAGAACAGGGAGAGGTAACTTATCCGCAACCTGTACACGTCTCAGCCTGCTCGATTCTGAGTGGTGGATGGGGGTGGTTCAGTCGGAATGGGATGTATTGGGAAGAGGGTGTCCATTATCACCCCGCGCTTTTCAAAGTGTACGTGGAAGAAATGGTGAATGAGGCATGAAAAAACTGGAGTCAGGAAATAAATTCAGCTGGAATTCATAAAATCAGCTTTGCGAATGACCAAAATCTCGCTATATACTCACCCCAGGTGTCAATGCAGGAATAATTGTATCAATACTGAGTCAGGCAGAGTGATAGATGTAAAATTTAAATCGGTCTAAATGAAACATTGGTTTCCAGATATTCGAGTACTCGTATACATTAAAATAGGAGCGTTAAATCTGAATAAGGTAGAACAGTTTAATTAGGCAGCAGTTTGCACCAAAACGAAACAGAATAACAGGGACATTAAAAAAAGTATCACGTTAGATAAGGTAAATTTCACCAGAAGGGAGTTGATTACAGGGATATCGAGTAAGTATATTAAGAAAAGATCCGTTTAAACTTTGATATTGAGTGAGGTTTTTTTTCAGCGCGCGAAAAATGGTCTTTGAAACAAAGTTATATGAATAGATTGGAAGTTATTTGAGAATGCGTGTGGAGAGGGATGGAAAAGGTGGTGTGAATGGAATGGAAAACAAACGAAATTATACTGAAGTGGGGGGGAAGAGATATGACTGCTAGAAGGAAACCAAAGGAGGCAGGGAAAGTGGTCGTAGGGAGTCTTCATTGGCTATGGGATGCTAAGGACAGTGATAGAGAAGAGAATATTAGGGGAGCGATGTGGTGGAGGAAAATGATATGCATGCTGGACAGACTAAAGGGATAACAAATAATTCTTACACGAAAAAACTTTGAGAAACATCATCCTCTTAACCTCTTCGGAGTAGACCCAACTTCCAATGAGGCGATACATTTTCCCTTGTTTACTATATCCCGGTTTGTACACCTACCTTTATTTTGTACTCTTAGATTCCGATTTTTGGGAATTTTACTCCTTTTATATGTTTCAGGACCTTAGTTGTTGAGGGAAGCCGGGTAAGCTATATAGTATTGAAGGCCTTTGAGAAGAAGGATGAATAAAATAAAATGGGAAAATAAAATGAAAATACGTCCGATATACGGTATGGTGAATACGCAATGTCGTCCACAGTGGATGAGAATGTTGTTGGGCGAAATTCAAGGAAGAGAAAATAAACGGATGCAGAGGGAAAATGAGTCGCTGGGAAATGAGATGCTGTAAGCGGTAATAGAGTGTAGAATGGGAAAGTAAGGTAGTGGCGTCAAAAGTTTCGACATTCTGGAAGAAATAAAGAAGCTTGGGCCGCCGGATTCTTTGGAAATTTCAATGAAGAGATTGGATGAATGAGAGGGATCAAGGGGTAGGAAAATTAATGCGAGGGTTAAATTTATTTCCAGAAACTTTTCTCTGTAATTCTCCACTTTTAAGCACTTTGACTTGCATGAAGCCTGTGTGCTATTCCGTTGAGAACATTTAAAAGGATTTTCTCCAAATAGTCATTTACACGTATTACTTATTGTTTCCAAATGTGAAGGAGGGATTTCTTCTACCTTTAAAACAAAGATGACTCTAGCGAGTTAATCATGGTGGAAATGAAAAATAGAGAGTTTAGAATTTTTTACGCAAAATATTTCTGTAATTATAAAAAGCGTAAATTTTTAATGTCTCATCTTTCTAATATCTATCAGCGCATTTTTGCATAGTCTATTGTTATTTCTTTAACTTTGTCAGGATTTAATTATGTCTGGATAAATATGAAGTGGCACTGACGATTCATATTTACCGGCTATATTGATTTACGGAGTGGAGTGGATGACTTTTGAGCAAAATTTTCCAAGACATTATCTTCTACAGGTATTCACTGCCTTTAAGTGCACTTGAGTATGAGATTTAAACATGTTCAGTGCTTTCTAAACCAAGGTATAACAATCTGATGAATGAATCACTCTCGGTAATCTACCGGTTAAGGTAGGATTTTGAGGGACGCAAGCTATGAAACGATACAGGAACAGTTTCCTTGTCTCACATCAAAAACACAACCTAATATCCATCGTTAAACTTGGCCCCTCTTCAATTCTGCATACTTCCTTCCTCCCTCCATTACGTCCAGCATTGCTATCCTACTCCTGCCTAGCATTTTACCCTCTCTCGCAGCCTTCAACATACCACTGACGATTAATATGCTTTTCATCTATCTTTCCTGCCTCTTTTCGACTTCTCCCAACAACTCTCTCTCCTCCCCCATCGTATGTAGCACCTCAATATATCCCCCACCGTGCTAGTTATAGTGGGGAGTAATTGAATAAATGAATGTTTATAAACCTGGCCTCACTTTAATCCCTCTTTTATAGGTTTTTACGAGTAGTAATGCTAAAATATGTTATGAATATATTTGATGCAAAATATTTCGAAGATTACAGATGCAAGTTATAGTGTAAGAAAAATTTTGATTTGTTTTAAACCTGCATGTACCGGTGTACGAGTATAATTATTAAAGTTCTCGGAATAGAATAGAAACAAACGACAAACCTCAATGAATTTTTTTATTTTTTAATGTAGCCTCCTTGTGCACAAATGCATTTGGTCCTGCGATGTTCCAAAGTCTAGATCCCATCTCGAAAATTATATTCCTTCAAGCTTGCAAAATACAGGTACTCATCTACTTCTTCTCTTAGTTCTTTGTTTCAAGAGAATCTTTGTCCAACGAGGAAAATTTTGAGCCTGGGGAAGAGATGGAGGTCTGATGAAACCATATCAGGCGAATTAGGTTCTTGATGAAAGAAGACATTCTTCCTTGGATTTTAATGAATAATGGATTCCTTTTTGCCAAACCAAGTCTTTTTTCGTGTATCTTTCGCTGTAGTTGGTCCAGGAGTTTAGCGTAGCGTTATTCAGTAATTGTTTGACCAGTGGCAAGATAATCTATCGGCAGAATGCCTTTTGCATCCCAGGAAACTGAAGCCATCACCTTTTCGGCCGAACGTATTGCCATTGGTTTCTTTGGCAGTGGTGAATCGAGATATTTCCCTTGCTTTGATTGATGTTTTGTCTCTGAAGCATACGTAATAATAGACCCAAATTTAATCTATGATCACAAACCGGCGCAGAAAATCTCGTACAAGAAGATATTGATCAAGATAAGGAATCATTACTTCTCTCAAGAAGTAATTTTGCTGGCTTTGTGGTGTCCGCGTACGTTTTGACGAACGTTCATCAAACTGTAGATATAAATTCTTAAGTCGTGTTTTTTAAACATATTGTAATAATTTAAGTTACAAAAATAACTTATTCCTAATAAGATTGACTTAAAAAAGATATTTTCAGAAAAGTAAAATCACGGAACGTGTTAATAAAACAGCCTCTGTTGTTCGAAATTCTGTAAACTGAATAAGCCTACTGTATGAATACCGACCTACCTATTCATTCAGTTTTTGCATTCCAGACTCTCGAGAATATTTGAGTGAGTGAAATCGGCGTGGGAAAAGAGAACGATGGGTGAAACGGAAGAAAATATACGATAGGACGGATGAGGCAAAAAGGATTAACGGAATCAGAAAGGAGATTTATATTCCGAAGAAAAGAATTTGAATCTTCGCCAACATCTGAAAGAAAGAAAAAAAATCGCATTCTCAAGGCATGATGAAAGTGAAGCTAAGCTTCTTACTCTGTAAGAGAAAGATTTATTTTTAAGTAATCGGAAAAATAACAAGACATTTTTATTTTGTTACTTTATATTCCCGTGCTGATTCTAGTTTTCCCTTCATTTTTCCTAGTACTTCATAATTTTAGTTCTCATTATTAATTTTTTATGAACCAATGCGTTGGAATTCGTAAATTTTGCATGAACAAGGTATCATGAATCCGAATTATATGGTTCTATAAGTAAGAGAAAAGCTTCATGTGGGCTGCGACTGGATAAGAACTCAATTATGGGAATGCCAATTTCGTAGAAAAATAGGTATTAATAATTATTGCAGATGATAACATAATTTGATATAATATTATTTTGAGTTGAGAACAACAGAAAAATAATGACTAGCTACCTGAAAATTGAGCCAAACTCATTCAAAAATAGATGTGGTAGTTATATGCACTAGACAAATGAGTGGTACGTTTTAAATCGATAAATTAGCATCTCTTTAATTAGTTCAGATTAAAAAGACGACTACTCAAATAAAAAAAAATCTGATTTAAAATTAAAACTTTTTCGCGCTATTAAAAGCGGTTAGGTGTATTATTTTCGACAATGGAAATCAAGTCCAGGATTTGTTTATCAGAAATTCCTCACCATTCTTTATTTCGGTAATTTGTAATCATATTCCTTCGTGATAACGTCTACCCTTGCATAGTTACATTTTTAAGCAGAATTCTTCCTCTGTAGTCATTTCCGTTCGCTTTAGATTTCAAAATTTGCTTCGATGCACCATTTGCACTTGAATATCTCCGATATTCTTAATTCCTTCTTCTTATCCTTTTAATTTTTTATCAAAATTTTTCACTGGCGTTATCTTTTTTGTTGTAGAAATCGTTAGTCATGCAATCTATTTATCAGACCTAGAAACTGGCCTTTCTTTATTTTCTTCATTAATATGTTTTTCTGTTGATTCAACTATATTTATCGAGGTATACTGACTAAATATCTACGATTTGAAGTTTTATACTACAACCAGACTTATTTTTCATCCTGTGGTTACATATTTTTGCATTGTAGAAATCCTTACCGGCTGTATAATAGATGTGCTCAGGTTTTAATTTGATTAGTTAGTTAGGATACCATTTCACGACAACAAAATGAATTCAAATCTTTTAACTTTATTTTTCTCAGTTGAGCTTTGTAATACCCTAGACCGTTTAGGATTAGGAGCATTAGAATTTCCAGAAAATACTGCTCTTAGTACATTCCCAAGGTACCCGTACCAAGCGTCCTCTTCGAATTTCTTTCTCTCGCTGCCTCCAAATAATTCTCGTGTGCCTAAAAACAATAATGTCATTTACGTGTATAAATCGATGAATGCTGGATATTTCTCCTGATACGCATCCATGTAGCATTTCCTCAGAGCGGAGCATTAATTTCATTCTATCCAGCATGATTTCTTAAAGATTATGGATGACTTAATCATACTATCATTATACGACACCCAACTACCGTTCCAAGAGAGGCATTTGGAAGCAGAAGAAAATGAATGAGAATAGAATATTGTGAGCCGAGGTAAAGGGAAGAAAATAATATCCATTTAGGATGAAATAAAGGGCAAAGTTAAAGAATGAGATAATGTAATATATGATAAGGGATCAAGGATCATTTTCTGCCATGTTAGTTAGGGCACAGGAGTACCGTAATGTGCAGTTCTTAGATCCATAAAAAGTGTATGTACCCTAACAGTTACGCGCATATAACCGTGAGTTATAACCGTTATATGAAACTAACATAACTTGCAACATACGCACAGCTCGACCATCCGCCAAGTGCATACGGCTCATTGGGTCTCGGGCAACTAGCGCCACTAGGGGAGGGACTATAGTCCGCGTCATGACCGGCAGATTTCACAAGTTCGCGTATTTATTGGATATACATCGTACTTTCGCCACGAACAACAATTTTCTCTTTAGAATATAAACTTTTCTATTCCATTTGACTTCTACAATTTTCAATACACGAATGCAATGAGTGTGTTGATAATTTTGCATTAGCCTCTTTATTAGTGCACGAAAGAGCTTGTCTGATATTTACAACTCTTGCCCTTTCAAATTTAAATTTTCGTAGAATTTGGGATTTTTCTGCTTTGAGAGCAAAAATTTGAGGTCAACTCTTTTGAATATTTGTATGGAATGGGCATGTTTGAAATTACAATAAGAAAGGGTGAAGGGACATTTTATTAAAGCACCTCATGTTGATATGGCTTTCTGGGTTAATGTTTCTTTTACAGTTAGGTTTGTTGGACTCATATACTTTATTCATTTTCATATGATGGCCTTTTCTTAATCTATATTTAAACATTATACTAAAATCATTTATATTTCACTTGTAGTTTTTGCAATTTTATTGTAGACTGTTTGTGACAGTGCTTCATACTCGAGCATTTTATCGCTCTTTGTTGCTTTGGAATATTCTACTTGAATATTTTATTATTGGAATAGGGTCAACAGTTACGTTTTGAAAGTCTCTTTCTTTAAAAATATTAAAATTCATTTTAAAAAAATTCTTTTTCCACTCATTTTTTAGTCATGTGGTATCTACGAGACTTTGTTTGGGATGTGACCTATTTTAGGTCTGTTACCTCCAGTTGGGAGGTTATTCAGAGCACATCATTTCCAGATAAGCCAGAATATATTTAACTCAGCATAGGTATATAGGTAACGCTGGCATTTTTTCATCGCAAAATTTAATTTCTAACTGATGAAAATTTGAATATGCTGATTGTACTGAGACATCTACTAAAAAATATATAAAATGAATGAATTTTACTGGTTACATGAGAATTGCTTATAATTGATGCATTGATTTTGTAAATAGGGCATCTCCTCGTTGTAATCAATCCGACTTATACATTATACAAAATCTCATAAACGCCCAATCATTGGGGTTAAAAAAATAAAGAAATTAACCTGCCAAATGCTCGCACTTTATGGTATTTACAATTAATTCACAGATGCTTTTGCAAAGTCTCAAATATGTAATGAATATACGTGAGTAATTTCATCAACGCTGTCTGGTATTTTGGCTATGAATCTTTCTAGATAAAGGTAATCTCAAAATTAATGAATTCAGATTTTAATCATTATTTATCACTTGAATATGATTAGTTGAATAGTTTGAAGCTGAATATTTCGTTTGTTGAATATGATTGAATGGAACTGTTTCTTAATTAACGTCTAAGGAAGCAACACTTTATATGCATCAAAACCTATTTTATTGTATGGCGAGATTATCAATGTTTACTGAATAAATAATGAGATTTCTATTGGTCTCAGTTTTATTCATAAATACGTAAATCCTAACCAAAAAAATAAGTGTGATTTAAACTTTCATTTAAGTACAACCAAGGCGGGAATATAATCCTACTAATGACACCTCTTACACAAGTCGATCATGGACCCCTGTTTTATCCAATCACGCAAAGTATCCTTAACCGTACCCTTATTGAGGAGAGCATTGCACAATTAACCTTTATCATCGTTGATCGGAAGAAATGAGAATATCCCACCAAATAAAAGCCCTCCGTTCACCTTCCATGACTTTATTTGATGCTTGCCTCCCGCATCTTACGCTTCCTCCCCAAGAAATGCCAACCGCTGATTCCTCATCCCACCCTTCCTGTATGCAAGCAGTTTTCCTCCCCGACTTCGTCCTTTTCCCTCGGACCTAATATTGCGAAGGAATCGTGCGCTTTCTGGGGATCTGTTTGGCGAGGAGAAGGGCGACCGGGTAGAGTGGCCGACTTCTTTTGCTTCCCTTTTTCATTTTAACAGTTCCGGGTAATAAAAGGGCAAGAGTCCTTTATGGACGCTGCGCGCTCCCTAATCTCTTTGCGTTGCTCCATTCCCCAAATTTCAAAGCCCTCTGCTTTTACCCTTCCTTCTTCATTCTCTCCTACCCCTTCCTTCAATCCAGCCCCGTAAACCTTGGTTAATGTCCTCTCAAGCAGTGGTTGCTCCCGATTAGAATCACAATCTGGATCGTATGCAAGAACGTCAATGTGACAAATGAATTTTAATTTCTCGCAGCAAGCTGGGGGATTTCTAATGTTAATTATTAGAATGATGGTTTACATTAACTCCTTAATTATTACATCGGCCACTATTCACCTAGATGTTTTAATTTTGTTGAATTCACGTCAAATAGTATATGAAATATTATGTCATGTTGACTAGTTACAAAGTTTGGACATTTAAAATGAATTTTGAAAAGAAAATAAATACTATCGAATAAGAGTATTCCAATTTCTGCTCCCATGCTTCCCAATTCACATACGAAATAGTCTTTTGTCTGGAATTGCGACGGAATGATATTTTTCATACTTTGGAACGACGAACTTCTGCTATCGTTCCATATGACGTAGTAGTGCTGTATAATTTTTTTATTTGGTGCCTAAACTATCTTTTACATGGCAATAGAAGTGCATATAAATGTTCAATTGTTTATACCACTCGGCATCCTCTGTTTTCTAATCATATGCTTATAAAAGTAGGAATTCTTAGTATCCCCCTAAAATTAATAATACCGAATCACAGCGGAGATTAAATTCATTTTTGTTTCATCAATCTACCATTTTGTTGCTAAAGAGGCTCTTTGAGTATCTGCTTTATTCTTGACCTCGTTTTAAGGTAAAATACAATTATATACCACTCCGACGAAAATATGCGCGAGTGCTTAATATTATTTTATTTTGTATGCGTTCATACAGTATTCATTACGTGCCTTATTGATATTCTAGGTACGCATTACTGTTTGCATTTTGTATCACTACTGTTCAGTCATCGACATGGTCAATTTAGTTCCACCGTTAAATCTTAAACTCAGGCATCGCACAGACTCCAATCGATCCCATGGAATTTGGGTCATTAGTCACTTGAGTTTCCCGCCATTTGCAGGCTAACGCCACAGGCTGCTTTCACGTGTAACGTTAGAAAGCCCCCTAGTGCATTTCAAATTAATGGATAGGCATTCATTCCTCTCAAAGGTATTTTTTTTCGTGGAATGGTGTGTCGCCGACCTGTTACAATATTGGTGAATGATTTTTGCCCAATTTCTGCCCTATTAATTATTCTCCTGGTTTTGGGAATTAAAGGTGAATAATATTATGCGTAATTTTTGCTTAGTGTACTTGCCGCGGGGGAACTAATCATTTTCCGTACTTATTCGGATGAGTTCTGATTTTAATCTTCTTAGTCATGCACGGTTCATAATATCCGTCGTAACTCAAAATATTTCCGCTCGAAAATTTAATGGCGTAGGCGTAGATGAATCGAGCTAGAGGAAAACGCCGATTCTTTGTTCTCGATAAATAGAGATAAGACTAGGACTGACCTTTGAGGGCGAGAGATGAACACATGTGTCAAATATATTAATTCCAGCTGTCTATAGAAGTAATGAAATTATAAACCTTAGGAAATCATGTGAATATTAGGACATTTGGAATTGTATTAGCTGCGAAGACGTACTTGCGATGATCCAGCAGTTTGAGTTGAATCTATTTTTACTTTTATGTATTAGAGGATTCCTGACATGAAACTAATTTCTATTCACTAAATTGTAATTTTTGAAAAAAACAGCCTCATCAATTTGTAATTTCTTATTATTTTCAGAATAAGATTCTCATTCGTTCGGCTCCTCATTTAGTGCCTCCATCACGTCGTTTTCATGTTCCATTCAACATTCACGCTTTTTTGCACTTTCTCCTTTTCAAAATAAAAACAATAAATAAAAGAAATGAGCATTTCTGTGAAAAAATATTGTTTTTATTCTATTCCGAGTTTTAATCATTAACTGGCGATTTTAAACTCGACTAGATCGAAAAGAAATGGTGCCTAACAATGGGATATGTAAGGAGCGTCAGATTTAAACTTTCCTCCTTTGTTGTGACTGCAAAACGTGGGACTATATGAGGAGGTGACGAGAGCCTAATTGCAAGATACAGGACATAGTTGTAGCGGAAGGAGTTAACATCCCTCCATTGTGGTCGTCGCCACACGAATGGAAGAAACAATCACATCTACATCTACATAATACCCCGCAAGCCGCCGCAAGGGCGTGTGGCGGGGGGTGTTAGGTCACCACCCAAAAAAGGAAAAAAAATATACCGCATTCAAAACCAACACACACATGCAAACCCCAATCCACAGCAGTGCACACATTCATCGTAACATCCCATCATTCCACGCGCATGCAAACACACATCTACCTCCCATCACTCCACAAGCATGCAAGTACATACGCTTAACTACAACAAATAATTGTACCCAAGGATGCAGCAAGAAATTCATCAGGAACGTGCAAGCTAGATTTTAGTAAGTAGCTAGGCGAAATACCACCACCACAAGAACGTGCTACATAAAACTCTCTCCTACCCAAGGTGGGGAATCTGGCCCAACGCTGCAGGAAGGAGGAGGTCTCACCCACGGAGAGGGACAAGAGATGGAAGGGGAAATTTTTGTATAATTAATATTTGCAATGAATGCTCTTTCGATTTGCGTTCACATTCTGGGGTAAAATTATTGGCGATCATCCTAACAAGAATACCCACGATATATAGAATCCTCAGTTACCTATCACATTATTGATTGAGATAAAATAATTGCTATCTTCAAAATAGTAATCAATCATTGTTTCAATATTTCAGATCTTGTTTACTCTCGAACGGGTTATAAGTTGTCAGTAGATGAAAAATCATGAATCTGAGTTTTTTCCTGTCCAGAAAAACGTCTATATGTGTGTTTTACACGTGTTTATGCGTAATTGAACATCTACTTTCATGTAAAAATCGTCTGAGGTAATGTGGTTTCCCAATGTATGCATCTAAATTTGAGTTATAGTCCATTTAATTTAAAAGATACCATTACCAAAGAGTAAAATCCAAGTGTTCATACGTTGTACTTCTGATAGTAATGGGAATTACAGGTACGTCCAAACTACAGTTCTGAGTGGAATCGATCTACTTGCTTCGACAAAAAAATTACCCTTTTGCACAATAAATTATGAAAATAAAAATGTATGAACACACTTTATTGAACAGACCTCGTTTTACAGAATGCAATTTCTTTGTTTCTTGTGCAGAAATGGTGTTCAATATATCTCTTGAATTCAGATAGACATTTCCAAGGACCGAAATATCATACTTCATTCCTGTTCGATGCGGAAGTCTAACCTGTGACGTTTGTGACTGCAACCGGGCACAGTAGCCCAAGGAAAAAAAATAAAATTCAAATTCCGGTCGGGATCTCCTTATTTTACCCGTCTGCGGTGCTAAAACTTATTCCAGAGATCATAAAGACAATGTCGTGGTTTTCAGTCCCACCAGTCCCCATTTCGAGATGTTAAACTGCTTCAGAGTTATAATATGTTCCCAAAGATGATACTAATCACAAGCAAATATTCTCCGGTTTCGCCGGACTCGCCTCTATCCCTGACCTCTGAGGTCAACTGGATGCCTTTTTCCCTTTCCTGCGTCGGCCACTCCTCCGCAGTGCCCACTTCATCCTCCCTCGGTTTTTCGAAAACTTGAGAGAAAGGACTTCTCTCTACCTTCCCGTCCCCCTACCCATTCACCCCCACCCCGTCCACCCCCTCGTTCTAGCACCGCGCGGGGAACGCCGAGCGCGTAAAGCCGGGTGAGTTTATTGCCCGTATATCTCCGGGCCCCTCTCGTCCTCCGCACCCCAACTATGCGCCCAACTCTTTCTCTCTCCATCCCAAACTCTCTCCCTCTCGCATTGTCTTTCTCCAAAGTGTCCCAAGTAGGTGAGGGGGAAATGGCCTGGTGGAGTTTTACCTTTTTTTTGTTGCATTTTAATCACTATTATATTTTTATGAATGGAAATAGCTCCGAGTTTTTTCAAGGGTTGCAATAATTTTTATTTTTCTCTTTTTCGAGGCGGTAAGGGGTTGGTATTTCGATGAAAACGGTACGATGGAATCCTCGTGAAATGGACATAATGGCGGATAAAGATGGATAAATGGGGTTTAGTGGATAATTTTAGTCAAGAGATGGCATGAGAAGTTCGGGTGGTTGAAGATTTAATTTAGTTTAAACATTTTTTGGTGAAGCGAAGGAGTAGATCGTCTGTAATGTTATTTGGGAGCACTCGCTTCACTCAAGATGTTACATTTTGTTAATTATGCGTGATGATAATTAAAGTCAAATGGATTTCCTAACATTGAATATGACTGGATGACTAAATTGAGATTAAGGTGAAAGGTTAAATTTCACCCCATAGTGACTATGATGAGGCCTACGAGTAAATGTTCCAAGCTGTCAGTGATATTCCCTAATGAGTTGCAATTTTTATTATTACTGTAATCGTACATAATTCAGTTACGAAAGTTATGGTATGTCGTAGATGACATTCGGGTGAATGATACACAATACGGAACGATGGAGAAAGGAGCAACCGTTCGAAAGGTCAAGAAACTTCTTCTCAGTCTTAAAGTGTCAAGTCCTTCTATACGGTTTATTCTGCAATTTCTAGTTGATTCGGGATGAATAATACGTAGTAGCAATAAAATGTCTCACTGAAAGTGAAGGTGATACATTTATCTTGCTAACTCGTTTACTTCTCATTTCAGTAGTCGTCTTCTTTTATCGTTCTTTTAAATTTTACCAGGAAGTATACTATCAAGCTCAATATACCAATTACTAATAAATCCCTGTTCCTTAAATAAACATTTTTTAAAAAGTTACAAAACATTTTACAGAAAGTTAAGAAAAGTTTTAAGTGAAAAAGCCAAGTAGTTTCATTTTTATGCCCTGTTCCCTAATAATTCGTTAATATTGTTCCTATTTGAGATTAGGCATTTCAGGTGTTAAGAAAATCAACGGAAAATGGCTGCAGAATCATACTTACTATAAATGTCTCAGAAGTTTAAATTGGAATCGGAACTTTAAATTTGGTGTTTTTAATAGGTTTAGGTGAGGAGATATTTCAAATTTTTCTCATACGCCACGATGTGTTGATAATTTGTCGTAAATTTGAAATTGTTGTGTAGCCTGTTTAGCCAAAACCAACCTCAACCGAGAAATTACCAAAAATGATATTATTCGAATGGAAATGGAATGGAAAACTCAATGGAAAATAAATCTTGATTTTTATTACGTGCACGTGGGCGCATTTAACCGGACTTCAGTAAATTGTAATTGATGGAAAGATTCAGAGAGGGTAAGAATGTACATGTATGAGCGGCAGGGTTTTGTATGACACAGAGTAGCAAAGTTGGCAATAAATATTCATCCTTTTATTTAGATGTTGCCAGTTGAAATATACGAGGGAAATATTTTAATTTAGAAAAATGATTTCCCCGGATCATTGTGAATTTCTTTGACCTTAAATCCAGCTCCTCCATTTGCGAGCTACACCACCCCCTTAGTTCATATCATTTAAAGTCCTTTCTGCGCCCCAAGAAACGACTCAATCTTCCTCAATCTTTTTCCTGTCGATGTTAAACGTCATTCTGTTCCCCTTTCCGTTATCAATATACATACGTGTAAGACTCAACTTCTTCATGCCATAGTGTTAAGCAAATGTTTTGTTTCGTCATCGACTGGATTTCCACAAACACCATTTTGTTGGAGCAGTTTACTTTAACGTTGTGAATTCCATTTTTTTATTCACTAATGAAATATATTTGCATAATTTTCCCTGGACCCTCTTATCACCTACAAGCTTGCATAACAATTATCGGTAATAATTTTTTCCTGACGTGTGCGTAAAGTTCAGAATTCAGACAGTCGGTATGTACGGATGATCGTAGATCATAAGAGATAGAATCATAGATTGATAAGTGAACACCATTATCACTGAAAATTTGGCTATGCGAAAGATCTGTGCTTAATTCGTTCCAAACGTCTTGACGGTCGAACAAAAGCAGAGTCGAGTGTCTATTTGGGAAGACCTGCAAAAGCTTCGCGACGATTCCCCAACCACGTTACAGTCCCAACTTGGCACCATTAGACTATTTCCTATTTCCAATAGGTGAAATTCACTCCTAAAGGACACCACCATGGGACCCTAAATGCCGTCAATAATCTTGCACGCGTACCCTTAAGAACCTTCCGGAATCCGCCTACCAGGGAGCCTTCGAGTCGTGGAAAAGTTGCTGGAAAAAGTGTGTCGACGTTAAAGGGATAAACTTGAAAGGATTTGAGACATTGTAGCAACAAATGAAATAAATTTATTTCCGTCACTTTTCCCGTTATATTTTATACAAACCATGTATTTTCTTGTTATTCTCTTTGAATTAATTTAATCCCGTACATCAGAATCCGTTTTGGTGGAACTCTTAAGCTGTCCCTCCATGCATTAACGTAACTAGGTTTCTATGCAATTCTGAATTCGGAATGGATAGATCAGCATTTCCTTGTTGAATTGTTCTCAGCTGTAGTCTACCCGTCTAGAATAGGATTTTAATTGACCCTGATTATTCACTGCTGAACTCGTAAACCCGCAACGAACGAAAAAAAGACTTGAACCCCATACTGCGTATTACAAAAGCTCATTTCTTAGCTTTGCATACTTTCTACCCTCTTAAACATCATGAAATTGCCTTTAATTTCCTCCCTTCACATCGTTTTCTCAGCATCCTTCTATCTTATCACCACTTTCAGCATCCCATTACCTTTCAGTATCTCTCGCATCCACGAGCCCTGCTCGCTTGAATTTTCTCTACTTCCTACAATGCCATGCAACTACTTTTTTGTTTTCCTTTCCAACCATGTTTTCTCTTTTTGTTGCTGCTTCATACCCACTTATCGAAAGTCACTGATCTCCGTTCGTTCTCTTGTCTCGTAGATCATATTTTTCATCAATACAAAATAAAGATCCATATTAAAGTTTTCACGTCGTATCTGTAAGTCTATCATCACTCCCCACCTTTTAGTAAACTCTACCTTACCAAACGCAATACTTATTTTCACCCCACTTCCCTTCTTCCCATCCACCACATCGAGGGTGTATCTATCTGAAGGTTAAATTTCGAGTGGAAAATGTGTTGTACAGTTTTTGAAAATTATTAATTCTTTTGCAGAAAAAATAACACTTTTCAAGAGGAATTATCAGTTATTTGTAAAGCATTATGCTATGTAGTTTCACCATTTATTTTGAAAAGAAGAACCTGCCAGGCAAAATGAATTAATATTTTAAATTCAATGAAATTTTATCAAACAATAATTAATAACATTTATTAAAAAGTGAATTTATTGTACATAACCAAGGAAGAGCGAATCCAAAAATGTAAGTAGTATTTTTAAATTAGTTTTGTTAGTGTTTCGAAAGCTTTTTTATGATAGGGAAAAGTTTTTTATTTTAAGGCGTGATTAGTAATTAGTAGTGATTAGTAATGCAATATTCATTTTTAAAAAAAATGAAGGTGCCACTATCGATAGAGTATTTTCATTACCTGTAAGCGCTATTTCACGATGAGTTAGAAATGAAAATATTTTGACGGAATTTTTATTTAAAATTTTATATGGAACATTTAGTGTGACATGAATATTTTACATTTAATATGCCCCCCACTTTCATGAGATACAATGCAGGAAAAAAATTATTTTTCTAGAAATATATAACTCATTAAAAAATTAAGTAGTTATATTTTCCATGGATTTACCCTACGAATATTTTTTTCAGGTAATATTTAATTGGGGCCAAATGAATTTCCTCCACTCTTGCGGTGTCTCATTTTGGCCAATGCCAAGTTTGACACGGACGCGGCAGTATGGATTTTTATAGTTTGCAAGAGAGGCAGAACATGTGCCGATAATGAGGGAAATCACAGTGATTGTTTCCAACGCTATCGGGGACCGAAACTGGAGTCCGCCCACCTCCTCTTCCATTGGGACTTAGCATTAACCCTCCCAAATCCGTACTACCCACTTGCCCATCACACCACAGCCTTACTGCGTTCCGTCGGAGACGTTGGGGTTCACAGTTGACCCACTCACACACTACGGTCATTCTCGTCCCCCCCGAACCCCCCTCCCCGCTTTTCACCTACATTGAAGCGACCCGCCGTTGCCAGGATTCCTGGCAGCATTCCCGATGCAGTCGATGCCGCTGAACCCCTGTTCCAGCATAAAGTCCCGCAATAACGTAATTGGAAGGAAGTTGCAGTCAATGAAAGACTGCTGAATACAATGCCTTGTTTTTTCGAATTTTTCAATTTTCGTAAATTTTAATTGTAGCATATCAAAATTAAATTGAAGGGAGACGCTGATATTGGATTTTAAAAACTGTCACTATCGTAATAAAAAAATAACAAATGATATTTAACCCTGTTGGTATCCCTCAATGAGTTTATGTCACTATTGAGATTGTGTGTTGAGCAAAACTATTTCCAGTTCAACAATGGACACTTCAAACAAGTTGAAGCTTTAGCAATGGGGTCGCCTTTATCATCACTACTAGCTGACCTTTACCTGAACGAATTCGAAAGAAAAATATTCAGCAGCCCCTCAATTTTTACAACGAAATTCACTGTTGGTTTCGTTCCGTAGACGATATCTTTGTTATATGGACAGGCACTGAAAGACAGAAAATGTTGTGATCACCGTCAATTCCCAATGTAGAGAAATCATTTTCACATATGAGAAAGAACAAAATAATAAACTTAATTTTCTAGGTGTCACAGTGTCGAGAAAAGGACGAAGTTTTGAATTTGCAATGTTCCGAAAAAGTACCGCCACAGATCACATCATCCCCTTCAACTCCCGCCATCGCATATCTCACAAGCTTTCCTCTTTTTATTTCCTGCTAAATAGACTGTTGACCATTCCTCTTTCCAAAAATAATGTTGTTCAAAAACTTAAAACAATTAAAGATTTGGCAATGAAAAATGGCTACAAAGAAGATTTAATTGAAAAAATACTACACAGAAAACCTTCCTTTAAAGCAAACATTGTTTTGTGTAAACCAGGTAATTTGGATGAAAAAGGCTACAAATGGTGTAAACTCCCTTATTATGGATTGATTTCACAAAAGATAGCCAACCATTTCCCCAGGGAAATATTTCGAATAGCTCTTTACAATACGAACAACTTAAAATCATTTATCAATGCTACGAAAGACGAAGTAGAAAAACAAAATAAAAATGGTATTTATAAGTTAACTTGTAAGGACTGTATGCTATCTACATAGGCCAAACGTGGACACCATTAAAATACGAGCGCAGCAACATAAACGCCGTTTTAGAAATTTTGATCTCACGCAAGCTCACTTCGTCAAGCATCTATGGGAAGAAAACCATGGGATTGATTTCAACCCGGAACTGATACACCAGATGGACAAAGGAAGGAAGATGGACAAGTGGGAAGAGTTGGAAATCAGAAATAATTTTAAAACGGGTCATTTGGTAAACGTTTTATTGTTTGAATAACTCTCCCCAATCCTGGAAGCATCCCTTTCCTAATCAACTTTCCTGACGCTTAGCACCCCTCTCCTCCTTCCCCTCTACGCCGACCAATGCCCCACCTTTTCCCCTCCTCTCCCTTTTCTCAACACCCCTTCCCCTACATGAATGGTATATAAATGGAGCGCAACTTAACGTACTTGCATCTGATGATTGCGCCTAAGCTTTGAAACTAGTAGGACGAAAATAAAGAACAGTGGAGAAATAAATTGTGTTCCTCATTTAATGATCATCGGAGAGAGATTTGTAGATGAAGATTTACCTGGTTCTAGGGACACAAATGTCCTATATCACCTCATAGGATATTCATAGAGAAAAGGACGAAAATAAGTATATAGTATGTGAAACGCATTCTGAGATTTAAAGAAAGTATTATATCATTTAACAGTATGCTTCTAGGGTAACTTCTAGAAGGTAGAATTATTATTTATAAACGTACTTTTTCTGTGAATAATGTGCTTTTTCTGTGAATTCTTTATTAGGTATACATATATCACGAAGATCCACCCAGGATGTAATTGATAAAATTTGAGAAATTTTAACCAAAACGTTTCTAATTATACGCTAGCACATCCTCCTCCCCCGACCCAGGGCTCAAAGTTTCCATAATGGGTACCCAAATCGACGCTATGAAACCGAATATTTTTTCGTAGCAAAAGCAGTTCGCTCAACGAAGTTGATATCTTGCATTGAACCTATTTTCTTTGAATTGCCACTATTAATAACACTTTTATGGAGATAGCATGATGAAGTAGCGTCATAATAATGTTGAGAATGATATAATTATATCCTTTTATTTTGTACTCAGTTTCTAACATTACGATTGTATTCATGTTTTTACCATTACCATTTACTATGATAGATGAGGAAGATGTTTTTCAATGGTTTACCAGTTAATGTGCGTTTGTTTTGTTTTCAATTTATGTTGTTTTGTGAAAATGTAGTCACCAGCAATAATATTTCTCCTAAACTTTGAAGAACGAGGAATGAATTAAACGAATTACCATTTTTGTAAGTATGGTATGTGGTGAAAAAGGTAATGACGCCATTCGTATAAAGTTTAGCATATATGGAGCCAGAAAAACGAATGTATACGCATAATGTAATTTGGGAAGCCGAATCCGGGGTGATTGAAGAAGTAGGAAAGAAAGATATCCAAAGCAATGAATGAATTAACCTGCACAGATGTGCATCACAAAACCAGTTAAGCAAGCACCGAATCACCATTTACACCAGGGTCTTTATTATAGCATTTTCATAAAGTGAAACACGTGCTTCTGAAGCATACTTTTAGTTTTGTTTCATTTAAAAAAATAGCACCGAAAGAGAGTGATGAATTTGAAATTAATGGATCAAGTTGCAAATGAATAAGTCCCTCGGTAGAGCGAGGCAAAATTAATTCTAATGAGCAACCTGATATGAGCAAACGAATACCGTATCGGCAACATTTATGAGGAATAAATAGCTTGATGAAAACAGTTCTCTAAGGAAGAGTGACGGGTAATTATTGGAGGAATGGAAAGAACGAGATACACGAAATAGCTGGTGAAAGATTTCCAAATTAGGATATATTATGAGGAGGCTAACAAAAGGAAAATCGAGTGGTAAGCCGCGTGCAACCAGTTATAGATGATGATCACATAAAAATGATTAGATTAGGGTATTATTATTAGGTAATCTACCGGTTAAGGTAGGTTTTTGGATGGACACAACTATCAAATAAATATTTTGTAACTCCAAACAAAACCCAATCCAGCAACCTAAACTACATCAGGTCCCTTTTCATCTCTGTGTACTTCTTTCCTCCCTTCATCCCATCCAACATCCCTATCCTGTTCCTACCCTTTCCTCGCTTGCCCAACATTCTCCCCTCTATTACCTTCTTCAACATTCCACTACCGCTCAATACGCCTTTCATCCATTTTTCCTGCCTCCATAGGATTTCTCTCAACAAACGCATATATATATATATATATATATATATATATATATATATATATATATATATATATATATATATATATATATATATATATATCTACCGGTTAAGATTAGGGTAATGGACTATTTTTTTCTGATGGTGTTTTTCCAATGGTCTTTTGAATCGTTTTCTAAATTACAGTATGCTTTTTTAATGTAGTTACTGTTATTTCATTATTTACCTATGATATGAAGTCTTCCATCTCTAAGTACGTAGTGTATATGTAATAGAATATCTCTAACTCTCTTCCATTCTTTACCAATTAAATAAGATATATATTTAACTGGTTCCGTGCGATTACAAACCGTATTTTATACGAGTATTTTAGCTTTTCAGGAGCAGTACCACGACGAAAGCTTTTATATCCGAAAAAAAATCTTTTGCCGCCCTGGCAGATAACCATTGACATGGAAAATGTGAACTTTACTTTTGAAAGGTTTTCTTCGCTAAGGAACAGCATTGTGTCCCATCTTCAAGAGCTTCTATTTCTTAGGCGCGTCCCAGACTCGTGCAGCGACCGCGTCGAGCGCACCGGGCGGAGGAGGGGGGACCCCAGCGTAGGGGCATCCCCAGTATCCACCTACCTACGGATGCATGCATCCCTTACAGCCGCAGGGAGTGGTTGGGGGGGTGTGGTAGGGGAGGTGTGCCAGAGTTGCCCGGCTTAAGGTAGACTTCGGAGACCTAGTCACCTAATTATCCCCATTCGACACGGAACCGCACTACCTGCGAAATTAAAGGGAGCCGGCACGTCGCGCCAAGTTCTCTCGGAGGTTTCGGTTTGACGGGGGGGGACCCCCCCCCTCAAAGGGGGAGGTGGGAAGGACAGCCGTGGAGGAGTAATACGCCTCCTTCCTCCGGTACCTTGCACCGCACACCCCCTCCGCCAATGCCGTGGGGCCGCACCGAGGCGTTTAAGCCCTTTGGGATTCCAGGTCCATGCAACGGAGCCGTCCTCGATCCCATAATGGGTTAAACTGAAGGAAACTTGTTCCGAGGTGGTGGCTCCGCGCACGTGCCCGGTGGCCTCGAAACATAGTTGGGGTTGAGTGTGCTGTAGGGGAGGATTGTTGCGAGACTTTTAGGTGCACGCCGTGAAGGCAGGGCGTGAAATGAAGTTTTCGGCTTGCTCAAAATTAGAGGTTTTGCCAAGATGCTGTGTGTGGAGTTGTGAAATGATGCATCAAAGAAAATAAAAAGCCGTTGGGTCAAATATCCTTCAGGAAAAGCAAGTTGAATTTAATCGATAGTGTCAAAGTGCCTGGGAAGGACCCAAGGAAGATTTAGATACCAATCTTACTCATACCTAATTTTTATTCGAATCCCTCATGTGATGAAGGCGTTTTCACTCTCTAATTCGAAAGGTCATCAATCGAAATCGGCTGAATTTATTTCACATTAGCATGATTCAACATCTGTGAAAGTCCGTCCTCCAATACACTCTTTAGAGGCAAGCAATATCTTTAGTTACACTTTGCGTTAGACTGTCACCATGAAAAAAGGGTAAATAATTATGTGGCCAAATTTCAAGGGATTATACTGGAAACAGAGATCACATGAAATTTTCATTGCCACAGGTTGTACAGTCATTCAGTTGAACTTAAGTTTTCTAATCGTATATTCCGATTGATGGCAGAAGATTTCCATAGAAATTGTTTATAATTAATGGTTTTAATACAACCTACCATTTTCTTATTTTGAAGATTTTTATTGCCAACATAATAACTCTCCACGTTGTCTACGTAGGTCAACTGAAAATTGTGTGGAATACAAATGTGCTAATGAAAAAAATGAATATACAAGGTTTCGTCAAACCAGGGTAAAAAAATCCGCGGAAAAACAACTGAGTGCGGCAGGGCAAAATTCAGACAAGTCATTTTTCCATAGATAAAATGAACATATGACTAAAAAAATGTAAACGAATACATATGTCATTCAGTTTTAACTTTCAGCCAAGTCGTTTGTGTGCGTCAATATTCAGCATTTCATACTGCAAACTTAACCATATTGACATATGGTCCTATTGGAGAATAGCCAGGGCCCCGTGTAGACTTGATAAGGTTTGAAGTGAAGCATATTAAGCAATCATATGGTTCGAGCGCTTTGCCCTCTAAATGAATATTTACCCGTATTCTCAATTTTTTCTTTCGTCGCCTCAAAAGTTTCACGTGAAGCATTCTCAGTTGTTTTGTTTGATAAATGAATTATCCGTACGTATCGTTTCATAATCAGTCTGTGTGTATAAGGGACTATGAGGCAGAGTCTATATCTTTGGCTTTTAAGGTAATAATCATATTTTCGCTCGCGCGAAATGATTGAAATTATTGCCAGCGACATATTAAATACTCATGCTTTCTTCAAAGTGTATGAGTAATCTGTAATGTGTTTATGAGTAAAGAAATCTGTTTGTTGAACTATAAACTGGCATAAAAAAATTATTTTGCTAGAATTTCAAGTATTGGCTAAGTTATAATTATAGATGATGATTTTTGGACTTTGTATTGCAAATAAAATCCAGGCTAAGAGGAAACGACAACTGTTTAGACCTTAATTAAAACTACCAACTCCCCTGTTGCAAAGGCATGGTTACAAATATTTTTCCTCGAGATTGCACGAATCGAAAAAATATCCATTACCACGCACGGCTTTCACCTCTCTTGATTCCGTCGCCTTCACATTTTTCATCGGCGTCCGCCGACATTTTCCGTCTCGTATTTCAGGCGCCACCGGCTGCGGGAATACTTTTTTGATTTCGAACATAATAAATTAACGCATCAACCCAAAATTAAATTGAATAACTGCGCGCGGGGGATAACGATCTCCGACGATTAATGATCCTTCAGAAATACACAAAATGCCGCTTCTGAAACCGGTTGATTTGCCACTACTTGTATCCCGCACGTTTCAGTATGTTGGAGTCGGAGGCCAAACCAAACCCACCTCACGGCACGACAAAGCAGGCATGGACACACACACTGTGCTTGTGCGGTTTCGTTTTATTATAACGGGATCTCTTTACATCTTTTTTAAAAACGCCAGCCGATCATTTCCAATTAGCGTCGAGGGGAGATAATGATAGCCCGTGGTGAAGACAGCCCACCGTAAGGCGCCATCCACTACTGACCGCGAAGTTTGCGAGAGGTATGTTATGTTGACTTAACTCCATTTAACAGAAGCGGTACAGGAATAGATAGATGTATATTACCATCACCCATTTTTCATTTTGATGTACCCATATTCAAACTTAATGGCCATAGGAAATGTCACCTCTTAAGGACGTCATATACTTGTACATATACGGATATGAATCCGTAGCAGGTTAGTCTTGTGGATTTCGGGTCTCTAAGTTAACCCATAGGTCGAGCTTTTCAAGTCCGACTAATGGGATGCACGTTGAGTAAACTTTGGCGGTTACGCTCAAGGGGAACCAGATTATAAGCCAAGGAGGCGTCTGAGGGTAATTGGACGTGCCTAGCGGTTGCCAGAATCGCCCTTATGAAAAATCATAATGCTTTTACCCGAATTCGTGAGATAGATATTTCTTTAAATCAATACACTGTGCTTTAAATACTTGACTTCTTGATATTAGCTGTGCTATGAAGCAAGTAACGTCAATGGGATAATCGTAGTGCCGATTCCTGAAAACTAAATATGAATGATGGTGAATGTATTTAAATGCGAATCCAGTTTTTTTCTATTTAACGATCACTTATGTGTTGTGTAAAAATTGATAATCGTCTTAAATATACACTATCTTTAGCCACTTTAAAAATAAAATCTGATTTTTAAGATTAATGACGAACCTGAAAATAAGTAAGTTGTCACATTGAATGCGCTCTTCTCCTGTCCTAATCTAACAAGTTTTCCGCATCATATTCCACTTAACTATTACAATTTTAACATTTTCTCTATATATAGTATTTCATTTCTGTTGTCAAAAATGTTATAACTGATAAGTCAGTATTCATAGTGAATATTACGTAAAATCTTCCAAGCATCATACTTCAATATGATTCACTCTTGTGAAATTATTGAAATAAACGGAAGGACCTCGGACCAATAGTGAAAATCAATGGTGGGGTATATTGAAGGGTCATTTCAGCGTTGAAATTCCTTCAGAAAAATTTTTTCATGGAAATTTAAGAACGTTGTCCCGTTTACCCTTGTCGTTATAGGTCCATATTTTCGTTAATTGGGATTTCTTCAAAATGTTTTATAGAGTTTACTACTGTAGAATCTCCTATGCATCCAAAGAATCTCCAATGAAATTTTCACTTAGGGGCGTGTATGCGTCTACATTGTATCATCATGCCACCCTTAGGGTTAGTGTCAGAGGCTAGATCCACAGAAGGAATGCTCTTCTGGTAAAAAGATACGAGCACTTTCCTTTACGAAATTGGTAATTGATTCTAGATGAATTGTGAACTGACACGAAGTTTCGAGAATCTTTTTGGAAGCATCAACAACAGCCTTACTCTTAATAGTGGGCAAAGGATATGGTGAGGTAAATTAGAGAGAAAAATAAATTAGTAAATAAAAATAAATATAAATAAATATAAATAAATATAAATAAATATAAATAAATATAAATAAATATAAATAAATATAAATAAATATAAATAAATATAAATAAATATAAATAAATATAAATAAATATAAATAAATATAAATAAATATAAATAAATATAAATAAATATAAATAAATATAAATAAAATAATAGAGAGGGTTAAAACAGAACAAACGATTAAGCAAAATACGATATAGAATCTTGTAGCTGGAGAACCTTGTAGCCATCACAGATCATCCCTTCGATTAGCGGTTATTCATATGTACTTTTGCCGCTCCACCTCGGTTTGGATGTCCGATTAGCCACCTCCATTGAGGAGATAGTTGCAAATGTGGATCGCTATTTTTCCATTGATTTAATTCTCATTTCACTTCCTGGAGTCAGAAGCTTCTTTCCATTCATATTGCCTTACGAACAGATAAGGACTTCACTTTGATCATATTTGAGCGTATTGTTTTGTGGGGATTGCGGACCTTGCGTCATGGCCACAGATCCATCTAAACTAGCCAACACAACACCTAGCAGTGGTGACATTATCGCGATCGCAAAAAAAATAAACCAGGCTCAGTTCGATTCTACCAGTGGACGAGAAGTCAGAATTCACAACTACGAGTCTCAGGAGTCGCTCCTCTTTCGCCTCCGATATGCTTTTTCTCTGGCACGGAAACATCCATAAATTAGATTGTGGTGTTTTTCACTCAATAATTTAAACTGCAGGTAATTTCATAAACCGCCACAGCTTTGGGAATATTAAAGCCTTACTACGTTAAGAAACTTTCACGTCTCATGAGAAATCAAAAATATTCATGAGGAGATAACGGTTGCAAAAGAGATAGTTCTCAGGAACATTGTGTTGAATAATGAATTACACCAATTTATCCTAGTTCGTAGCAGAAACCTCGAGGGACAGATTCAAAACAATAACAGGCCGGTTATTCCCTCCAATGCATCTTTCCAATGACAGTGATTACCAGTTGCATCGATTCTAGTTGAATGGTATTTCTTAGTCCTAACTAATAAGGTTATTAGAATTTTGTTTTCTACAGAGGAATAAAATAGTGTTAAAATAAAATTAAAACGATTTAAAATGACACTGGTAATATGACCATAGCTTTCTCTTGGGCTGTTTTTTGGAAGCTGTTATCTTTTATCTATTAATTTTGAATTGGTATAAAAATTATTTGGACATAAAAGACAAAACTATAGATTAATTAGCTGAAGAAACATTAAAAATTTGTTTTATTATTGAAATATAGTAAATTAGTGTCCATAAAAATCATAATTTTTATTGTGCATGATGTTCAAAAATAATATTGAAAGATTGTGGGAAATGTGGGAGGAAGACTCTATATGGACTGATTCGTAGTATCTATGACGAAGGAATCAGGCTGGCAGACATTGTAAGATCAGTGTTAGTTCCTATTCTGAAAAAAGTAAAAGCTATGTCATGTGAGGACTACAGAACAATAAGCTTGATATCCCTAACTGTTAAAGTTATTCTCAGGATCATTAACATAAGGGTAGAGAGTAAGGCAAATGTTTACTTAGGGGATGATCAGTTTGGGTTTAGGAAAGGAAGAGGTACGCGTGATGCCATTGCAGTAATGAGATCACTAATCGAGAGGAATATAGAATAAAATCAGGACGTATTTCCTGTCCCGTTGATTTCGAAAAAGCGTTTGATAGAGTGAATTGGGAAAACCTAATGAGTATATTGCAGAAAATAGGAATAGATTAGGGGACAGGAGACTAATCCGCAACCTGTACATGTTTCAGACTGCTCAGGTGCGAGTGGGGAACGGAGAATCCAGATGGGCAATGTTAGGAAAAGGTGTAAGGCAGGGTTGCTAATTATCACTGGTGCTGTTCAATCTATATGTGGAGGAAATGATTAAGGAGGCTTGGGAAGAGCTGGAGGTGGGAGTGAAAGTCGGAGGGGAGTTCGTAAAAGCTGTTAGGTTTGCTGATAACCAGACTTTGGTTTGTCAGTCGGCCAAGGGGTTTTTTCAATTTTCCGATACGATTTTCCAGAAAGATAAAGGAAAAGCTAAATATTAAAATAGGTGGGGAAAAAAAAGAGCAGGTAGAACAATTCCCGTATCTTGGAAGTGTTTTGGACCAACACGGTCAAAGTAGTAGGGACGTGAGGAGAAGAATTGCGTAGGCAAAGAGGCTTTCACAAGAAGGGAGCTGATGAGGGGGACGTTGTGCAGGGATGTTAAGAAAAGACCCATAAAAACTTTGATATGGAGACGTAGTCACTGAAGCAGGAGGATAGACGTAGATTGGAGGCTTGTGAAATGTGGGTATGGAGATGAATGCAGAAGGTGAAATGGACCGAAAGGGAAACAAATGAGGAAGTACTGGAGATGGTGGGTGAGGAGAGGGGTTTGTTGAGAGAAATCCCATGGAGGCAGGAAAAATGGATGAAAGGCGTATTGAGCGGTAGAGGGATGTTGAATACTGTAATAGATGAGAGAATGTTAGACAAACAAGGAACTGGCAGGAACAGGATAGGGATGTTGGACGGGATGAAGGGAGGAAAGAAGTACACAGGAATGAAGAGGCACCTGATGTAGAGTAGGAGCTCGATTGTGTTTTCTTTGGAGTGGCAAGTTAGTTATGTGATAGTTGTGTCCATCCAAAAACCTACCTTCACCGCTGGATTACCTAAAAGAATAATGTTCAAAAATGTGTAGTATCTATGTTTTTTTACTGTTCCAACTTAATGATGTTAGTAAAATAGAGAACCGATGTTGGTTTCCATGTGTTATTTTTCAAGTTATCTAGAGCTTTGGAAGTGATTCTTGGATGGAAATGCTTTCAACTTCATTATATAGCATTACGGTATTGGATGGCTGTAGTCCAGCAGCGTTGGACTACTGACAGCAGGGCCCGGGTTCGGTTCCCGTATCAGCCTCTCTGGCCCCTTGAAGCTCCACCGAAGCTATGTGATTTTTCGGGTACAAGATGTTCCTGGGAAACGATAACCGGAACAGGGAAGGAATTGGCCCCCAACCCTGATGTGTGAATTTCACACGCCGTCGTTCTTAGTACTGGGTAAACTCTATCATCACCTACCAAACCGACCATCGGGTTGATTACTGCGTCTATGGTTTTTTTTATTGCGGCAGTGAAGATATTTTCTACGTTTTACTTTAATTTTTTGATGAGAGCAGATTGTTATAGACATAGCCTATTTGTGCAGTCAATAATGATAAAACCAAAACCAATTTTAGCTTAATTAAATTCGTCACTTTTTGTTTCCACAGCTCGCACATCTTGTCTATAGCTTTGACCCTGTACTTGATAAAGCCACTCATGCATTTTTAATAGATAATAATCATTAATGCAACTTAATGATTACAACCTGTACTGTTTTCATTGTTCAAAAGAATGAGGTATATTTGATACCTTCATTGTGATAAAGAGCGCGAGATAAAATTCCTGTGCCATTCGTACAGGTCAATTTTTTTCTAATTTGTGTTCGATGACTGAGTAGATGGTGTTTTCAATTTTATTATTTTTATTAGTTGAGCCTAACGTTGTGGGTTAATCTCTCAATAAATATTAAAAAGTTCACAGCGTTTGAATGCTTGGAGTGTATGCTTAATGAGCCAGTCTGCATTACACAGTTGGCGTCATTATTGCTGCATGCCGATTCTTATCTGAGGCAATATGGTGACTATAACAGTTTCTGAGGAGCAATTGTTTAGGTTGAATTGTTTGTACAATCAAGCATTTCTCTTGCCTGCATAGGAAGATCATAATGTAACAGTTATTCTTTAGGTGTACACTAACTAGTGCATATTCCGAGATTTCATAATTTAACAAAAACTATGGTGAATTTGAAATCATATTACCAGGAGTTTTTCCTTAATTTTTTCTTTCTATTAGGTTTTAAATAACAGAAAAAGTCTCAATTTCCATTTACCATGCTTGGCGCTCGCCAGGATTGTAGGTATAGACTAACTCGTCTAATATTGTGACAGCAAGAAAGATGATGCATATTCGTCGTGGTAACCATGGAGATTCTCGCTGGTTAGGAGTGTGGCGTTCCAAGAATCACTGGGGTTCTGGTGGGATCCGAGGGTAATGTGATATCTTGTTCGCGTGGAATCATGGGATCATCTCCTCGGTGACATGAATATCGAAGGGTGATGATTGGCTGTTTAAAATGGTGCGACCCCTCCCTGTGTCATCCCCATTGGTCGAAGGGACGAAGACGCTTCTTCGTCGAGTCGAGGCGGGAAACTTCAGTGAACGTTGAGACAGAGTACAGTTTATCTCCGAGCGTGCTACATCTCGTTTCATCAAACTCTTACTTGGGCTGCTGTTTTACAGTTCATTGGACTAAAATTTCGTTATAAGTTATAATCGCAGCCATCGTGAAATATTCTATTTGTAATATCGGCATTGCAATAGTAGAAGTTTGAACAAGGAGTCGGCCATGGTAGTCCAAGGAAATGAAGAGCAGCGACATCGTTGGCTCCCACTGCCTCTGAGTCGAAGATGGAGTTTCATCGGCTGTTTTATTAGGTAAATCTTGAATTCTCAATCAATATTTTGTGCTCCGAAGTCAAACGTCTGTGATCTTTTTTCCAATTAAAATGTGTTGTCGTGTGAATTAATCCGTTTGGTCTATTGAAGAACACAGGCATTTCATTGGAATCAATTTGTTTCAAGTGTTGAGTAAACTAAGGTGTGCTTTTCCTATTTTTTCCAATTCATTAGTTACACTGATTATTTACGGAGATAAATATTCTTTTTAAATTCTTTAAGCTAGATTTTGTGGCGCGAAGTCTAGTGCGAGTGATGTTCTTCTCGTGTACATTGGTATAATTGTGTCAAGCCGCCATCTTGGAAACCATTTAATCTTCTGAAAGAACATAGGAGTTTTACTTAATCTGTCTTTTTTGAATTTTTGTCTTGATTCTGCATTCAAATGCTTTCTTTTTGGCAAGTTGGTCTACGTTAGCTCGAAGGAATTTCCAATTTACACGCGCGCAAAATCGTACATTAAATCGGCTATGTTGAATTATTTCACTTACCATTATAAAATATGAATTTGATGATTTTTTGCCATTGCTCCTAGTCTCATTATTATTCTTAGGCAGACTGATGTAAGTCCTCTTACAGGAAAATAGGATATCAGTGTGTGATAATTATACTTTTAATATATCAAGGGTTTAGTAATAGTAAGAGTTTATTCGGTTTACAAATTACCGATACATTTTACTTCGTCTTCAACATGACGAGCTGTAATCAGAGCTTTAACGAATATACATTACATACCATTCAGTAATAAAGAATTTTGACTAATACTTGAAGGAAGTGAAACCATGAATAAAGTGTCAAGTATTTTATTGGGACGCCTAGAATTAAATTGAATTTTTATAATATTAATATTTTTTAGATATTCCATCCTTCAAGTTAGATTTTAAATGTTAACTCATTCTGAACAACAATCTATTGCTCAGCTCTCCGTAAAAACACTACCTGAAACCGGGCACTTAAATAAAATTTTCTGCATGCATCCTTCCTCCTATCATTTAGTCAAGCATCCCTATCCTTAAAAAAAAAGAGACGTTTCAGGCGTGATTTGGTGGAATATCATGATTAATTAAAAATTTCCAATTTTCCTCAAAATAAAATATGACCGGTTTCAGTGCAACTAAATCATCAGCTGATGTTGATGTAGTTGCATTGATACCGGTCGAATTTAATTTAATTTTGTGGAAAATTGCAAATTTTTAATTAATCCCTATCCTTTTCCTTGCTTCCTTAAGTTCTCTTCTATCATAGTCCTCAGCCTACATTTTCTGCTTACGCACGCAAAATGTTTGAAATTTAAATGCAATATTTTATGCATGAAAACTATCGGTCTATTCTCTGATGGGTGTATTTAAAAAAAGAATAATAAAATTATGAAACGTCTTCTATCGATTTCAGTATCATCTCTCAGGACTTCCGTATCTCTTATATCACGCATTATCTCTTAGGGTTTACTGGAAGTGGAGAGACGTAACCCAGGTGATTGATAACTTGAATAAGACCTTATTTTACAAATAGCTTATTTACAATGAAGATTACTGATTGGACATTTTAATTTTTTCAATTGAACTAATTAATTTATATATGCACGCTGTTTACGTTTACATTGAGTAGTAAGAAAGACGTAAATTTTTCTTTTGGTGACATAATATATAATCCATAATTTATTTTGTTGGAGGCATTTCTTACCGTAATTGAGTTGCGTACAATATAAAACAAGTGGTTATATTCGATGTATGTAGTAATTTCCAAGCTTCGTGACCCACATGTGAAATGGAGGAGCGCGAACATTGGAGGCAAGGAGCAATCAGTTTCTTATAAATATGTATATGGAAACATGAAAAATGAGTTTATGGTCCGGTACAAGCCTTAAAAATGCTAAATTTGAGGTAGAGGAGACGTATTTAAACGATTTACAAGGTAACTTAATTCATTATAAGCAATATATATATCGTACAAATGACAAACGTCGAGTCCTAATTTTACCAAATAGAAATGTTTTCGGAATTTGTCGAACACAGCTCATTTTGGAAATTTCTTAGTCAAAACTGAGGCATCCGAAAGCGTAATGAATTATTCAAGCGTAGTTAATATATCATTGGAAATCTACGATAACGATTAAAACTTACAAAATTAAATGCTATTTTAAATAATATGCAGCATTTTGGGATTAAACATTATAGGTTCTAGTATTCATGCGCTGGTTGATGTATATTCGAAAGGGAAGTATGATAGGAATATTTCTAGCTGTAACCAGAAGAAGGCAAAAAAACGTGGTAACCTTTAAGCTGTATTACTGTTTACTGTCCATCGTGAAATTAATTTAGAATTTCTAGCATGAAAAAGTTTTCTGTGAGTTGAATAAAATGTGGTGTGTTAATTCAAACGATCAACTCCATATTTTGATATCCTCAGTATGGAATGCTCCTTAAATTTCTAATATTTTAAAGTATGTTTTCTAATAAATATTTTTATGTCCCCCGGTTTCTTCTTTTAGAATCAACCATCTGTATGACTGTGCTGTGATCATCTCAGGGTTTATTTTATTTTTATTTATGTATCTATGTGTCCTGCAAGGCACCGCTAGGGTGTGTGGCAGGGGGTGAGTATACACCAGACTAATTTTAACCCGAACCCTACTGCGGTCGAGCAATGTTATTATGATCCCCTACCGTTCGTAGAATAAATGACATCTTAAATCTATCTGTTCTACATTCAACACATTTTCAATATAACTGCTATAAAGACTTCCAAATTATGCAAAAGCCTTATCTGTAATTTAACCTTTGCTCCGTGAGTGATTCCCAGCTTAGCTGCCCTAATATTTTGAATATGCTACTAAGTTTATCATAAAATCTTTTTACAAACCTAGCTCCTCTACGATGCACACGATCCAATTCGGGAATAAATCTAACTTCATAAGGACCCCACATACTAGTACTTGCTTCATATTCTAAATGAATAATAGCCAACGACATAAAACCTTTTTCTTTGGCCTTTTCATCACATTTACCTAAGATTCTTCTAAAAATTCCTATTTTTTTGTTAGCTTGTCCACATATTCCCCGTTAGTGTTTCACCGAGGAGAGATCGTGAGTGAGGGTAACTCCTAGGTATTTGATTGAGTCTACGCATTCCATTTCGGTATTCCCAAAGCATAGGCGTCCGGGTGGGAATTGTTCTTTTTCAAACAATGTAAGACTACGCACTTTTTAAATTTTAATTCTAATTGCCAAGTATCGCACCAGCGTTGAATAGCATTAATGTCGTCTGACAAAGCTGTTCTGTCCTCAGGGTCACGGATATCACAGTAAACCACTACATTGTCGTCATATAAACGTATCTTACAAGTGACTACGGGTAAATGTCGTTAACATAAAGTAGGAATTAAAGAGGACATTCCGATAACTTTTCTCTGGAAACAACTGAACTAATTTCTATTGCATTTGAGCTAACTCCATCTATGACTACTCTTTGAAACCTACCATTCAAGAAGTCTTTAATCCAACCTCGGATATTTTTATCTCTGCCATATGCTTCTACCTTTGGGAGTAGTTTACTATGAGGTACATTGTCGAAGACTTTCTTAAAATCTAGAAAAATCTCATCCACTGGAACATTGATCCCTTCCGAAATAAGAATATCATGATTAAAAAGGGCAAGTTGTGTCTCGCAGGAATTAACTTTTCGGCAACCGTGCTGATTTTTCATTATTAACTTCTGATTATCGAGGTGTCTTACGATCGATCTAGCAACTATATGTTCCATGACCTTGCACGTAAAAGATGTGAGGAAAATAGGTCTGTAATTACTCGGTACCTCGTCTCCGTTTTTAAATATTTGTGTTACGTTAGCCGTTTTCCAATCACAGGGAACCTTGTGGTCTACCAGCGACTTCTTAAATATTATTTCTGGATAAGGCGTAATTTTCGAAGAGAAATCTTTAAATATGCGAGCGGTTATTTCATTTGACCCGGAGGATATATTAGACAATATTTTTCAGCAAATGTGCTATTCCGTTATTTGAGATTTCAACTTGGGTCATCAGTTGACCGGCACGAATTGGTGAGCTATCAAGGGTATTCTGTTAGATATTAATGAAGACCCTTTGAAAGAAGGAATTTATTAAGTTAGACTTTTCCAAACTGCTAATTACTCTTTCGCCTATACCATTTTTGTTTTAATTAACAGCTGACTTATTCCCTAGAACTTCTCTGACGTATGATCGAAATACTTTAGAATTCTCTTTCAAATTATTTACCAACCTTTTCTTTTTTGAATTCGCTTAACCCTTTCCGAAATTCATTCTTGGCATTCGCCCTTGATGCCTTGTAATAATAAGTGATCTTTTTTTTTCGCTACCGATATCATCCCTTATGTTTTTCATTTTGGCGTGGCATAGCCTTTGACGTCGCAATGTCTTTCTAACATCCGCGTTGCACCACCTAGGTTCCGTTACATCTTTTACAAATTTACTGGGAATGAACTTGTTGACTGCTGATCGGGTGATCTCAAGGAAGTGATTTCACCTATTCTCAGTATTTCGGTGATTACTATCTTCCTCAAAACTAGCAAATTGACTCTGTAGCACGCACTTTAGGCCATTGTAATCCCCTTCTTTAAACAAGTAAATTTTCCAGTTAGGCTTCTTATTTTGGACCCCATGAAGCGAAAACTTATCATTTAGTTACAGTTTAGCTTATACTTAAGACTTTTTCGGGAATGTTCGTTTTTAACAAATCAAGAATATCATCGCCCCTAGTTGGTGAAGTGATAAGTTAATGCAAAGAGTTGAACGTAAAAGAATTTAATAGCAATTCACGGATATTAATAATGATGTTAATAATTATTAGTTACCTAAATTGACAATGTTTTGGGCCATGGTGTAAGGGTTCATTTTTATTTTGATTAAGAATATATTTAAATATAAGAAAATTCATATCCATAAACGCAGCTAGATATGTTCCATAGGTATGATGCGGTCATCGCTCCCGAGTTATGGTTAATGGCCTACCGGAATAACTGCGCTATTATTCAGCATGGGAAATATTACCTCCCATTGAACAACACTTTAAAATCGTATGGAGTCATAATCTAGGATTTGAAGTGGAGAAGATACGATAGTTGTATTATTTTATCTAGGTAGATAGTATATAATCTAACCTTTTTTATGATATTGAAATTGATGACTGTTCGGTAATGTTAAGACCCTCTAAATTCATCTAAACTATTACATCTCTCTCTGATTTATTCTCCAAATGTACGGAGGGGACTCGATATTATTTGTCACGCATCTCAAGGGACCTGAAGGAAATTAAATTCCCAGATAACACTCGGGATTTTGTGAACTCCTTTGAGAAGCGTAATATTCGATTATTGTAATGGTGTAGTCAGAGAGTGGTTGATTTTCAACCGAATTAAAAATGCCATTGGCCCCTTGTGAGAAACAAAATGTACTAAGTATTCGTACAAAAAGGAACTTTTTAACATGAATATATTTGCATGAAAACCATATAATTACCTCCCGTGTTGAGCGACTCGGGCTTAACCAAAGTTTAGAAGCCCCTCTTTTGTTCTAATGAACGTAGTATTTCATAAGATCTTGAATATCGAGCTTGGGACTTAGTATACTTTACTTTATACTTTCGTTTAACAGCTACGTGGAGAGTCCATCATTTAAAATTAAGTATTTTCATTTTCAGCAATGTTATCACAATTTTAATGTTGAAGTTTCCCCGAAACACCAGAGCGGAATTTTCAAATAGGGTGGTTTTTTAAATCTTTTTTTTAGTCTTATAAAATTAAGCATTCGATTGATTATGTTTTGCTAATTTTTGATACAATGTATGTTTATGAGTATTTATTTTATTTTATTGACTAATAGTACGTTAATTCATGTCTATTATTACTCAGGTCAGTGGCGAGTGAATTAAGGTCGGAAATAGAATGGATACGTTAGTTGGATGCGTTAGTCCCCCGCTTAACTTATTGATTAGGATATTTATTGATTACTATCTATTTTATATGCACAATCATAGATGCATTTACGCACTACTCGGTATTTAAAGAACATAATAATTTAGTAAAGTAGGTTTTTTTAATACATTATTCCCTTCAGTTTTGCCGATTGTAAACGCCATTTGTTTGCTCAAACATATTGGTAAGGAAAAAAAAAGAACTTCATAAAACTTGAAGTTCCGGCGTATCTGTATCAATGTTTTGTCACCATCAAGGAACAAGCTATGTTTTCACAACTGAGATGATAATGGTGCTAATCCATACGTTCTAATTTGATTTCACAGAATTTTAATGAGTAACTTCTTCAGTAATTGCTAATCCAGATATGATATAAAAGCAACGGCCCTTGTTGCTCTATTAAAATACTCAAAGAGGAATTTTGAAACCTATGCTGCACACTTTATGATCGGTAACCCTTTAGTTAACGAATATTTTATTTATAGTAGTTAGTGGCTCTGTTTTTGTGGTCTTCTGTCCAAAACTTTATGCGGTGGAATAACTTAATAATCTGTCCCAATGAAAGAGAAAATTCGATGCTCGATGAAAATACCATCTAATTTAGTAGGTTTCCATGTAATACCGTAAACTATTTTCTTAAACCGCGAATGTATTTCGTTTTCAATTTTAATTTCTCTCATACACAACAGTGATAGGACCATTTTGTAGTTGTAATCGTTGGGGTCTTCGCAGCTTTCAGCCCATCTACCGAGCAACATGCAGACGTACCGTTGAGGTTTGCCTAGGTTGTCTCGACACCAGCCATGGATTTAAGTTGGTCCCGATGGGTTTGTAAAGGAGTTCATGATGTGCTTTAATGCTTTGGGCATACTAATTTATGTCTTTATGCATTATGTGCGAATCATTGAATCTAAGCGTTCAAAGTGAGGGCTAGACTATTGGTAACTTTGTTTAACCTATCGTTTTGCAGCCTTGCTTATAGTGGATCTGATACTTGATTATGTTTTGCCTAATGTACTGACTGATTGTGTTGTTTATGACGGATTGCCATGAACAGGGTGACTTTGACTTCATTTTGATTAATTTCTAGATCATTAATTTAAGAGATTAGCGACAAAAACTGTATTTTCGCGGTACATTCCATATGGGGTCCGGCTAACGGGAAATAGAGCGTTTTCGTCTCTTTTTCAGCGTTACATTTTCCAGTGGTGCTTTTGACAAGTGCCATTTTCAATTTGGCTGCTCCGCAAATGTACTCGTACTACGTATGCTTTCTACTTTTGATAACTGATATGTTAGTGACGGCAAAGCATTACCTGCAGATGGATATAAACGCCCATTGGAACCGCTCCGGGCGTCCCCACCCATCGCTACGATGCATCCATCTCATCTGATTATTCTTATTACCTCTCAAAAACAGGAATGCTCGTTATAGTTTATGTAGCATATTAATAGATTTAGACATAACCCATAAAGGCGTACTTGTCAGAGGAATATTGTTGAGGAATTTATTTCAAATGCCTTCTTGCTAAATAAAATTATAAATCGAATCGAAAATCATGGACTTCTTTTTAGGAATTCTAGGCATATTAACTATTATTTTAAATTGTGGCCGCTAGAACATATCTCCATTCACTCCCGAATGATTGAGCGTTTTGCACACACCCTTGCGTATTAGCTATTAGAAATTAGGTATCCCGGTGCGTAAAGCGTTCCGCTTCTGACCAAAGGACCCGGGTTCAAATCGGAGTGAGTTTAGAAACCCTCAGCTTTAAACGGTGATCTTCTTGGGAGACTTAAGACGGTGTAAGGGAAGAAACTGGTTTCCCATACCCTGTTGGGTGAGTTTTACAGGCAGTTGACTTTTTACAAGGTAAGCTTCACCGTCCTCGTTCAAATTCTCACCATCGTGCTGATTACTGTGGCCTTGGTGAGTATAGCTCTTTAAATTTTATATTCGCTAGTGTGTTACTAAGATGTTGCTATTAAACTAATTATCTCTCGTAGAATAGTTTTTCAACATAACTACATCCTAACCGTATCTCACCTTTAGTATAAGTTTCGCTTCTATTGGTTTTCTCAGAAGATTCTATCAATCTAATTGAAGGGTTGATTTTATTTAGTAAAGGCAGCCTTAATTTTTTATTAGGTAATCTACCGGTTAAGGTAGGTTTTTGGATGGACACAACTATCAAATAAACATTTTGTACCTCCCCACCTAGCAAACTAATCTATATCAGGTCCCTCTTCATCTCGGTGTACTTCTTTCCTCCCTTCATCCCGTCCAACATCCCTATCCTGTTCCTAACCTTACCTCGCTTGCCCAACATTCTCCCCTCTATTACCCTCTTCAACATTCCACTACCGCTCAGTACGTCTTTCATCCATTTTTCCTGCCTCCATAGGATTTCTCTCAACAAACCCCTCTCCTCCCCCACCATTTCTAGTACTTCCTCATTTGTTTTCCTTTCGGTCCATTTCACCTTCTCCATTCTTCTCCACACGCAGCCTTAATATGAAAATGAAAATTAACCAGCTTGGTTCTAAAGGACATCTGCTTGCGTGCTGTTAAAAGGACCGATTTAAGTCTTGTACCCTCGGATATTGGCTTATTAAAGATAATGTAAAAAAGAAAAGTGGCAAAAACAAATTATTAACTACTGCAGTTATTCGGTTACACATCTATTTTCAAAAATCGTTGATTTTGTGCGCGAATGCAGTTCAACTTGGTACCGCTGTAAATCTCCTGGTAATTTCTTATTTAGATAACCTTGTGACTGTAGTCAGCATCAAATTTATCAAGAAATGAAAGATCTCTAAATAATCAAATTTATAAAAATATATTCATAGAAAAATCGGTCCTCAATGATATCCGACAATGAACAATACCTCCACGATTCCTACTTCACGAGTTGGAGTAGACACTGAAAAGGCAGTATCTTTGGCCTTAGCGTGTAAGGGGATATCTTTCATCCTTTATCTATGCTTTTTCAACCATTAAGGAAGGAATTATCTCTTCTCATGGCGAAATTCATTTGTTCCTCGAATGTAGACACGCGATGCGACATATCGTAGGCCGTAGATTCACGTGAAGCATCATGGGTACAAGGAAAACTCACCCTTCCTGCCGCGAACAGAAGGGGAAGGGAGGGAGTGTTGTGAGGTTGGACAATTCCCTTGATGGCCATAAATATATCCCCACCGCTTCCTTCTAAGCCGTCTCCGGGGCTTTACTGTGTCCGGGAAATAATTCGAAAGACGAGGCACCCACATGAGAAACGGATAAAACGGCGGCCATTTCCGGTCAGATGTGAACGACGCACTCGGAAACTCTCCGATATGCCTTCAGTTTTCTACCAAAGAGGCTTAAGGAGGTTTTTTTGGAAATGAAATTGGATCCGCACATCATGATTCGCGAAGTTATGAAACGTGGTCGCTCAGCGCATCACTTCACTTCGGATCTAATGAAAGTTACGAACCACCCATACTTATTGATAGAAGGGATACTTCCCTTGTAATTTACCTCTTATGTTTTTGACCATCCCAATTTACGTCCGAAGTATCGTAAGAGCAATGTAGACACTACAGTTATAATGATCTCTAGATGTTGTATTCATGTAGACATTAGGCTTGAGAGCTGTGATACTGACCGGAGGGTCAGGGTTCGATTCCGGATGATCCCTCTGGGCGCCCTCAGTTTTACCCAATCAGTGTGATTTTTCGTGTTTCATATCATCCTGGGAAACCATAGTCAGCACAAGAAAAGAAGCTGGACCCCCTTACCCAAATGTATAGTCCCAGCACTCATACGATACGAATGAATTAAATTCTGTTAGTTTATTAGTATCAATTTTTAACATTGAAAATATATGAACAACTGCTGCATAGGCAACCATGTGTGTTGATGACTCGAATGCATCAATTTGAGCAAGATAATCTACGAAAGGTATTCAGTAAAGCTCACCATGTGCTCTTTTGCTTTGTGATTTGAAACATATTTTAATAAAATAAATTACAAAAATAATGATTCCCACATTAATCTGATAATCTAAAAAATGCCTTTTTAATTATAGAAAATATAATTCAGGCTTCCAAAACGATATATCGGGCAATCCAATTTTCGAGCCCTTCTTTAGATTGAAATTACAACGAATGACATGATTACGTATTTTAATTAGTTTTATATTTTGTACTTAGTTTGAAACTGTGCCCATTAAATCGGGAAAAGCGGGAACTATGCTGGAATAACGACTATTGGGAAAAAGTGCGGGTATTATTAATTATGTCGGGAATATTTTTGCCATGCATATTTGTTTCATATTTGACAATTAACGAGATTTGCATCATCTTCACGTCCTTTCCCATAGGTTGTCCTCAATCCTTTGAGGACACTAATTAAATTATTTTGAGCAAAAAATGTAAAATAGTTGAGGAACATGAAGTCCATGCTCTTTCATTTTATCATTAGTAAGTGAATTAAGGACCAAACCACACTGAAATCGACTAGTACGTTTTTCTTTCTAGTACCTGCTCACATTAACGTAAGTTTTTTTTCGTCAGTTTAAGTCACGTGAAATATAGTATGTTCGCAAGTATTAAGCAAATATTCGCAAGAAGTATTTCTTAAACGAAAACTGAATTATTTGGAAGAAAAACCTGTGTTTTAATGGAAGCCTGGGTAGACTTTTATATCGGACGCGCTCGTGATAATTGTATTTACATACAATTATCTAAGTTTACATTAACAGCTTGTTCGATGATTCGGGCAAATTAAGCGGTTAAACTTCAATGTAAATGCTTCGGAATACTTTGCTTACCACAATGACTACCGTATAATATAACAAATAATGCAATAATTTATAGGTTAAATCCAGAGAATTCTTTTTAGTGGGGCAAATAAAAATAATCTGGCAGATAAACTCGTAATTCAAACGCAAAATACGATATTTATTGATTAAGGCCGGGTGTCAAAGCCCTCTTTGATGATGTGGCAATGATGTAAGAACATAAAGAGTATAGTATTTCATCGACGAAAAACAGTAACAGTATGTTTTATGTAATAATGTACCCACTAATTGATTTGTTGCTACCTTGTTTTTGACAACCTATGTAGTAATGAAATGATTTTCACTCACTAAATCGACTACCTAGACTACCGAAGACTATTGTTTCCTCTAAGAATGCAAAATCTTTGTGGTCCTTAAAATACATGCATTGAATTTGTATGAATTTGAAAAAAATGAGAGGAAAACGCCGTCCATGCCAAAAATATCGTGTTATACCAAATAGGATACTTTTCGTATATTTTAACTCTATTATTCCTTCGGAATCTCTGGGACAAGAACGCTCCGCCCCACGTCATCCAATATCCCTGGCGCCCCTCCCTCCTCGTTTTCGTCCGACACCAATCCACCACAACCCCCCTCCCGCACAACCTCTTTTCTTCCCGTAATTCCCTTCCACACCCTCGTCTTATTTCTTCCAGGCCTCTGTCGCCTTCATCTCGCCCCTAATATCGCACGTCGCAAGGTTCCTCACACTTCTCGCCACTCCCGACACCCTCTCTAACCACCTCCATTGCCCTACCGTAAGCTACCCCGACGGCAGGGGAAATTTCTCCGCGATGATATCTTATCCACTTCTCCTTCCACGATTTTTCCATTCTTCTTTTACTCGTCTCTATTTCAGGTATAAATCTTGCTTTGTAAAAATCCATCTCTGGTCCTTCATCTATCTCCCTGATCCCAGGAGCCAAACGCTTAGAATTAGAATCAGTGGTAATTGAATGTATCCCAAGTTTATAACATAATGGAATTAATTTTAAATACTACAAATATATTTCAGCCGCTGTATGGTTTTAACGTTTTAAATTGCAAAAATATTTTCCGGTCATGGCTGGTGAAATATCAAGAATTGGACCAAAAAGCGCTCATTGGAGATGTTGTCTTTTTTATATTTTAAACATATAAAGTTGGGTTTTTAAAGGTATTCAAATCTTTTGAAAATGGATTTCTAAGTGGTATGGGATGTGCCTTAGACATGTAATTTGCGTAATGTAGTCTGTGGTTAAGCTGGCAGCTGCTAAGATTTCAATGGAAGGAAGTTTGGATTCAAAGAAGCTCGCTGACGAAATTGGCCTCGAGGAATGCCATCAAAGACCGTACAGCTTTCCTCCATGAGACACAGGGTATCTATTCCCAAAAAGGTCTTAGGGACGTGAGTGGTCAATAGGACATCATTGAGCCAGTAAATGATTCCGTCATACATTTTCTCTATTTTACTGTCTGTTCCATTGATTTATACACTGATTATTTACAATTAGGTGAATTAAAAAAATACTTAGCCATGCATAGAATTTATTTCACCCCTCAAAACATATCTTGTCCAAGAATCTACCAAGGTCATTTTCCATGCTTCTTCGTTTCAAACGCCACCTTCCAAATTACTTCATTTTACCTCCACGTGTAAGCAAGCTATAACAAAGTCATTCCTTTCCCACGGAATACTTTTTCAAGAATGGATAAAGTGCTCCATCTATTTTTGAGCACAGAATACAGTTGTTATTTGGCCTACAGCGTCAGCGATAAATTTAGTGGTGCCACCTAAAAATTATATCTAGATTTTTCTGCCCTCCATTAATTACATAGACTATCTGGACGAAATAAATGTACAATTAATGGGAAATTTTTTCAAGAATGTTTCTAAAATGCCAACTGATTTATTGTACTCAAGTTAATGCCAGTACTCATACTGCCGATAACTAATTATAATAACTTATATTTTACTGCTGAAACATGAAGAGAACAGTTGAACATGTGAAGAAGAAATATTCAACGGCAGTAGCGTCTGTCTTTTGCTAAAACTAATTTATGGATCATTTTGCTCCAGCAAAATTGCAAAATAGGTCGCGTGAGAAATGTGATAAATGCGTTCGTGTGGCAGCATAAGCACGACTCCGTCCCTAGTTCATTCGTGGAACGGTAGAGGATGCGTTATTTATTTGTTTATCCGGGTGTCGGTCGCCATTAGCCACGGCGTGTACCCCCATGCATCTCTCCTCGAAGTATCTTCCTCCCTGCTGTTTTGACACCGCATTCAATTTAACCTGCGTGCAATCATCTTTCCTTCTCCACATTCTCCAGTCCCTCTGGTACGCTATCCGTTACCCCTTGCAGCCTACCTGGTGGAGCGCTCACTTGTCCTTTCCTTTCTTTGATCTTATCAACGGCAAGAAAATTCTCGATTATGGTAGCTGACAGGGTTGATCTTTTCAGTATCTTGGGTACTTTTAAGCACCAAGTGTTCGAAATAAAAAATAGTATGAGCATATTGACCTAATCAAAATTATGACCAACTAGTACGCAGGTGACGAATAATGGTTCGCTACTCACAATTCATACAACTTATTTAAAATTCCGTAACAATATTACTCCTTTGGCGTTAAGTAACCGTGAATCTGTATAAATAACCCATGTTATTAATCCGCCATGTTAACGAAGAAATGAAATTTATCTTTTGTTAAATTATGTGAATAGTTTCTCATGATGTGATGCTACAGTTTCGGTGCACGAAAATCTTACTCTGAACGTCACTACTCTTCAAAATTGCATATAATTAATAGAAACGTTTAGTCAATCCAAGGATATAATTAAATCTTGGTTGCCAAAGGTTCAAAGTCCACGAGGGAATTTAATTATACACTCTTCAAGCTTTTCAAATGCTTTGAAAATAAACATTTGGCTTTAATAATTCGTTTTTAATTTTCTCTGATTTTATCATAAACTATAAACTAAGTAGTTAATACACGTGAATTCATGATTCACAGTTGTCACCATGGCCACAATATAGCATTCTAAATTATATCATCCTGCTGGCTCATCAACTAGCACTGCAGATCACAGCATCTTTAATGAATCGTTCAATTGTATTGAGGCAATTTTCTGATGAAATCAATACTGCCTCCATATGCATGATAAGTACGGAAGAAATAATCTTGCAAGTTTTCGATTGAAACAATATCGATAGAATTGGCGTGAAGTGGACAATATAAAAAAACAGCTCATTGGCGAAAATAGTGCTTTTAGGCTTGTAAATCTTCACCATTTGCTTTTATTAAGTACTTCTCCGGGTGTGAACGTTCCAGGAAAATAAGTTCCTGTCTCACCACAATTACTTATCCAAATTGATAGCTTGGGGCATGTAGGTTTCCTACGCATATGACTTAAATCCCGGGCACTTCGCGTATATTGGGCCATAAATCTCTCCATCCGTCGGTATCAATTTCAAAGCACGGCCTCCTCAGTCATCCCCGCCCCTGCTCTGGGGATATATCCTCTATTCCTCCCCGCTCTCCCTTCTTCCTCAGTCCCGTCCACCCTTTCCTCTTTTCTCTGTCACACCATTTCTTCCCCTCTTAATCAGTATATTTCCCAACCTATCGCAATTCCTACCTCTCCTATATTGCTCTCCTCAGGCTTACTCCCATCCTTCCCTTGCAGTCCCACGCCAGCTCAATAATTTGCTGAGTAATTAAGCAGATAGACGGAATCATTGCGCATTGCGCTGAGCACATTGGAATACTGTAGTCAGGGTTTATCTCGTCTCCCTGAATCAACTTAAGAATGAAACAACTTCCAGTCGCACATGGTTATCTAAAAGCATAGTCTTAACAATTCTAGCCTGTCCTACTATGCCAGCAATCTTGAGAAAACTTTGGCTAAACCTCTCTCCATTACGAAGCTGGAAACTGTTAGAAACATTCTTTACTTTTCCTTTCAAGACTCCTATTAGTGGGAGTGCCACGCTGAATGCTTTTTCGTGTCGAATATGCGTGCATTCCAGAGATATGCGATTCCGTTGTTCAAATGGATGGCTCGAACTCTGTCCGTTAGGTTTGAGTGAAGAGGATTGATGGTTAGCGTTGGCGCACCGGACTTATTTATTCTGATTTTTCCATCGTGAGGAGTTAAATACAAAACATAAAGATTTAGATGATGCAGAAAAAGAAATTTCGAATGACCTCAAAAATAATTTAATTAAGAATCCGTGGGATATAATCCTGCAGAAAAATCTGCATCAAGGTTGAAATTTTTAGATTAACATGTGTTTTGTAAATTTTTTAAATCCATTTTAATTAACGCTTCGTGCTATGGCATATTTAAAAAACTATTATATTGCATTAGGATCCAAAAACCTACCTTAACCGGTAGATTACCTAATAATAATTGCATTAGGAAGCACAGAGGAACCAGGGAAGCCATACTCGGTCTGTGAATTATGATTGAGGAAACAATACATTTGAACAAGTAACTGTATGTGGCATTCGTGGACTTGGAGAAAGCCTTCGACAATGTGGAATGGAACAAGATGTTTGGACTTCTGGAAAAACTCAGAATAGATTACAACTACAGAAGAATACTCTATTAGTTATACAGGAAGCAAGTAGCCACAATGCGAATAAGAGGCGAAAGCCATATAGAGGCTAAGGTCAACAAAGGAGTTAGACAAGGATTAACAACGTGCATTGTTCAACGTGTACCTGGAGGAGGTAATAAGAGAAACACAAGGCATCGGATTAACCGGAATTAGAGTCAATGGAGCAGGGACAAACATGCTACGCTTCGCCGACGATACTACAATGATAGCAGAAACCAGGAGGATCTTCAAAGGTCACTAAACGTATTGGATCAAGTTCTACAAAGATACAACACGAACATATACAAGGCAAGACTAAAATCCTAGTATGTGGAAGAGAGATGCGGAACACTAGTCGCACTGAAGGGGCAAAAATTAGTGCAAGTGCATTCATTCACCTATCTTTGAAGTATCATCACATGGAACGGAAGAAGTCCTACATGCATCAAGCGAAGAAGAGCTCAAGCTATGAGAGCATTCACAATGAAAAACAACTGCTGTGTTCAAAGAAGATAGAACTGCAGACGAGGAAACAAACGTGAAAACAATCAAATAGATCGTGTTACTCCATTGATTAGAAGGACCAACGGAAAAGTAGACCAGAAATGACTATAATACTTCGAAATCTGGTGCTGGAGGTGAATTCGTAAGATCAAATGGACGGAAAAAATAAGGAATGAAGAAGAATAGAGAAAAATAGACGAACAGACCTTATGGAACACCATGGCGAAAAGATGAACCAGATGGATTGGCCACACCCTGAGGCACAATGGATTCGTGAAGAATATAGTAGAGGGAAAAGTCCAATGAGAAAGACCAAGAGATGGGACAAGGAAGTACATTGCAAAAAATACCAGGAAGTAAGCCAATTAGAATCAGATAGGGTAGGATGGTGAGCTGCAGTCAACCATTCTTAGGATTGAAGGACCAATGATGGTGACGTGTTAATTGATGTGACTGGATATAATGAATGCCTTTCACTCGATGATCATTTTTCATAGAGTCTAACATTTGAGTGAGTATAATTACACTGTCCAAGGCTTTTTAAAAGCTCAAGCTCACAGTTAATTTTGTAGCAGTCAGAAGATTCGTTTAATGTTACTATCTCTTCAGTTTCATTACTAAGTACGAAATTAATTCATCATTTTTTGCGGACTTATTCATGAATTTTTGGCATATATTTATTTCTCGAAATTTCTCCGTCTTGTCCATTCTATCCTTAATCCAAACAAATAACATTCAGCAACCTGCTCGTTGATAAATCTGTTGCCTTAAATCATATTTGGGGTATCGGAGTAATTTCTATTTTTCTTTATCTATATTTAATTTCTTCTCTTCTCTCAAAAGTTTAAGCATCGAAATTGTATTCTGAAGTAATACTCATCCGAGGCATTAGATGTCATATTTTCCGAAATCATCTCATTTAAAAACCTGTCGATATCAGATCTTTAGTGCTGTCGGTTTTTATTTAAGACCGTGATCCGCCGCGGTCCTCGGACTAAGAAATGAGTGGATGGCAGGAACGTGGTCCAGTTACGCATAACTGTCTGCAAACTTATCTTCCTGTCTCCTACATCCCTCTCTTCCTTCACTCAATCTTCTGCCTACAAAATCCCTTCTCCTCACCCGACTTGGCGTGCCATCTCCTACCCCTCCTGCCAAAGTCGAATATTAGAAACAACCTACGATCTCAATTTCCTCCCTTCATCTCCCCGCTTCGCCCCGCCTACTTCCCTTCTTCTGGCTTGCCCGCATTCCTGCCATTCCTCTGTGAGGTCCTTATCAATCTCCCCACTGCAGCTCCCTTCACCTCCTAACTCGGACTTGAGCCTCGCATCATCCCTTCCTTCTTCCTGATCTTCAATTTCCCTAACGTATTGGTTCCTGAATTTTGGTTCATCCCCCTCCCTATTGAAAGGGGCTGAAATACGCTGGGGAAGAATTTAAGTTCATAGAAGATGGTCTTTATGAAGAAAAGTCACTAATTCCGTTTTTTATCCCAATAATCTATTTTCTTGTGCTCATTTAGGTTCTGAAGTGACGATTCTCTTTGTCTGTTTTGTTAAAATAATAAATTTTGTACTGTTTTGTCTTGAATTTGAATGAAATATTGGCACTAAATAAGTACTATGTATTTCTCACTTATGTTTTACTCAATTTAGGTGACTTCTATTTTAATAATTATTCGTATTTTATATTTCATTATTTTCATATGAATGATAATTTTTCCATTTCTTACTTATCACGAAGTGAATTTTAGTGCAAAATGGCATTGCGTTTAAATTCGTCATCCTAAATCAAAGTGTTCAGGTAAACAGTATCATCCAGAGTCTTACACTTCAGGCTGAAGTTCTATTACCTAGTTCCCGATTTTAGGATAGGGTCTCGCCATTACGGATGTTCAAAGTATATCGACCACAATGAAAGTAATGGGCATGATTTAATGTGGCGCGGCTATCTATGGCAACGCGCTAAAACCGGTCGGGAAATGTGATGAGGGATCTGGCCTTCCAATGCAACCGGTCGCCAGTTTGCTCCGAGTTGTCTGAACGGAAATACATGCCTCCGTGTGAAGTGCGTTTTTCGATTTTGTAACACGGCGCGATGGGGCGTTTGCTTGAACGAAGATACGCCATCAAGTTTTGCGTGCAGCTTGGAACGAATGCCACCGAAACATTCCGGATGCTTCAAAAGGCCTTCAAGGGCGATGATGCAGGGCAGGAGAGTATTTTGAAGAATTTTTACAAGTACGATCAATAAATCTATTTTCCCCAGAGAACTTTTTTTAGTGACCCCTGGAGATGATCTTGACTACGTTTTCTTACTTCCTTGATCTAATCCACTTTAACTTCAAATCGTTGAAGGAGGCCACTATGAAGGACTAGCTTCCTTAAGACCATAACGCCATCACTATCTCAACTGGCCGCTTCGTCGTTTTAAGCACTCGTCCGTGGGGTGGGATATTTTTTCGGGGAAGTGATCTCATAACCGGATCCGAAAATTGCTCTCAGTTTCTCTGGCTGAACCACTGAAAAACCCTACTCTATTTCGTTCGAATAACTCCGTAAAATTCTTTCTTCTGCTTCACCGGTTAGAAGTGTGGGGCCCTTCATCGAGGCAAGGTCCTTAGCTGAGAAAGTTTCCCGTCGTGAAACACGGCTTTGACTTTCTTTCTAAAAAAAAACTTGGGGATCGTTCTTTCGAGTCGGAAGGTTAAAACTAGCGGAAGTGCATTTAGACTATACGTTCGTCGTGGCATGTAGGTAGTTGCTTATACTGTTCAAGCGGAAGGTTTGACCTTTTTGAACCCTTATATTCTGTGGTGGAAATTAAATCTAAATTAAGGAAGCTATTTGAATGTAAATAATAGTTTAATGTGGATTTTCGTAGTATACACATGTGTTATTCATTTGAAGATATTCCTTTTGTAAATGGTAGAGAAAATTTATTCCTTGCAACCCAAATTAATAGGGATATTTATCCATTTAGCACCATATACGAGGGTAGGCTGAAAACTTATGCACACATGCTTGTACACCACAAAAAAAAGACCTTCAGAAGTACTCCTGGTGGCGTGTGGAAGTAACATTCCCCCTCAACACGCATGCGCAGGTGTGAGGTCGTTTCATTCATCCAGTGTATTTTGAAAAGCGAAAGTATGGAGACGTGTTCTAGTGCTATTTCAACGGAAGTTAAACAATGTGCAGTTGTCTAATTTTTAACTGCTGAAAAAGTGACTCATACTGAGATTTATCGTCGTTTAAAGGCTGTTTATGGCGACAATGCTGTTGATAGGTCTAATGTAAATCGATGGGTAGTAAAATTTCAGTGGAAAAGCCATAATTGTTGATGAAACAAGCAGCGGGCGTCCAATTACGGCCACAGACGATAAATATCGCAAACTCGTCGAAGTTTTGATTCAAAATGTTTGGCGAATCAATCAAAAGGATATCGCAAACCATATTGGAACATCCAAGGAAGAATTTTGACGTGTTAAAGGCAGCCTGGTATCAATAATCATGCAACATGACAACGCTCGTCCACACACCTCGCGCCCAACTGGAGAGGCTCTGCGAAACCTGAAGTTTGAATTGACTCCACACCTTCCTTATTCCCCCCGATCTTGCGCCTTGCAATTTTTATTTTTTTCCTCACTCACGAGACACCTCAAGGGTCACATATCGGACGATGAGATGAAGGAAACTATCAATAACAGTACCCTGTTTAACTCGCGTTGACAAGATGCCTTTTTAATTTGACTCAAATTAAGAGTAAGATACAGAGTGTAATTTGTCGGTGCTTTTGTAATAATATAATTATCTATCAACAAGTTAACACGTTTTAATTAGAAATTAGAAATAGTGTAATAGGAATGATTATAAAACAATGACTCAAGATTTAACTGCAGAGTTTGGCTAATGTATGTCCTTAAAATATTTTTCCCCCTTCGTCGATAATTACATTAAAAAAATGTAGGAATTTTCATAGACATCTGTAGAAGTAAAATTAACTAATTACTTGAGTGTGATAGTTATGCATTATGAAATAAGATCAATTCGCATAATTTGCATAAATCCTAAGTTATCTCGTGACTACAATGCGACTAGCTAATTCATTGTTAATGAGTTCGAATCGCAAAGTATTCTATGAATATGGATAAGACAAGTCATCTGTAACCTACAGTAGTCCCCTAAATTATCCTGACAACTGTTGCTAACTAATGGATAATCACTGTCTCTCAGGACGTCCAGCATGGTAGTCGTGCTTAATCCCAAACGATTCATTCCGAAGCCGTCTCCGGTCCCTTATGCATGCACGATCGTGCACTGGGGCACCTGTACCCCATACCGCCGCCTTTTCACTCGCGTCCTATCGTTCCCTCAACCCTACCTCTTATTCTATAGTCCACCGCGAGAATAGCCTAAAACCAGCGGTTACCCCGGGAGTTGCTATATAGTATGTCACAGCCGTCTGAGTGTCATCATATCAACAAGAACTTCAACAATTATTACAATAGATAACTATTGGGAATATTAAAATAAAATATTGAAACTTGTCTTTTTGGTCCGCTTTGCTCATATTTAAATGAATGTTTGGCTTTAAGAATTTGGGTTTTCTGCTATGCGCAAGGGTTTATTTAAAGAAGTATAACATCACTCCTATAATCTATCGGATGGTACTATTTAAGCCTCGAGGACACCTTTTTAGTGAAATATTACGTGAAAAATGTGCACCTACCATTTTAGCTGAGCCATTCCTTTGCTAGGGGATATACATTAATATATTTTACGCCTAAGAAGCTCTTATACATTAGGCCATTGATAGAAGTTTTCTTTTCATTAGAAATATTTTTTTGGGTTTAAATATCCGGGGTGTAAGGAAAAGAAATAGAACTTGAGAAAGTGTTTTTAATTGCAATCGTTGAGGTTATGGCCCTTCTTGTATTTGAATATTACTGCTATTAATACACCTTGGTGAATATTACTGTTTTATATTTCTATTTTAGATGTCAATCTATTAAGTAACTCACTTATGAATAACTGCTTGCACAGCAAAAGGTAAGCCCATTTAATGTCTCGGGTGATGCTATTTAGTGATTTCAACCCTTGGAATTAAATTAAAATAATTAATCCTGGGATATTAATTCCATATAATTCATAAATGAACGAATTAAATCAAATCATTCATTCACGGAGCAGTATCGTCTATATATTGGCACCCACCAAATTGTCTTCGGAATCGTAGTCGACGATAGAAAAGTCCATAACAGTTATATAGAAAACAATCCAGCAACATACTCTACATCACTCTCCCATGGACTGCAACCTTGACGTGGTGGAAGGACTTGTGCGTTCCAATGACCCCTAGAGCTGTGCTGGCGGTAGTAATAATAATTAATTGCTACTGGTAGGATCACCCATGCCAGATAGGTCAAAGTTTAGGAGGCAGACGAAAGGTAGTCCACGCAGCGTCTGATCCTCAGTGAGGCGGCTGCAAAGACGTCTGACCCCAGTGGGGCGGCCATTGAGTGATGGTGTAACGTTAAAAACACTATTGAGGAAGGCAACGGGAAACCACCTCAGTTATTATTCCCAAGAGTTTTATGACAGTATAGAGAAATTGAGCCCAAGGAGCCGTGTGTGGAGCCCGGCAGCGGGGGAGGCAAGGCTTCTGCGGTCGTCATCCCACGAAACCCTTGCAAGGGAAAAGCAACAGCCGCAGAACAGAAGACGCAGAAGAAGACTAGAGAAGTAGTTAGAATAGTTGATGACAAGCAAATTAGAGAATATTAAGCGAGAGATAGAAAGAGTTAATATAGATGTTTTTGGTCTATGCGAGGTGAGATGGAAGGATAGCGGGGATTACTGGAGTAACAATTATAGAGTGAAATACAGCGGCGGGGACGAGAGCCAACGAGGGTTTACCGTAATATTAAATAAAGAGGTAGGAAGAAGCGTAGTCAACATAGAGCAAGCAACTGATAGAATATTACTCGTAGAGATTAAAGCAGAACCGACGAACTTGGTCATTTTTCAGGTATACATGCCACCGAGCAACCACAAGGAGGAAGAAGTCGATAGGATGTATGATGAGTTAGAGGATATAGTCGCGTGTGTTCCTGCAGGGAAATATTTAATAGTGATGGGGGTTTGGAATACGACGGTAGGTGAAGGAAGAGATGGTGATGAGGTGGGGGACTACTGTTTAGATACGAGGAATGAATTCGGGGAGAAAGCAATTGAATTCTTCAGAAGAGAGGGGTTCGTCATCACCAACACATGGTTTAGAAACCACAAAAAGCGTAGGTATACATGGAAAATGCCAGGTGGCTCAGAAAGGTATCAGATAGATTATATTATGGTTAGACATATGTTTAGGAACAGTGTGAAATAACTAATTATTGAATTTACTACCTGTTGTTGTTGATATGGAATCTAAATTAATATCGATAAGACCGTACATGCGATCCTTATTTACTCGTATGATAATCAAAAACAATCATGTTCCCCCACGGGATCAGAGAAGTTAGATCTAAAAACAGGAGTACTTTGCTGATGTGCAGAGTACAAGCAAGATAAGAGGAATCGTCCTAAGGAAATGAATTTCATTGTCGAAGGTTGTGAGAATATGGTTCTCCTTGATAGCCGCAGAACAATTTAGCGCTGCTGCAATCGATATTAAATTAGCCAATACGGTACCGGTATTTTTTTTGTTTACAATCATTACAAACGTCTGGAACGGAAATGCCTGGAAACCAGGAGGAGATAGATGTATTTGAGAAGTCAGAGCACTTAAAAAAAAAACTGTTGTGCCTGAGATCTTGTTTGAAAGCTTAATCAATAATTAATCCTTTCTCTGCAGCAAACACCTCGTACATCTTGAATGAAAAAAAAATTCCATTTTAACTTTTGGTTAGAATTTGGAAACTTTTGCTATATATTTTAGACCAAGGATCCCTCCCGGTTCTTAAGCGGCCAGCCCTTGGAGAAAATCTTGGTAAACGAAATCTTTCCCTCCCGCTTCATCCCTGGATTTGTTTTATCTTTGTTCGTGGCACGAAATTATACGAAATGAGACCAGATAGTAAACGAAGTCTTAGGTACGAAATTAATTAGGTTTATATCCGGAAATTGAGATTCGAACCAGCTCGTTCGACAGTTTATAGGTGCCTGTTTATTGTCATAAAAATATGATATATATTCGACTCAGTGCAGGAAAGTATCCCCGCCAATATTGTCTCGAGTGGTAATGCTTAGCCAACAGGTCACACCTTAGTGTAGCGTTGGCCCTTCGTCCATTCTATCACTTTGGCACACATCTTCATAGTCCTTAATGATAATGCGGCGATTATATAGCAATTCTATTCTGCATATAGGGTCAATAGTCCTATGTTGAAAAGCACCCTTCGGTTGAAAATTTAGATACAATATACGGCTCCATGTAAACTCACCAATATTTGTCATTTCAATTCAAATTATTTAAAACTGTTTTGTCCTCGGAAATCTGGGCGATGAATCAAATTCCATCCACGTTCTACTTCTTTTGGAAAAATAAATATTTACCGAATATCAACTCCCGTTCGTTCATCAGTTCAAAGTGAGATAATTAATATGACAACTGAATTTTTCATTGAATTTGGAATTTGATCGGATAATGAACGTCATTTAATTTAAAATTCAATCTGAACACACAAAAATACATGGCGTTGCTTCGGAGATTGATTACTTTCAAAAAGAAAAAGTATATAAATTATAGTGGATGATAAAAAATTTGAAAGTAATCCATAAAATATTTTTGTTCGATAATTTTCCTTAACATCAAAATTTTAATTTTCCCATTGAGAATTTAAATCTTGCAATGGAATTTCATACTAAAAACTTGGGGTGGTTAAAAGAAGGTAGTAGAGATTGCCTGTGTCTATCAACCTTGCGCCCATGTGTCAACCAACTGTCAGTCTTCACAAAACTCGAAAATATGAAAGCTACTTCAATTAATAGCTAGGGATAATGATATACACAAATCCCTGGAATTAAATTATGTCTGGTACAATATATATTATGACACAGAATTCGTCGGAGCCAGAGGCGGTATAATTTAGTCCTTATTCCTCTCGTATCTTTATGGTACGTGCAAATATTACCAAACGATAGTTAAATCGCCAAAAATAGTCTTTTAAAGTAATTTACCAAGGATTTCGCGCGACTTGTTCTAGATAAGAGCAAATTTCCCCGTCGACTTTTGAGATACGATGCATCCACCCTGCTCTTTGTGGTTTTTTTGGACAACAGGAATGAATTACTCTACCGTTACTTAAACATTTGCCTCAAGTTGAAGTTTGGGTGGAACCCTTAGGCGATGGGCAATTGAAACATGACAGCGACATGGACGTAGACAGCCACGGTACAGTTATGCTCAGAAGCTAATATAACCGAATTATAAATGAGATACACGAGCACAGTGCGCACGAAATGGACAAAAAAACATAAATAACCAAGGCACTCTTAAGGTATGCCAAGGAGAGCCTGTTTAAAATAATCGAAGAAAGGTGCGAAATTGGATGCTGGAAGATTGCCGGAGGGATATTAGATGAGTGTAACAATTGCGATACCGAAAACGAGGCCCAAGGCATATGTGAAACATCGAAAAATGGGTCTAGTGTCGTATGTTTTTAAAATAATAGGGAAAGTACCAACAGAGGAATTAACGGGGCCATACTTTTGTGAAGAAACTTAGAGATAAAACGATACACGTCAACAAGTCTTTGAATGAGATATTTGTTCACTTCTTGTAGGGTGAGCTTTGAAGTTGTTGAGTGGCACACGTGTTATAATTATAGGAAATATATCGTACGAGGTGGATTGCTGCGAAAGAAGAATAATCAATCAGAACTACAAAAAAACATAGTCATATCAATTAGAGTAAAATATATGGTTGGCAAGGGACGTAAGGAGAAGAATTGCGCTTGGCAAGGAGGCTTTCTCAAGGAGGAGGGAGTTGATGACGGGGACGTTGAGTAGGGATGTTAAGACAAGACTCGTAAAAACTCTGATATGGAGCGTAGCTATGTACGGCGCGGAAACGTGGTCACTGAAGCAGGAGGATAGACGTAGATTGGAGGCTTTTGAAATGTGGGTGTGGAGAAGAATGGAGGTGAAATGGACCGAAAGGAAAACAAATGAGGAAGTACTGGAGATGGTGGGGGAGGAGAGGGGTTTGTTGAGAGAAATCCTATGGAGGCAGGAAAAATGGATGAAAGGCATATTGAGCGGTAGTGGAATGTTGAAGAGAGTAATAGAGGGGAGAATGTTGGGTAAGCGAGGTAAGGGCAGGAACAGGATAAGGATGTTGGACGGGATGAAGGGAGGAAAGATGTACACAGAGATGAAGAGGGACCTGATATAGATGAGTTTGCTAGGTGGGGAGTCACAAAATGTTTATTTGATAGTTGTGTCCATCCAAAAACCTACCTTAAACGGTAGATTACCTAATAATAATATGGTTGGCAGAGTCACTAATAGAACCTCAAGGAATAGGTATCAAAGGGATTAGGGTGAACGGGGAATAAATTAACATACTCTGTATCTGAGATGACGTCGTAGTATTAAAGAGGACTTCAGAATAGTTGGGGATTTATTAGACACATTGATACTCTTTTGTAAGCCAAAGAGCTGGTGCAGGAGGCGTCGGGTTAAAAGGAGAGGAATAATCCTTCCCTTCTCAGATTAAAGCACATCCCTTCCAAAATCCCTCCGCTCCCCGTGTCATTCATTCTACCCTTTAACGTCCAATCCACAAGTTAACATCAGATTCCTTCGTCACTACTCTTATCCTAATTCGTTTTCCACCTCCAGAAGTATTACTGTTCTTAAACGTAAACCATAATAATCTGTGTCAAAATCTCTCCCAGAAAAACTTAACATCCTTTGGACTCCCTGTTTTCAGAGGAACTAGTCCGGTGAAATAGAAAAGGTTTACTTCCACTGTCATGGTTTTGAATTGGAATGATTAAGAGTTTTTCGCATAGCTTGTAAGTACCATAACAAGCAATCGAAGTAGTTCAATGGCTGAAATGTGACGGTTTTCTCAAGCTAAAAGGCCTTTATCACAATTTAGGGAGCTACTGGACTCAAAAGTAGGAGACGCTTAGGAAAAAGAAATAAACATGCAAAAACATCACTAAGGAGGAAAGGCACTCTATGGATCAGAGACATGGGCCGCTGGAAAAACAAACCAAAGACCAAAAGAATCTTCGAACACTTGTTCTAGAGGCGGATGTTACATTTGAATTTACACTCATGCGCACGCGCACGCTACTATACTATTATTATCTGTTAGTCTGCCGCTTAAGGTAGGTTTTGGATGAACTTAAACTTTACAACTCTACCTTTCTTAATCTCATATAATAACGCATCCTGGCGCCCCAAACTACATGAAACTCTTACTCAATCCCACATAAAACTATCTGCGATTCGGCATTCCGATTTTGTAATTGCAAGATAAGCCGTTAGGTTGAACGTAAATTTCAAGTTGACGGATAAGATATCCTTACATTCTCATTCCTTCTTTTTATACGGATACTTTGGGTATGAGTTTCAAACTCATTCGACATGTTTTGTTAACGTTGATGGATAGTTTCAAATGTTTTCAAACAGATTACCGAGTAAAATCTGAATAACCCCCTCAAAGTGAACTTCTTATTTGCTGTGAATGCTTAGGCATTCATTGGGGTCTTCTCTGGTTCGTCATTCACTCTGGCGACGAAACTCTCTTCATTTTTAAATTTTTTTTGCTCTCATTTTTCTCAAGTCAATCACCGTAAGTGTATGGAATGTGTCATTCAATACGCAGTAGAAAATATCGAAAACATATAATTACTAAAAGTTTTTATTTATGTAATCTCGGTAACTGTAATGACAATTTATAATAGGCCAATTTTTTGGTGAAACTAATATTTTTGTTCTGAAATCAACTAAATGGGGAAAATTATTCCACACATCAAAATGGAAGAGACATTTTTGAACGTTTTTCTGACATGCCTGTTAGAATCAATGATTAAATCCACGTCAGTCGACAGCCGAGACCTCTCGTCTGGTTGAGTCGTTCCGAAAAACTAGTGGAGTGAGGTATTATTCTCCCTTCGGTGATTCAAATACGTTATTTTGGAGATATATTATGCATGGAAATATTTTTCTAGCCTTGCCTAATATTAGCTAAATGCAAACCAAAATCATGGAAACCACCTCCAAATTATTCTTTAAGTCTCAGGGAAACACAAGTTTGGTGTAAGAAAGAGAACTGAAATCAAAGATTTATATTATTCTCAATCAATCCGGTACCTGAAATATCTTTTTGATTCTTTTTACTGAAACATATATATGGCCAAGCAATACGTGTATCTTCCATCAATTTTTTTACAGCTCCTAAAATTTCCAAGAATTAACAAAATAAGATGTTATCACCATTTGAGTTGCGTTATACTTTCGTTGCCCTGTCAATCCCTGTGATCTTGGAAATATATATAAATTATGACTCAATATATTTAATTACTCTGGCTTTTCCCTGTCATTCTAGCTAAGTATACATTATCCCTGAGGCTAGGCGGTAGGATTTATCACGAATAATATTTGAGAGAATTATGTTAAAATCTATTGTAGACTTGCAAATATTCATAATTTCTGATTGTGAATAAACAGATCTCATTATCATCAGCATACGAATAGTAATATTTAAGGTAAACACTCTTTAATTTTTTTCTAAAATAATTGTGACCAATGGCAGTACGTATCCATATGTTAGTTTTGTATAATTACTGAAGGTTGTTTGTAATGACATCCTTTGTGAAATCAACTCCTGGTAACATAATTTCTCCAACATACTCGAGATGTAATGGCTTGCATACCAATATTTTTGTTGAGCAGAACAGTGTTTAACCGAGTTTCTAAATAATTAAAATTGCGTGTTATAGTAGATTATTAAACAAACGGAGTATAAGAGGACGCCTTGATAGCTTAACTGGCGAAAGCACTCGGCCGTCGGACATCGAGGGATCCGGGTTCAAATCCAGATCAAGGCGAATGATTTTTGCACTTTGAAATTGTTGTGTTGTAACAAAATATCTTGTTTGTAATTCTATTGAGAATTAACCAGTAGAAAAAATCATTTCACATGATTCGTCTTTCCACATGAATTGCCTATTTATTTCAGAGTATTATTCTTGTACATAACGATATGTCTTAATTGGATGAAATGAAATATTTTACTTTGTAATTCCAGTCAATTTATTTAAAAAACTCGATCCAGGTTTCGACGGTGAACGTCATCATCAGGTGTGATGAGCCGTGGATGAACGTGGAAACCTGGGTCGTGTTTTTAAAAAATAAAGTGTGTGGCATTACAAAGTAAATTATTTCATTTCATTTAAATATGTTATGCAAATTCCATAAAGTTACGCCTGTGACAAAAAAAATTTAATTGGATGAGTTAAGAGATGTAAATGAATTGGATTCATGCATGAACATGTCTTAATTTCAGTTAAATGGCCATTCATTAAGTTTTAAGTTTCACGTTATTCCAGAGGGTGTTCTTTAAGATATTATAGATCTATAATCGTATCATAAATGTATTTGTATTTGAAGTGGTACAATCCTAGTCGTTTCATGTTTTGCTGTTCTCTAGAAAATTACACAATGTTAGTGCTGAAATGATTGTGATTTTGCTTGCAAGGCTGGTGACCAAACACACCCCGCCACACGCCCTTCCGGCGGCTTGCGGGAGGTATCTAGATGAACTTTCGTCTTACATTTCGACTTATCTTTAATTAATTAGTATCAGTCAATGCCAAAGCAGATCAAATGTATCTAATTTAAATGTTGAAAGTTTGGCACATTATCTCGTATTTTATTGACTAAATTAGACAATTAGACCTACTCTATAATTTGACCTACTCTATAAAAATGTTTTCGTGCAAAAAGAATTGCCTCTCTACCACGCAATGTTTTATTGCATCGCTACAATCAACTTCTACTAAGAACTTGCCCACGACCACCATAACATCGAGTGCTATAAGTTTGGCGTGACAACTTTGCAAAGAACTTATCGTATAAATCCAATATTCCTAGCGATAATCCCTTTAGCAAAGTTCAGTATCTTGTAAACTAATTTTCACGACCTGTGTAAATAAAATGAAAGTCAACACAAAGAAAAAAGTCACATTGAAGGGAGGAAAGAAGTACACAGAGATGGAAAGGGACCTGATGTAGTTTAGGTTGCTGGATTTGGTTTTGTTTGGAGTTACAAAATATTTATTTGATAGTTGTGTCCATCCAAAAACCTACCTTAACCGGTAGATTACCTAATAATAACTTAATTCAATAAATATCTTTCAAATTTCGCGTTGGATGTCGTGATGGATACCGTGATGGATACCGTGATGGATGGATTTCGTGATGGATTCAATCCACTTTTTTTATTTGTACGCGAGGTAATGAAAATTTATTATAATGCCATTTATATCTGGATTGCAATTTTTACTACTTCAAATAGCTTTTCTTTACATGTATCGACAACTACATTATAAAATGCAATTTATTGGCGTAACTCTGCAGTCACCGATTGATTCTCTCTTGTTAAAACTAAAGGGACATCAGGAAGTCATCTAATAGGAAGTACTGAGTTTTTAGTACTTCCTAGAATAAAATTAATGGTTCCTCTTAATAGATGCACCTTTAAATATTTTTCCATTACACTTACGTCTAAATTGCGGAAATAGGATCAGCCACATTTTTGCCAAGTATTAAAAAAAACTTTACTTTTTTCGTTTTTTCGACAGTGAAAGATTCCGACTATGATTTAAGACGAATCTCAAAATAATTTCAGAAGGATCTTGTAATGTTTTAAGGGCCTTTTTGATCAAAGATTTGAAATTAAAAGTGAAGTTATCGGCAGCTGGGACCCAGACCGTGCGCTAACGTATGTGTATGAAATAGCTGTTAAATTTCCCACATGATGTGCGTGAAATGGAATGACTTCGGTAAACTGTAACCAAGATTAAACAGCTGACTCATGAAGAGATATTACACCAATAATTTTCCACTGTTTTTGTGCTGATGACATGAAGGGAAAGGTGTCTTGCAAGGGCTAATGAATTTCATGCCACATTATGTGTTTTACCATTTTCCCTTCACCTCGAAGATTTGTGGACTATTACCCTTTATTATTCCCTATTCGATTGTTAATTCTCTTATTCACAGAGAGCCCTCTCGTCTTGAATTTCTCCTCATTTGGCCCACGCATTTGTGTGTGATATATCACGCGCAATTTTTTGTTCCATTTTGTCATCTATAACGTTCCTCGGTAACCCAATGTGTCTCAAGGTTTGTTTAGGCAGTCCGGTTTTCCTTTCTCCCTCACTGTTATCCTTCTGCTTTTCTGCCTTCATATAATCTTACTCCTGATTTTATCTGACTATTAGGTCTCAGGCATTCGCCTGCTCCGCCACATTTTTAAAATCTTCTTTATTGCATAATTAAACAGTAACAATGGTGCACGCAAATGGCTCGTATGGCTCTTGGCAAAAATGATCATTAGCAATCATTGTACCTTGAAAACAGTTACTTTTTTTCAAATCGAATTGGCAATGAAATGAGAAATTCATGGAAAAATTTCGTGTGTTGCTTTTATTATTATTCATAGGACGGAGGCTGTCCAGAAAGTAACCTCCGTTTGCATGTAGCGGGGGATGTATAGGGGGGGGGCGAATGTTTGCTGTTTTGACTCAAACACTGGGGCAGTACACCTCGAACTGCAGCGTTTGGTTGGCCGCGCCGCCTGTCGTTTGTTTCCTATGTCCAGTAAAAATGACCAATGTAATTGGAAATCCTACTAAAAGCAAAATCTGTTCAGTGATAAGATTTTTACTGGCAATAAACTTCAAAGCTGCTGACATTAATCGGGAAATTTGTGCTGAGTGACAGTGTTGTGCGTCAGTGGTTTTGTTAGTTTCAGAATGTACGGAAAAATATCCATGATGTGCATGAATAACCGTCCATTCGTCAGTTAATTTGTAACAAGACTAGGCTGACCACTACGGTCTTCGTCGTGAGCAATGGTTCGGATATTTTTAAACTGAATTCACCACTGACTCCCTCCGCCTTCACTCATAATTCCGTCTCCACATGCCTCCCAAAGTTGCCGGTGAATTTCAATTGTTTTGTGGTTTTCTTGCCAGTAAAAACTTAATTACCCATCACAGTTCACAACTCGCGGGATTTCTATTGCAGCTCACATTTTCACAGTCCGCAGTGGGCAAAGTAGTCTGCACGTTGTCACATCAAGATACATACTGAGTGTAGGGGCGTTCAGACCCAAGATGTGGCTCTAGTCCTACCCACTGCCACACTAGGTCCAAACCTAAATTACTTTCTTGATAACCCCTGTACATACCGTACCAAACTGTGATATCCTCGAAGTTTTTCAAATAATGCCTGGCTATAAAAATTAGGAAATTTGATGCTTTCAAATGCGTAGGAACAAGTCTTGTGTATAAAGTTATATCTAAGCATTTGTTGCCAAAAAAAATTAAAAAATGATCCTGAAATTTATTCAGAAATGTTTCCATTTTCAACAGCATCATATGCCCCACTGTGGTCAAATTCCGTAATTTTAACTTTGACACCTTGACCTTTTATGACATTCGAACTTAATTTTTTATTTTTTGTACAATAATGGGTTATATAATCACATTTTTCACTAATATTTGAAATAATTATTCAGGAAACTGTATGTTATCATTTTGCTTACCTTCGTTTGGGTTCAAGGATAATTTTAAATCATGATTCGTGAAATCAAATTTCATAGACAAACACGGGTAAGTTTTTGAATTAATGAAAACTAATATTGTTTTTATACTATTGGTTTTAACATGGATCCCTCATGCATTAAGCCCTAAAATGTTGATGTTTTTTAATAATGTAACACTCTCCTCAATCCTGCACCTGTAAAACTCAGTTAAATTGTTGTGTTTGATCACCAATAATAGAGAAGGGTCTTGAATTGATATTTACTGACATGGAACGCAATTTAAATCCTTGGACCTTGGCAAATTTTGCTTTTAATATTCTTTTCGTAGAACTTGACATTCTTTTTTAGTGCCTACAAAAACCGATTTTGCTTCGATGGGTAGGTCATTCAGAAGAAAATTACCCCAGGGAGGGTGTTATTAACAATTATCTGTTACTCTTTAATGCTATTTGTAATTTATGTTGGACTTTTCCTCCAAATTCCTTGTTATATTTGACCATCTCAGGATGCGTAGATGTAAAAATTCATTAATGTGCGGTTCTGTTATTTTTCTAGGTGTAGTAGATAAATGAAAACTAAGTACACCGTATATTTCGTGATACGTATGAGTTTGCCGATGGATTTAGATTTGTCGTAGAAAATGTCGAATCTGAAAACTGTGTGTGAACACGATAATATAGATCCTAGATATACCTTTTCTGATTAATTCCAGCCCAAGGTTAATATCAAGGTCAAACTGCTGTTCCAAATTGCACCGTGGGAATTCGCTCCAGCCTACTGGACCTCTGGGGATTTCGTTGAACTCGTGCATAAACCATTCGTTCATACATTTCCGTTCGTGCTAGAGAATCGTGTACTGCTCCTGCCAACACGCTCAGCCCCTCGCAAATTCAATATTTACGAACAGCTTGTAAATCTATTTAGAGAATTTCGCGCTAATGAAACCGTTCACCCTGTCGTGAATACTAGTGGTGAAGTTGCGTTCATGGTTGATGCGGGACTGCAATGTTTAAACAAAGTTCTTCGGAGACAATTTACGATCACCCTCAGGTCCCCTGGCACTATCCCTCCCTTCGAGCTCAAGAGGCCCATCATGCAATATCGTCTATCTTCCCTTCTCCTCTGTCCGCTACCAAGCCATTAACTCCTTCGTCATGTCCGTTCAAGCCGAACTAGTAATTACCGAGGAGTCTAAACACGTCCTTGCCAGAGAATTACAGTATACCTGTAACATCGTCAGGAAATTATCGTCTAAACAATACGTAGAAATATCTGTATTCTCCTTGCTCTTTCATGTAATGTATTAATGAGTGAATTACATGTACCCATTGCTTTTCCGATGAATATTTTTCACTGTGATAATAATTATATTGTAGGGTGTAACAGGTAGTCAATTGAAAAATTAGCCATGGGCAACGATTTGACGTCACCGGTGTAATGGAAAAATTATGCTATTTTTTTCATACTTCGAGAATTCGTTAGTGCGCCTTTTAATGCACAATCTGGGGCCAATCGTAAAACTTACTCAAAGTTGTATATTAAATAAAATTGATGCAACACATCTTCTTCATTTTAGGTCACGACAGAATATTTTTCTTACTTGGGGGAGTTGTCGTTATATTAATAAGGTGGAAGTAATCGTCAAAGGCCTAGATTTTGGGTAAACTGCTTATATTTGAAGAGAAGATTATTCATCTGTATTTCATATACTCATTGTACGTATGATAAAGTTTGATACGTTAAGGAGGAATGGTTTTCTAATGAGCCAAGTAATAACCAGATACTTCTTGATAGAAAATTCGATGGCATTATCAACAGTGAGGATACGGAAAGGAAACGTCATCAACAGCTCCAATTCCAAAAATGTTTGTCTTTTCACAAAACGGGATGTGCTTACAACTTCCATTTAATTCAATTGGATTGATTGGATGCAGAAAAAATTGCCAAATTATTTACTTGCAGGAGTTGATATCCATTGTTTTATTAATTACTGGTATTTTACGAAAGTGTTTGATGTTTTAAATTAATATTTAAATATGGGTTAAGAATCATATTTTTCTTCTTTAATTTACATACATTATCAGTTATCAGCAGTATCATGGAACTTTATTTGAGAATTATGAATGATACTCGCCATTCGACAGATATATACTTGTGATTAAAGATAAAAACTAATATGAATTCCTGAGTGTGCATTTTTTTTAGTTGATTTCCAATAAAAGTGATTGGACAAAACGCATCGTCAGGAGCAATACACTATAGGGGCCATAAGAATATAGTTCAAAAGGAATTTACTCAAGCAGAAAAACGTATGAAGGATGGGCATCCTTCACTTAAAACTTATGCTAGTAGGGAATCAGTAGTAGCCCATTACAAAGTTCTCGTTGCTGATTATAGGATAATCCTGCTGGAATTCCTAACTTGTGAAACCAAGATCCATTGGACGCATATAAAGTCAACGACAAAAAGCACGACAGAGAATGAAGTAATAAAAAATACTACTGCTACGAAAAAACAGATGTAAAATGGGTGTATTGAAGAATTGAAGTATCCAATTGGATTTAGTTGACGACAAGTTGAGTAGGGAACGTTGAGTAATGGTGTTAAGAAAAGTTAGTTAAAAGTTTGATATGATACGTGGCTTTGTACTGCGCTAGAACATGGTTGTTGAAGAAAGATTGTAGGCTGGAGGCCTTTACGATGTGGGCATGGGGAGTATGGATAAAATGAATAGGTCGTAAAGGAAAACAAACGAGGAAGTGTTATGAGTGGAGGGGGAGTGGAAAGGATTTTTGGTAAAAATCCAAATGCAGAAAAGATGGATGAGTAAAATTTTGATTGGAAATGGGATGTTTAAGAATGATAAAGATGTGAGTATTAGCGAAGCGATGCAGGCTGAGGAGTAGTAGAGGCATATTGAATGAAATTAGAGTTGTAGAATATTTGTAGAATTTAAAAGCATTTTGTGTAGTTTATGTAGAGTGCCAAAGTGTTATTGCTAGATTAAGATAAGATTTATAGCAAATTTCAGACTGCGTCGATTCTTAATGTACTTATAACAGTAGAATATCATTTAAATCTTTTTTAAGCGGTTGCGAAAAACATGTTGAAGCCCAGTTTACATATTTGACATTGCAGGGAAGAATTTCTATCGCCACACAGCGTCAATGTTTATACGGGACCTCGGTCTTTTTAATTCGCAAATTTTACTTTTCTTTCACTAATTGCAATTTTCGGGGTACCGGAAAGTGCTATTCATTCCGATTATTATTTTTTTTAATAGTCATAAAATAGCGTTTCTCCGTTTCGAAGGGAAAGTTTTTCTCGTGTTAGGGTGTTCTGTGGTGTAATCACGCCCTGCCACTCTCCCCAGCGGTGGCTGGCAGGGTTCTAAAAAAACTGAGATGCAAGTTTGGAAGTGGAAAGAATAGTAAGAATAGCGAGGTGTACAAATTTTTAGTAAATAGCATCGAAAGTTGACGAAGCAATAGATGGTCAGATCATGGCAGAAAACGGATAGTTACAGAAAAAAGACAGAAATGCCTTTGGAATGAAGGTAAAAGTTTCGCGTGATTGTGAATGTAGGACTTATATTACGTTGGTAAATACAAGTTCGTTTATTTTACGTTTATATGGAGTTACATGCGCGAAATGACCCCCTGTTAGGGTCCTCTCATTTGAGATATACAAGGACCTTAATATTTGAAGGGTCACATACAACGATGTTGAACATGCGAGGTGTGCCTTTGGGAGAAGCAGCACTGGAACGGAAGTTCATACCGTTTCATGGGGTCACTTCGGTATCAACGGTTTCACAGCCTTCTCTCACTCTCCCTCTCCCTTGTTTTACGCTCAGGCCTCAAGGGGCGACTCCCTCCGACCCGTTGGAAAGGACGCGCAATTTCAGGGTACCGACGGAGAGAGAATATCGGATTTGTCAGTTGAGTGATCCGGTTGCAGGGAATGTTCGCGGTTTCTGGCTTCGCGACCGCATTGCAGAATCTGGCCTTAGTGAATATTTTCCCCTGTTTCCGCCCTCTCCCCCCCCCACCACCCACATAGGAGCATTCTTTCATGCACTCCTGCGGAATAATATGCTCTTCGTTGGGAATACGTTGATCCCTTGTGTCGATGCGGTTACCGAGGTGATGTCTCAACCATGCCTCCTCCTACTAAGCACCGACGTGATGACCTAATGTGCAAGGATGCCTGTCTGATGTTGGTTTTCCTCCCGAACCGACGAATGAGAAGAATACAATATGCCTCCTAAAAGGGTGCTCAAAATAGTACGGGTGAAATCAGGAAAATGTAATGTTGATTCGAGATATTACATTTGAAGCTTTACGGAATACTTAATCCATTATTGTCATGAAATATTTCTTCATCGACTTTTTAACAGTAGTTGGTTTTACCAATTAATACACCTCACCTATAGTTTATTCTTAAATATTTTATAACTTATCTCATAGATTAATGATGGAGGAAAGAGTTAGAAGTTGACCAACTTTCGATGTTGAATGAAATCTTAATCACCAATGTCTCTGTCTTAATAATATTATGCCCTCAATTGTTTAACAACTGTTTTTATAATGCTTCTGTTATCGAATATTAAGTGAAAATTAACATATTTCCCGTGGCAACTGAAAACATTCTGGTGGCTTTGAGGGATAATTTTATTTTCCCTTTAATATTTGGTTTTCATGTAACCCAGAAATCCCTATAATAGGATTACGGTAATTATGAATCCATGTATAATATGTGCGACATCATGTAGGTCCAATACATATTTCTGGGAATAATTATCCCAAAAAAGAAGAATGTGTAGGAAATATCACACCATTCAATGCATTTTAAAATGTTTCCTTAATTTGGCATCCAAAATACTTGCGAGTACCAGTAACTGTCAATGGCATTTTACTTTTCTGATATATATTAGTAATTACCGGTATACATAGAAACCTCATGTTTCGTAGATTTCGAAAAAGCGTTTGATATGGTGAATTGGGAAATATTAATGCGTGTATTGCAGAAAATAGGAATGGATTGGAGGGACAGGAGACTGATCCGCAACCTGTACATGTCTCAGACTGCTCAGGTGCGAGTGGGGAACGGAGAGTCCGGATGGGCGGTGTTAGGAAGAGGTGTAAGGCAGGGTTGCCCATTGTCACCGGTGCTGTTCAACGTATGTGGAGGAAATGATTAAAGAGGCATGGGAAGAACTGGAGGTAGGAATGAAAGTCGGAGGGGAATTCGTAAAATCGGCTAGGTTTGTGATGACCAAGCATTAGTTGCTCAGTCAGCCAAGGGGCTGCAAGCATTGCTGAGTGAATTGGAGGTTCAGTGCGATAACTATGGGATGAGAATCAATATTATTAAAACAAAGGTTATGCGATTTTCCAGAAAGAAAAAGGCTAAGCTAAACATTAAAATAGGAGGGCAAAAAATAGACCAGGTAGAACAGTTTACATATCTCGGACGTATTTTGGACCAATACGGTCAAAGTGGTAGGGACGTAAGGAGAAGAATTGCGCTAGGCAAGGAGGCTTTCTCAAGGAGGAAGGAGTTGATGACGGGGAGGTTGAGTAGGGGAGTAAAGACAAGACTCGTAAAAACTCTGATATGGAGCGTAGCTATGTACGGCGCGGAAACGTGGTCGTTGAAGCAGGAGGATAGACGTAGACTGGAGGCTTTTGAAATGTGAGTGTGGAGAAGAATGGAGAAGGTGAAATGAACCGAAAGGATAACAAATGATGAAGTACTGGAGATGGTGGGTGAGGAGAGGGGTTTGTTGAGAGAAATCCTATGGAGGCAGGAAAAATGGATGAAAGGCGTATTGAGCGGTAGTGGAATGTTGAAGAGGGTAATAGAGTGGAGAATGTTGGGCAAGCGAGGTAAGGGTAGGAACAGGATAGGGTTGTTGGACGGGATGAAGGGAGGAAAGAAGTACACCGAGATGAAGAGGGGCCTGATATATAGTAGATTAGTTTGCTAGGTGGGGAGTCACAAAATGTTTATTTGATAGTTGTGTCCATCCAAAAACCTACCTTAACCGGTAGATTACCTAAAAAAAATATACATATATGGGTCGTGATGGTCCAGGGGGTAGAGCGTTGGACTACTGACCGGAGGGCACAGGTTCGGTTCGGGCAAGGCACTCTGGGTACCTGCAGCTCCACCCAAGCTATGTGATTTTTCGGGTACCAGATCTTCCTGGGAAACCATAACCGACACAGGGAAAGGAACTGGCCCCCCTACCTTGATGTGTGAATTTCACTCGCCATTGGGCTCAGTACTGGTTGAACTCTACCATCACTACCCAACCGACCTTGGTTTCGTTTTGGTATAACATCTTCAGGTCAACGACAGAGTGGTTAATTTTTCCAAACATACATATAAACCTGAATAGCTTAGTTTACTAAAAAAAGAACTCACATGTTGTCCAAATATTCCCATTTCGGTTCGTGATTTGAAAAATCTAGCCGTGGATTCAGATTTATCCCTTCGGAAAGATGTATCCGGTGCGAAAGTATGCATCGCCTCACAGATTCAATCCTTTGTTATCAACATGCAGCCATTGAATAAAATTCCTAAAAATACAAAAGACCACAAAGCCTTGTTGTCAATCAAAGATACAATTTCGAGAAAGGACCTGAAGATGTTGTACCATAACAAAACCTAGGCACTGACTTTAAAAATCAAACCAATTTACTTTTCCACATAAACTTTTTAATTTTTACAACCCAGGTTTCGTTATAGCATAACATCATCAGGTCTGATGATGTTATGCTATAACGAAACCTGGGTTGTAAAAATTAAAAAGTTTATGTGGAAAAATTAAGTGGTTTGATTATTAAAAGTCAGTATGAAGATTTTCCACCAAGTTACGCCAGAAACTGTTTTTTTTTAAACCTAGGTAGTGAATATATATATATATATATATATATATTCTATATATTCTATATATTCTATATATTCTATATATATATATATATATATTCTATGTGGAAAAGCCAAGTTGCTTATTTATAAATTTCAATAAATCATTTTTATTAATTTGTGGGGACAGCACGCGTAATCAAAAAGTTTAAAAAATTGGTGATTCTGAAATAGCCCATGAATAATGTGTTCGTACGTTTGAAAAAAACAATAAGTGTGCTTAAAAACTGAATTTCCACGTCATTTCTTTTTTACGAAATGCGTATGAATGGTTGCAGCTGTACTTTTATCTCTCTCCATTGATATATGGCACTAAGTGCCGCATTGATTCATCCTGAAGCAAGGTCTACTATGTCTTTTTAAGGATTGCATTGGTTGAATTTTCGCCTTCCACATTTTAGTGCTTATGTTTGTTGCCATAGTTGTCATCCAGTTTATTTCGCTTGGTACAGGCTTGCTGGAACACTTTTATTTGTGGTGTATAAATAGGAATAACCTTTGCACATTCTATCGTATATCAATACCTTTGACTCTGTCTTCATTGCCTAGCTCTTTATTTAAGTTCTTCGCTGCGATCTTTGTATGCTGTGGGTTACAATACCCGTCCAAGGTGGAATTTAATTCCTGAAACGCAACTAATGAATTCTTATCCTAAAGCGATAATATAACTTTTATCTTAGTCTAGCATTATCTCGCTTTTTCCTGCGACGGCTGTCAAATGTTCATCAAATTTTTGGGCTGCGTTTCATGTTTTATGTTCTTACAGTTATCATCAGTGAGTAAATTTCTCGTCTGTTAATTACCTCTTTCACTTCAGCCCTTATACACGTTAATCATTTGATGTCGTGTACAAATTTGATAATTTTTGGCTTGTCCTTAAAAAATAAGTTTTTCCTTTAGTGTAGGTCTAATCACTATGCATGCATCTCATGTTAAATTACCCTGAAACCTTAATTTTGACGTTGAAATATAGGAAAAATATGTTTAATAATACATTGTTTACACCTTTCATGTTGAAAAACCACGATTTTGTTAATATTAAACTACTATACATATCGTTTTTCATCACTTAGTATAATAAACCACTAAATGTCTCATGTAATTGTAAATATAATGACATTCATGAAAATGAAAATACTCCTGAAATATTTATTACACGTCAAAGCATGTAAAATTCTTCCGTTCATTACCCATAAGCACTCATAGTGTAAACGTATATTAAATAAGTTTTCTTCAGCTCAATGCCACGTGAAGCGTTTACCTTGCGTCATGAGCTTGCGCATCCTGCATGGACCATCTTTCACATTATCCGTTAGTTGGAATGATGATTATTCACAGTGCCATAGAGTAATTTCGACGGTCCATTACTCCTCTCCATGTACGCTATTAGCGAGGACATTTTCCTAATTGTAATATCATAATCTTCATTTCCTTTCCGGGCACGTTTTTCCCGTACTAACTCCACTCTAGTAGGCTATTCACCTCTTTGCTGGCCATTGAATAGCTTCGCCGATTGGTGGCCAATGAGTACCCTAATTGATATTCTGCTCACGGAATGATGGCCATTGGAATATTGATGCTCTTGATGCTCTTGCTGCTCTTGCATCCATAGGGGCGACTATAGAACCGCACAAGTACCATTCCCTCCGATCTTCTCGCTTCCACCGCTGGAGACCATTTTTTACCCATTGATACATGAATAATAAAGCTCGATTCATCACAGGCGTGAACACTTAGATTAGACCTTGAAATGCACTCGCCACGTCTATTGAGTAGAATTCTCTTCATTAATTTCTCTCGGATTTCGTAACTGTTTTACCCGTAATGTTTTTCAAATGTACGGTAGTCCAGGAGTAAGTTGGAGTATTGGTCTACTAACCGTAGGGCCCGGGTTCGATTCCCGAGCAAGCATCTCTGGGCACCTACAGTTACATCCAAGATATGTGATTTTTCAGGTACTAGATCTTCCTAGGAAGCCATAATTGGCATAGGGAAAGGAACTTCCCACCCTACCCTGATGTGTGAATTTCACACGTCGTTGTCCTTAGTACTGGATGAACTCTGTCATCACCTAACAAATCGACCTTCGGATTGATTACTGTGTTTATGGTTTTTTATTTCATTTATACACATTTTAATATTATTTCACGTACAAAAACGGTTAAAACCTTGAGTGACTTTCAGGCACGTCTTTTTCATGCATTTTAAACAAGGTTATGTTGCTTCCTGGTAAGAGAAAAACTAAGTTACATGTGAAAATAGGAAGGGAAAAAAGGTCAGGTGGAACAGCTTACCTCTACCGGAAGTGTTTTGGACCAAAATGATCCAAGTAGTAGGGACACTTGGCTTGTCAAAACTTTGATATGGAGCGTGGTTTTGAATAGCGTGGAAACAGGGTCAGTGAAGCAGGATGATCCGCATAGATTGGAGACTTTTGAAATAGGAGCGTGTAGAAGGATAGAGGGGAGTATGTTAGACAAAGAAGAATGGTTAGGAATAGTATAGGGATCTTGGACGGGATGAAGGGAGGAAGGAAGTATTTATAAGTGAAGAGTGACTTCCTGTAATGCTGGATATCGGGCAGTGTTTGTTGTTAGGATAAGCATATAAAAGTAATGTTGTACAATTGTATAGCCTATTTCCATTCAAAATCTTCAATGTCTTAACTGGTTGAAGACTAATGAAAATAAATATACGAAGAAAATATAAACACATCAACTCGAAGGTTGGTTTTATAGGCGATGGTAGAGTTCACTAAGCCCCACGGCGGGTGAAATTCACGCATAATGATAGGGAGGCCAGGTCCTTTCCCTTGGGGATACATCACTACAAGACGGTACAAAGTAGGGAGTTCTAATTTTATCCATAAATAATAATAATGGTCATATTTCCGAAAGTAACATAGAAAACGGAATTTTTAAAAAGAAAGATAATATTCATGCGCACATATTGCAGCTCATGGATTCACTCAGATTCCAATGAGCATTGAAATTTTAACTAATGCTTTTCGATAAGAAGCAGCAAGTAAACTGTCGCATCTGGTATCTAGCTAATATATCATTCACAAACGAATACTGTGATTTTTCGATTTTTTATCTAAGGAATTCATCAGATTATGTTCGCGGAAGCAGAGAGAGAATTTTTGGGAGAAATAAGGTGACGCAAAGCATTCTGATTGGCAACGGGATGTTGAAGGCTGTAATAGAGGGAAGAACGTCAGGCAAACGAGGGAGGGGCAGGAATAGGTTGGGGTGTTGGAGGGAATGAAGGGAAGAATGAATCATACGGAGATGAAGAGGGACTTTCTTGTAAAGTAGGATGTTGGGTTGCGTTTTGCTATGAGAGATATTATATTCATTTGTTTGGTAGAGTTGTGTCCATCCAAAAACCTACCTTAAACTGTAGATTACCTATGATAAAATAGTAATACATATTTATGCAAAAAACAGATTTTCACTGAAAAATCCAAACGTAATCGAAGAAATCTTACGCGTGAGATGTTTAAAAAAATGTATTCACTCATTATCATTCGAATAAAACCTCTGAAGTGCCTTTCCCATTGTGTTTTAAATTCACCATCCATCTTGAGATGGTGTCGCATTCTTCACTTTCTCCTGCTCCGGTTTTCATTTCACATAATGCTTTTATTTACCCGTAATTTTCTCCTGGCGTTCATCCTTATAAATTTTTTTGTTCGCGAGCGAGTGAATTGCCAGACTCTACTCGTCATTTCAGCGCTTTTAATTCTCTTTTTTTTTCTTATCTCGTGTCCACTCTTTCCAAGCCCTTTTTCTCTCTTTTCATTCTCTCTTGTGTCTTTCCTCAAGATATTACACTGGGAATTGTTTGAAAGTTGGTGAAATGGAGGGAAAGCATTATACTAATAGGGCATCCCTCGAAAGAGAAGCGTTGGAGATTCGAAAATAACGCACAGGATGGGAAGAGCGAAACGAGAGGGGAGTAGGTAATGAAAGTGAGTGAGGTGGTTGGTGTGCTGGCAGGAATAAAAATTAAGAACGTGCATTTCCATCGTTTCCCCTTCAGTGTGGTTCCATCTCTTGGACCCTACCGATTCTATTAGCCCCGTGATTTTTTTAAATTAACGCTCACTATAAGTGTAATTCTAAACCCTGTGTTTCGCGCTAGCGCTGGTACACTTAAAAAGTGTGTCATTTTCATAAAATAAGAAACTTTTGAACGATAATTCCTATAGGATTTCAAGCTAGTTGTTATGAGATTAAAGAAAACTATTTAAGATAGTGGGAAACTCAGTATTGGGAGCCAATCCCTCCAAGAGAAGAGGAAGGCTTCTAAAGGTGCATGAATGATGATTTAGCTCTTGATACAAAGGGAATTTTTAATCATCTCCTATTTATCTGGATTAAAAGCTATTACGATGGATATAAATATTCTCCAGGATTTTAGCCAGGTTTTATTCCTTGTATCCTTCTCCTTAGTATACACCATGCAATTGTATGAAGCATATACCTTTCGCAGCTTGAGTAGGACTACTGAATTAAACCGACGCAGGATGATGAATTGAAAACTCCCTAAAATGTTGCTCGATCGCTAGCATTCATGACTGATATCGTGGCTATTTGTTCACGTTTTTCAGCTTTATTGATAAGAGATTATATTCCACGTATCACTAGAATTTTTCAAATTATTACTTTTCCAATACAGTTCAAATATTTTTCATCTCATTTCGAAAGTAATTTGTAGCATTGAGCTTTGGATTAGATAGTCTTGCAATGAATGGTGGACTACCTATGAAAATGTAGAAGAGAGCTCTATTAGGCGTGGTGCGATGGATTCATTATAAAAAATAAGGAAATTGGCTGAATTAATAATGGCCTGCGCACCTAAATCAAATAAATTTCCGAATTAAATTAATCAAAAGATATTTAAGGAGAATCCAATAGCAATTATATATTTATGTAATTATTAAAACTAAACATGTAGTATTTCCGAGGATCTAGTCTTGTAGGAATGAAGAAATGTTTAAGAGCTCTTAATATTTTTTTGGAATTCAAAAGAAACTAAGGCTTTAAAACGTATATCCGCAGTCCTTATATTGGTGCAAATAACTGACATGTTGACGCACCGTTAAACAAAAAAAAACCATTTGTCGTGCAATCCTTTCGCTTTTTATAATCTTCTGCAGGAAAGTTATCTTTTGGAAACTAATAAATGTCTTTTACTTGAGTACCGGTTAAAACCTCATCAACATCCACTGATATCCTTATTATTTTCGATACTTTGGCGTTTATCTTTCAACGGTAATCTTTAATATTGCCTATGGTTTAGGAACATGCATTTTTCCCTAACTCAGACATCGTTTAAAAATAAAGACAAAACACACCGACCGTGCGAATGATGTATTCATGCCGAGAACTCTGGCAAATATCGAGCGGCTTGGTAGAATTGGCATGAATGCGATGAGGCGAAAGACGGGAAATATCGAGGCTGGAGGAAGGAGGGGGAATGAGAAACAAATGAAGAACGCCTCGCCAGTGGGGGAGTTGAGGGAGGGTGGCGGAGAGAGTCCTGAAAACGGTGGCTTAATGACGAGGAGGCTGCGAACCCAGGAGATGGATAACGGTTCGCGTGTGGGTATGTGTGCATTGTATGTGTATGGGAGAGGATCGTTGGAAACGGATTTTTAAGAATACACAGCGGAATGCGGGGAAAGGGATGAGGGAGTTGAACGAGGGTAGTTGGCAATCGGCGGGCGTGGTCCTGACCTGCTTGGGGAAGAGTTCTTACTCTTTTTGCCTTCTTCGTACAGGAAAGTCGTGCTCTTTGCGACGCTCTCTAGCCTACCTCTCTCCCCCGCCTTCAAATCGGCCATTCCCGATATTTCTACCTGAGCGAGAAAATCTTTCCACTCGCGCCACCCGCGGTGCTTCCGTTTTCTAGGAATATTCACCGTTATCCAACCACCCACGCGGGCACCCTGAGCACCCCGCTTAGCTTCTCTGTCTCTCTCACATCCCAAACCCCTGTTCATCGATTGTTGGTGGGTGGAGGACATCACGCGCGTCCCATTCTGACCGGAGCCAGATTCTCCCATTCGTCTCGTTTTCCTCCTTCAATCCGCTCGCCGTTCTTCACTATTCACCGCTTTTCCTCTCTCGCTGAATAAAGATAAAGCGCGTGCATGTCGAGGAAATAGCGTATTTCTTTGCGCCAAGTGTCCTTTGTCGCGTATTGTTTTATATGCAGCCGCATGAGTTGAATGCATTTCGGCGAGATCTAGCTAAAGAAATACCTTCAAGTGCCTTGAAAATTAATAAATTCCTCCTTTTAACTCGTGAATTTTTCATCGCTTCTGGTTTCGTACTTCGCTCAACTGTATAGATTAATTTAAGAAACCCACGCGAGATCCATTATGCGTGACCGCATGTGCATGTGACGTGCATGGCTTGAATTGGCACAAACAGAAATTCGCATGACCTGTGCACAATGGTGAGGAGAGAGCATTGTGCTAAACAAGCGTACTGTGTGCGGCATATATCTGTTCGACAAAAATCAAGTGGGTTCCATTTGTTTTTGTCCAGTGAAGGCTTTCTATGGCACGCCTGATCATAGTGCCCAGATATCTTACCTTCTCGGCGTATTCCCTTTGAATTTCTTTAAATACTGTATGTTTTTATTAAACCCGGTTTTGAACCAACCATTTTCCATTTTTGTTATTATTATTGCTGATTTTTAAGATAAATATGTAATGGAGAATGGAGAAAATAAAAAAGATTTAGAAAAAATTAGGAAAGTGAGATAGGGATAAGAAGAAAACTTTTTAGACAAGAAGAAGATATGGCTTTTTAAACGACATGAAGACGGGCAAAAGTTACAAAGAAATAGGAAGTTCCGGCGATACTTAAAAATAAATAGTTGTACGGGACCGTCCAAGACCTACCTTTAAAGTAGGTTAAGTGCATTGATTTGTTGATTCTTACTGTCAAGCGGTTCTAATTTTAACGTCACAACTCCATTTTCTTCCCGCATTCAGCTTTACGCTGAAAAATTAATTGAATTGCTAAAAGCGTAATGCAATTTAATTTTTAACAAACTTATAGTGACTAAAAAGTTTTAAGAAATATGATAAATTGTGTAAGATAAGAAAATATCGATTCGAGAATCGATATTTAATAATACAATATATAATCGCGGATTCGAGTCAAATAAAGTGTGGGTCCATCGACAAAAAATTAAATACGTGTATTAATTAAAGGCAGATATAACCACGATTTTGCTTTTTCATATTGCCATTGTCTAGAGCCATTTCATTGGAGCGTCATCGTCATATTCTATGAAGTTTTATATCGAATTTCGTTTCCTAGATGATGGGAATGTCAAGAGGTATCCGCTTTTCATCTCCGGTGTAATATTTTTCGCAAATATACACCGGAAGAACTTTTTAAACGAATTATACCTAAACAGATTTTGTTACGGAATAACACCATTGGTAGAAGACAGTAAGTCCGAAGTAGTAGTAGTAGAAGTAAGAAGTCCCATTGTTGTAATCTCGTAAATAAAATTATTACGCTCTGGTGAATTCCAAGAAATGTACCTTTTTCCAAATAGATTTCATCTCTTCTTTTCCAATGCTCAATTAATCATTAGACTGCGAATTAGGTAATATCGCATCGGCGTAAACTTATCCGTCCTACTTCTCGTATTAAAGACGTACTTCTTACTAGAAATTGGTTGCCACTTAAAGCTCTTACGGTCTTATTTTTTTAAAATTCTTATTGAGTTCGAGATATATTTGGCTACTGAAACACCTGGCCGCACCTCTTGGTTTGGCATTGACGCCTTATTCCAACGCTCAACCCCTCACCAATCCCTCGACATCCCAAATCGCCCTTTCCTTGCTGATCGCAGAGATTTTTTAGGCAAATTTGCTGCACGTATAATTTCCGGCATCGGAAATCGACGTTTAGTCATTTTCCTAATGCGATTTTGCACGGCATAGTAGGTATTCAAATTATATTTTTTTACTTTAATCACTTGTATTAATTGCGTGGCGGGACACGATGAAAGTGCTCTTTGTTGGGACCCAAATGCAATTTCTTTCCTTTATAGAGCGAGATATTTTTTTCTCGTCTCTTTGATTTTCGCTTTTACTTTCGAAAATCATTGAGTTGCCATGTCAAATGGATTCTTGTTTCACGAATAAAAAAATTTCTGTGATTGAATTCAGTGTCCAAGTTCGTATTTATATACCGAGTGTATTTTTCTCCCATGGATTTCAAATTTCTCCGTTTACTTTTGAATGAATTGAAAATCATTGCCCTTCATTCGGGTGAAAATAATTTTACGTCAAAAAAGGTAATTGTATGTATTAAGAGAGTCGAAATCATTACAACAGTGTCATAATATCATTTCCTTCAATAAATGAAGCCGTGGAAGTACCACGATTTTATTAATGGAAAAGGTTCAGTGGTCTCGTAGGATGTATTGAAGTGTCGGAAGTAATATTTATAAGAAGTTTATGTTTTCAGTGGACTTGAAGGAAGTTTCAAAAACCGCTGAAAGTTTTTAATACACGTACTTATCGTTTTCTTAGTTTATTATAACACGTACTATTGCCTTTACTTACACCCTTTCAGGGTTCACTTCGTGGAAGTATTTGATCTCCATGTTAAGAGAGTTTGTAATTATCCACAGACTTTCACGTCTGTGGATATTTTCACACATTTAGTGTGGATTTGTACTCAGTTTTTTTAATTTTGACTCAAACTACGATCTGTATGCTAATTTTGGGTTTTTATGCGGAAAGGAGTACGAGACGCCATTGATATGATGACGGCAGAAATTGGAATACGTATAAAATATAACCGGGATGGTATTTCGTGATTCATTTATGTAATTACTGTATTTAAAAAATGGAGTGTGTACTCGTTTCGTTGGGAATACTGATTATACTGATATTGAACTTTGGTGTACAACGTGGTTTAGTATACCCTTGCGGAAACATGGTCTTTGAAGTAAGATAAGCATAGAGGCAGAAGCTTTTGTTTGATGTTGAGAAGGTAAAATGGACCAAATGAAAAGCAAGCGAAGCAGTACAAGAATGATAGAGAAGGGAAGAGGTATTTTTGGGGAAATAAAAATGAGGTATGAAAGTTCGGTGCAGATTTTTGATAGGCGATGGAATTTCGACACTGTGATAGTGGGAAGGACATAAGGCAAGGAAGGTGAGAGTAGGAAAGAAAAAGGGAAGTTGGACAGAATAAAGGGAGCTAGAATATAATCGAAATCCAAGAACAGCTTATTTTAATGTGGGGTGTCACTTTTCGTCATGTTAATCGAGGCTGCGAAATGTAGGAGTGTGCATAAAACCTAGGTTAAATAATAACCTAAATCGTATTATTCAAATAAAAGTTCTTTCTTTGGATTCTAATGTAAAAGTTGTAATTTCACAAGCTAGCAAATACCTGTAGTTACATTTTATTAACACATCAATCCTCAATCACTTTCTTAAACCAAGACGTTAATCAAAGAGGCTTCATCACAACCAGAGTTAGCATCAATGGTAATTACAGAATATTATTTTAAATTCCAACCCATGGACTACAACCTTGTCGTGGTGGAAGGGCTTGTGTGTTCCGATGACCCCTAGAGCTGTGCTGGCGGGAGTAATAATAATTACTCCTGGAAGGGTCACCCATGCCAGATAGGTCGAAGGTTAGGAGCCAGACGAAAGGTAGTCCACGCAGCGTCTGTTCCTCAGTGAGGCGGCTGCAATGGCGTCTGACCCCAGTGGGGCGGCCATTAAGTGATGGTGTCACGTTAAAAACACCATTGAGGAAGGCAACGGGAAACCACCTCAATTATTATTCCCAAGAAAATATGATGGACGCAAAACAGAAATTGAGTCCTGGCAACTGCGGGACTCGGCCCAAGGGGCCGTGTGTCGTGCCCGGCAGCGGGGGAGGCAAGGCTTCCGCGGTCGTAATCCCACGAAATCCTTGCGGGGGAGAAATAACAGCAGCAGGACAGAAGATGCAGAAGAAGACGAAAGTAGTTAGAATAGGAACCTGGAACGTCAGGACAATGTTGAGGAGAGGCAAATTAGAAAATATTAAGCGAGAGATGGAAAGAGGTAATATAGATGTTTTAGGTCTCTGCGAGGTGAGATGGAAGGATAGCGGGGATTACTGGAGTGACAACTATAGAGTGATATACAGCGGCGGGGACGAGAGCCAACGAGGGGTTGCCGTAATTTTAAACAAAGTGGTAGGAAGAAGCGTAGTCAACATAGAGCAAGCGACTGATAGAATTTTACTCGTAGAGATTAAAGCAGAGCCGACTAACTTGGTCATTGTTCAGGTATACATGCCACCGAGCAACCACAAGGAGGAAGAAGTCGATAGGATGTACGATGTGTTAGAAGATATCATCGCGAGTGTTCCTGCAGGGAAACATTTGATAGTGATGGGGGATTGGAATGGGACGGTAGGCGAAGGAAGAGAGGGGGGTGAGGTGGGGGACTATGGGTTAGGCACGAGGAATGAACGCGGGGAGAAAGCAATTGAATTCTGCAGGAGACAGAGGTTAGTTTTCACCAACACATAGTTTAGACACTACAAAAGGCGTTAGGCACAGGTTTAGGAACAGTGTGATAAATTCGCACAGTTTCCCAGGAGCGGATGCGGACTCTGACCACAATTTAGTTGTTATGAAATGTAACGTTCGTTTCAAGAAGATAAGGCAAGGGCGGCGGGTTAGGAAATGGAATTTAGAAGCATTAAATGGATTAACGAGGAAGGAGTATCAGCAGGCTGTAGAGAAAATAATGGGTGACGATAAAGAACTGAGTACTATCGATGAAAAATGGGAATGTATCAAGAAAGGGATATTGGAAGCCGCTAAAGACACTATAGGAACCGTAAACGGGAAAAGGATAAGGAAACCATGGGTACGGATGAAATGATTGCAAAGATGGATGAGAGGAGAAGATGGAAAAATGTAAACACAGAGTTAGGTAAAATGAAGTACAAAGAGTTAAACAATAAATTGAGAAGGGCCACAAATAAAGCCAAAGAAGAATGGTGGAAAACGCAATGCGAGGATATGGAAAATTTACAGAAGAAGGGTGAAATTGGTGCTCTATACAGCAAGGTTAAGTTATTATCGGGAAGTAAGAAGGCAAGATCTGTGCTAACAGTGAAAGATAAGTGGGGTAAGATAATAGTTGAACCCGGAAAAATCCAAGAGAGATGGAAGGAATATATAGAAACACTGTATGGTAAAGAAATTAGGCCGACAAGGTTAGACATAGAAAAGGAACACGATGTAGAAGAAGATAGCTTAGGTCCAGGCATACTCGACGATGAAATAGAAAGGGCACTAAAGGAGATGAAAGCAAATAAGGCCGTGGGGGTGGACAACATTCCTGTAGAAATGTTGAAATGGTTAGGAAAAGGTGGAAAGAAGGCCATATATGGACTGATTCGTAGTATCTATGAGGAAGGAATCTGGCCGGAAGATTTTGTGAGATCGGTGTTAGTTCCTATTCCAAAAAAGGCAAAGGCTTCGTCATGTGAGGATTACAGAACAATAAGTTTGATATCCCACGCAGCTAAAGTTATTCTCAGGATCATCAACAAAAGGATAGAGAGTAAGGCAATTGATTACTTAGAGGATGATCAGTTTGGGTTTAGGAAAGGAAGAGGTACGCGTGATGCCATTGCAGTAATGAGATCACTAGTCGAGAGGAATATAGAATACAATCAGGACGTTTTTGCCTGTTTTGTAGATTTCGAAAAAGCGTTTGATAGAGTGAATTGGGAAAAATTAATGCATGTATTGCAGAAAATAGGAATGGATTGGAGTGACAGGAGACTGATCCGCAACCTGTACATGTCTCAGACTGCTCAGGTGCGAGTGGGGAACGGAGAGTCCGGATGGGCAGTGTGAGGAAGAGGTGTAAGGCAGGGTTGCCTATTGTCACCGGTGCTGTTCAACGTATATGTAGAGGAAATGATTAAAGAGGCATGGGAAGAACTGGAGGTAGGAATGAAAGTCGTAGGGGAATTCGTAAAATCGGTTAGGTTTGCTGATGACCAAGCATTAGTTGCTCAGTCAGCCAAGGGGTTGCGCTAGGCATCAAGAATTGCGCTAGGCAAGGAGGCTTTCTCAAGGAGGAGGGAGTTGATGACGGGGACGTGGAGTAGGGAGGTTAAGAAAAGACTCGTAAAAACTTTGATATGGAGCGTAGCTATGTACGGCGCGGAAACGTGGTCACTGAAGCAGGAGGATAGACGTAGATTTGAGGCTTTTGAAATGTGGGTGTGGAGAAGAATGGAGATAGTAAAATGGACCGAAAGGAAAACAAATGAGGAAATACTAGGGATGGTGGGCGAGGAGAAGGGTTTGTTGGGAGAAATCCTAAGAAGGCTGGAAAAATGGATGAATGGCGTAGTGAGCGGCAGTGGTATGTTGAAGACGGTAATAGAGGGGAGAATGTTAGGCAAACGAGGAAAGGGTAGGAAAGGATAGGGATGTTGGATGGGATGAGGGGAGGAAGGAGGTACACAGAGAAGAAGAGGGACCTGATGTAGTTTAGGTTGCTGGATTGGGTTTTGTTTGGAGTTACAAAATATTTATTTGATAGTTGTGTCCATCCAAAAACCTACCTTAACCGGTAGATTACCTAATAATAATAATTTTAAATTGCTGTATCATTAGAATAACTAATGTGAATGAATTAATAATTCTTTTTACATTATTAATCTTAATTTGGGGCATATAATCTTATGAATGAAATAAAACTATTACATTTTTTTAAATATTGTATAACGAACAATGTTTCGACTTATTTAGATGTCATATTTTCAATCAATTCTCATCAACTTGTATGAGTCGAAATCTGAAATGGGAAACCAAAAATCTATTGTGTTCTTTGTTGCATTTATTTATTTCGTATAACAATCTGAATAGTATCACAGAGTAGCGTCTGCAAAAATAAACCTCATGTTAAACGTGGGTAGCCCAATAATGAGAGGTGGGTATTTGGGTCAAATGTCTATCGATCCTCACGGACTTATTTGTTTTCAATTCACTTAATTCTTTACTGTCTCATAACCAAATAAGTCTGGGTCCAAGCTATTCCCAACCTCTGTCATATTCTCTACCAATATCCAAATATTATGGGCAAATATGTTAACCTTGTAGATCTTTTTTTTAACTATTCTTTCCATCTCTTTTGTACACTTTTGGGTTCACTGAAATATTTTGTGACGAAATTTTAAATTTGTACATTAGTCTATTTTCCCCTTGAGCCCACCAAAGTTTAGGTTCCTTGTTAAAATATCCATAACCCGCGTCTTTCTGCTCACCTTCCTGCCTCCTTTTATTATACTTATATATCTGGAAGATTAGCAAGGGTTTAACTCGGATATTGTTCCATTTTTTAAATATTACCTTAGTCGTATTCTTTCCCTGATTTATGGCGTCAGTTAGTTAAATGAACTTTGTAATATATTCTTATTTATTTGTACTTCCTTCAATACGACGGGCTGAAAACCCTGTGACTGAATGACCGTATAAAAAACTAAACACAGTAATCAATCTAAAGGTCAATTTGGTAGGTGACACACAGAGTTCACGCAGTACTAAGCCTGACGGCATGTAAAATTCACAATCAGGGAGACGAGTTCCTTTCCGAGTACTGATTATGGTTTTCCAGTAAGACCTGATACCCGAAAATCACACAGCATGGGTGGAGTTGAGAGTGCTCAGGGAGTTTAACCCGGGAATAGAATTGGGCCCTCCGGTCAGTAATCTATCGCTCTTCCCCAGGACTACCCCGTGACCCTTTAAATGGCCATTTATGTTTTATATTTATAAAAATGAATACGTAGGATTAGAAAGGTATAAACATTTCTTTCGTAATTACTTGATGAAAATAAACTTGAATTCTGCTTAATTTAAAAAGTATTGATTTAGCTAAGAGGTCGGTTAAAATATATTAAGGTATGAAAGTATGAAAACATGATAGATACTTCTAAAAAGAAAAATTGATTAATTTTAGTAAATACATGAAAAAAGCTTTCCGAATAACTTAATTGTGGAGCGTATCGTAAAAATTTGAAACGGACTTTTAGGAAAACGTATGTCCATGATTGGATTTCAAGACGTGTTTATAGATGATGATAGAAGTTTCACGAAAATGAGGTGACCAGAAAAATTAAGAAAAACGTAGGAACCTGTATGGTAAAAAAGTGAAGTTAAGTGTGTTAATTTGTAGAGGGAACGGAGTGTGTAAGACAATCGATAGATTGAATCGGAATAGGAAAAAATGAACATTTTAAGCAGTCATTTGAATTAATAAAAATGTATGGGATACACATTTTGAAGTGTAATTAGTTTTCTTGGACCCTCGAAAGTAGGCGTTCATAGTTGTCAAGTAATGAGAACTATGGTACCATGTCATGACACACATAACATATTGCATCACTAAAGATATTTCTTTTCTTTTTTTTTCTTTGCAGGAATTACCATCTTGGTAGAATGCGTTTGTCAGATAGTCTCTCTCGAAGGATAACGGTGAGTCACAATGTTTTAATATTTTTTTGTGCAAATAGTGTCAGAACTGTAACAATCTTCGCTTCCCGATTTTGTCAGATTGGCGACTTGTAGTATATGAAAGTATAATTGGTGTTGCATTTATCTAATACTGATAAGCGATAATATTTCGATTTACTACTTCTTTACTGGATATTCCCCGGTATTTCTTTCAAATAAGCTCTTCCTCACTGTCCTGAGAATTATTTGTTTTTCGTATAATTTCAGCGATTTTGCAAATGGATCTGATCCTGATCTTCAAGCGCTAAATTTTTCTAATATTCCCATCTTCATACTTAGCTCTGTCATTTATAGCGAGGATGATTGAATTTGGTTCCATACACACCTTATTTCACTTCCCTGAAGAATGAACAACCATTTTTAGGAGAAATTCAGTAATAGAGATTGTTGCTCCGAAAGAACACTACCGAGGCGGGATAATGAACAAAAACCTTAATCCTTCTGCTTTTTCCCAATAAAACTGGGACAGGATGGTTTTGCAATATTTTTTTTTAACTCGGTATTTGCTTCAATTTTCTGTTGTTGTACTTTTGTCAGCAATGCACAATTTAAGATGGAACACTGAAAATGTTAAACCAGAACTTTATAAGTATTACAGCGAAAGGAAAGGGGGGAATTTACTCCCTAGTTTAACCAGTCCATTGTAATGGTCCGGTCCAAATGTAATGTCCGGAGTGATTAAGTAAGAGAAAATTATATATTTGACCTTCTACAAATTTTATGAATGAATGATACAAAGGTATATAGTATGTTTATAGAGATGCTCCTCATTGCATAAATTCAGTTCGGAATGTTCCAACTATAGCATCAGCTGGCATTTTTCATGATAATTTAGGAAGGGGATCATCCAAGGAACAGTCTGCGAAAATAGATGCTTGTAGTTTCCCACAGGTAAAAGTAGAATATTAAAACAGTTCGTTCGCTATGCAATGGATGTATGTACAATGAATACAGTAGAAAATTGCATTTGCCTTCAATGTAAATGTAGCTAAAAATTTTTATATTTGAACTATGCATCTTTACATGCTGTTACAAATTGATATAAATAAAAATATCTAACAATTAGCCGTGAATTACGTTTATAATTAGTATACGAGAATAATTTATCCATCGCACAATTACACAAATGTGTCATTGTAAATTCTGGTAAAGGCATGATTAAAACAAATTTTTCTCTGAGAGACTCAACTTGGCCGGATATCTCAATAAAGTTACTCATCCAGCTTATTGATAAAGAACTTATTATTAACAAAGGATTTTTCGAAAAAGGACATTCTTAATTTCTTGCGCTACGAGGTGGTGGTATTTCCGGTATTTAAAAAAAATGAGACCAATGGAACATGACTTGCCATCTGCCGGGAGGGGCAGATGAATGGCTCTTGAACGAGTCATGTACAGCCGTGATTCTATCGTATTTCCGTGAATTGGGGAGAGATCTCTCCCAAGTCTTCGTCTCCAAATTTGTAATCCTCCCAGAAAAGAGAGGTTTCTTTCTTTGGGGGTGGGCGGGCCCTTCTGACGAGCAGTCTTTCCCTTTAGAAAAAGGAGCGTGAGGGAAGTAGTGGGGAAAATAACCAATTGATGAGTCAAGCATTCCAAGCAATTTCCGTTAATTAAAATGGGGTAGTCTTAATTACCGTGGAAATACTTATGTTTTCCGATGATCCTGGGAGCCAACTGATTGCCAGCATACAGTGGAATCCTTAAAATACGTGATATCCCTTATCATTCTCAATTGGTCGGAAGTATTTATTTGAGTGAAAGAATATCAGTGAAAGATTTAATACTAATCAAGTTCAAATACTACATCACTATCATATCTAAATCAAAAAAATATGCCCATTTTAGGAAATAACTCGGGGTCTAAGTTAATAAAAATCGGCAATTTTCCACAAAATAAAATTTTAATTCGACCGGTTTCGATGTAACTACATCATCTTCTGGTCATTTCACCATATCACGCCTGAAACGTCTCTTTTTATTCGGGGTCTAAGATTAGAATTGGAAATCATTTGCAATCGTATACGGTCTTACTTGACTGTTACTATTCAACAAATTTGCAAATGAAAATTCACTATGGCGCCAAAGTTTCAGTCAAATAGTTGATTCTGTCTAATTGTTTAAATTTACCATTTTTATTGTATTTTAGTTTTCAGTATACGTACGAATTATTTAATACTGTGAAAATACGTTTATTCTTCTGGAGCAAAGAAATAGATACATAGATCATGCGTCTTTAGACTCTTCAATAATGATACAAATTTTCGTTTAAAATTCCGCCATTGTGTAACAATATATGCATAAATACAAAACATAATCGTGCATACACGTGGATGATGTTTGTACAACGGCATTCTAAAGATTACGGCCTGCCCGTCGCCACGTCAAGGATATTCGTGAGGCTCCTTTTTTAATGAACCTGTTTTTGGTTAAGTTTTAAACTAGACCAAATATGCAACAATTTCAAGGTATAAAACACATTCAGCTTCACCTGGATGCCGGGTCAAGGGGTTTACACTGTGATACTCTAAAGCGCATTAGCGGGTGATTCCGCTACAAGCTCCTATTGTGGCATCTCCAAAAGTTTCTTTGAATGAGAGCACATTTTTTTCTAACGTCGATGAAGAGCGTTCGTTTTCGAAGAAAATAAGTCTTTTGGATTGTTAAGTGGAAAAGGTCGATTACTTTCCATTAACGAGTTATGGGTAAAAGTCACTCTTAAATATGAGCAGTATAGTGTGTATCACTTGCGCATACCATATTTAATGTAAACCTTCGCAAAACTAGACTAGGTGCTTGACGAATACGAATGAAATCGTATTCCTTTAAAGTAGGTTATGTCTGATGGCTGCCAAACTTATCTGCATTTGTTTCGCATGAAAATTTAACAATCTGAGTGGAACCTATTAGTCGGAATTGCACTTCGAACGAATGAGAAAGCTGAGGCATGAGTGTCATCTTTATTCAATTAGGTACTGGGGAAGAGAAAGGTTGAAAGCATGCCTTAAAAGGTATTAGATAGTCAATTGCATTTTCTCCCTGAAACAACTCGATCACATCACTTTCATTTAATTATAGTTGGAGTAAATTAAATCTTATGCAACAATATTTTCCTATGACTATACTCACGGCAAAAGTTATTTCAGTGCGTAAGAACCACCGCCCGCATCGTCGAATCAATTATTCTTCGAAAAGAGCTCTACAAATTTCTCGCATAGCATGCGGATATAGGTAATTTCTATCATTTATGCGGATATTATTGGTATTATTTGACGTAAATATGCGTCCAAAGTCAATATTTAATGGCGTTTAAGTTACTTTAGAATTTATTGTGTTTTTAAAGTGATGGAAAATAAAAATTACTGATGAACTCCTATGCTATGATGTTCATATATTTTTGTAGTTTACCCGCAATATTCCAATTCATCAAAGTTTTCCAGAATTATTTTAATATTTTCCTTAACCTCGACACTTCTTTTAATACTGTCACTCTGATGGATATTACGCGTATAAGAGGAATGAAAATCGACGAAGAGGATTTTAGAAGTGTTTGTGTTTGCTGTTGCGTTTTAGATGCATATATTTCTAGTTTAGTAGGTAATTTATTTTACGAGAAACGAGAAAATTTACCCGGAAAGCAATCTTCTCGCTGACGATTCTTTACTAGGAAATAAAAAAGTAAGCCTGCTGTCTAATTAATGCAATTTCGTAAACATTTAGCTAGCGATCTTAATTTGGTTTTTTATTTGATTTTTTTTGAGAAAGTTTTTTTTAGTATTTCATGTAACAAATTCTCCGTATTACCTCAAAGATCTGAGTGATATTTTGTAGAACAGAAATTGTTTTTTCAAATAGTTTCGTTTCATTTCTTATCAATAATAGGGCGATGCATGAAGAGATATTTAAGTCCAATTATGTTCAGGTTTATAACCGCCCATTCATTTTCCTTTACGACCTCCAAGTGAAAGAGATTTAACGTATTGAGACATGCTTGTTGGAGCTTACCGTTATACGCATGGGATTAAGAGGCGGTCAACATGAAGCATCGGTCGTTTAAACGATGCCAGTTAATTCTCGCGTTAATTCTGTCGGTACACGTCGTTGCCAAATATTAAATTTATCTCTCAGAAAGCCGTAACTCCGAGCGCTCCCAGTTTTTCGTTATTCGGCCCGTTTCATTGCTGTTATTCCTAGGACTGCTAGGGAGAAGAAGAAAGGGATAGAGGTGGATTTGAATGAGTCAGTGAGCGAACGGTTGAATGGGTCCCGTGGAGTTGAGACCGTCGGCTTGGGCCGAAAAATGCTAAACGTGTTCCTCTCTTCCTCTTTTTTATTTTGAACGCCGAAAAAATCTCCGAGAAACGAGAACGATTTTGCTAGGGATGGGCTAAAAGAAGGAAAAAAATAATGCGTACGATGACTTCCGTGTTCGGTCCTGGTGACGAAGGGGACGGTACGTCGCGGAGCGATGTAGGCACGCCGTGTACTTTTTGAGAGGAGGCGAGGCGGGGGCAGGGATGAAGCAGGTTTGGGTGCTGGTTCGGGGGAGAATGACAAAGCTTCGGGCAAGCAATCCGGCGGAGAGAGATTTTCCCTCAACGGGAGAGAGAGATATGTATACTGTACACAGTGACAGGTGAGGGGGTAGGTGAGGAGGGTTGAGGGAACTGATGGGAGTGGACGGCAAAGGGGTGATCAAAGGACTGGCTGGACCAAGGCGAGGGGAGTGGTGTGTGGTTGTGTGGTGCTGTGAGGGGTCGCCGGATGCCCCCGGGATCCACGTCGCCCGCTACAGTGGATGCAGCCTTCCTCCTCCCCCCACTCGATGCTTCCACGGAGAAGGGGCATTCTTGACCCCCGCCGACCTGCGACCATCTAACTCACAGTCGCAACCGCGGAGCCCGGGCTCCTGAATTCCACGCCGGTCATTTTTTTTACCCTCTCCCCAGAAATCCGCGCTCTCCACGGCCATTCCATCCATCTCTCTCAGTCCTATCCTCCCCCTTCCGCTCGAAAGCAAGCAGGCAAACAGACAAACACTCCCTCCCTCTTCACTCATCTCCCCGCGGCCAGACGCAACAGTCGCTTTGCGAGATGGCGTATGAAGTAGCTCCCAACGCTCCCTGGATATCCCTTCTCCCTCCCTTTTTCGCCCCCTTCATCTCCACCGCCTCACTCGGCGACCCGCTTCCTCCACCTCTGCGCGGGGCACGAACGCACTCCTGTTATTTTGTGGCTCGGTGAGGTGATTTGAGAATGGTGGGGTAAACCCAAACGAAAAATTGCATCAACCGGAGCATCTTTATGCATGCACAAAGCCATTTTTCCACGGGTAACTTGATTCAGGTAAATGCAAATATGCGCCAGAAGGGAAACACGAATCTAAGGTAGACAACCGAAAAATTATCCATTTCTTAAGTGGCCTTAGTTATAATATTAGTTGGTCGGAAAAATTTTAATTTAGAATTTTTAACAAGAAGCATATATAATATATAGGCAAACTCGCTAAAATATGTAATTATTTGCATCAAAATTATGTAATAGCTACAAATAATTGTGATGGACAGAATGACTACAGTTAATTAAAACTATCAGATAAGATAATCATTCCCGTTTGGATTTATTTTATAATGATCACTGGTCACATGTTAATTTATGAATCTCTCAAATTGCAGTGCAACTTATATTGTTCGCAATAAATGCATATTTGCAGATTTATTGAACTTCATAGTATGCATCGTCAAAATGCGTAAGCATGCATACTGTCGAATGTACGTGGCTGATCTGAAAAGTTTATGACCTAAAAAATTTCAGAAAAATGTCTTGTATCTTTGTTAGTTCAGAAACTTTTCAGTAAGTGAAATAATGTCAAGAAATATGCTTTAGTTAATTTTTTAGTGAAATCTTTTATTCTTAGCGCATGTAACTTTTCTCCAGGTTACAGAAAAATGTCATATTGCTATGAAATTATCGCGCAATGATTTGATATTTAATAATTTGGCATTAGAGTGATATTAAGCTGAAATTATTTAGAAATACTCGTAATGTTTGCGATGGTTGTTCCTCGTATAGCAAGATAACAAAGACTAGGGCCGTGTTTCTCGAAGGTAAATGTTGACCTACAATCCTCTGAATTCAGTCTTATATGTTTATACTACAAAATGTTAACATTCGCACATTATGTGATTTTTTCCATATAGGTAATGCTGCAATATTTCTCACGACGAGCAGACTCCGTATGTGCATGGTACAAGGACCCTTTCTCTGACTTGTAGCTTTTATAAAAACCCTACGTATAGTTCTATTTGATTTGATTAGGGAAAACTTTTAGTTATAACTGTTTTTCCTTCGCAACGTACCTATCCTTACTTCGCTCGAGCGCCTAACGTGCATGTACCAACCTCACACAGGAAGTAAGTTTCCATCATAGGCAGTCAAATTACTTCAAAGGGTGATAATAATTAAGATTCTTCCTTCTAAACGTAGGGTAGAGCATCGTTATTTGATTCCGGAAATACCTTTTGCGATATAGATACTTAAAATCTGGGCCGTAGTCGCTGATATTTACAATTTTTTTGGGTTACCTATGTGAAATAAAATGTAATATCAGTGCCCGAATGATGAAAATTTTGAAAATAAACCATCATAATACTAGCAGAATGTTAGTTTAAGCAGAGTGATATAATTTTGTTGTTCTATTCATATAAATGGCGAAAGAATTCGCTTTAATAACGCTCACCTCAGATCCGAGGAGTTACAGCGTGGAGGCGGAATTCCCACTTCCAGAAGAAGAATTAATTAAAGATACCCCAGTGAAATTTTCGTTTGTTCGTGAGGATGGAGATTTTAGTTTGTTCACTACACCGAGTCATCGAGTCGCTTTGTAGTCGTCATACGTGAAATTCCTATCGCTTGCAGTGACGGATGACGCCCCTCGCATCCCCTCCCCCCACCCTTTTCTGCGCCACATCCCTTCAGTTCTGAAAATCCTTGTTGCCATTCCCCACTCTCTCTTCCCCCCCTCATCTACGCTCCGGGCGCGGTCCTTTCAACGTCACCGCTTCCTCGCCTTGACTTCGCTTTTCTCCCCTGATTTACGACTACGTGAAACGTTGATGCCTCCCTCCTGCACCCTTACTCCTCTCTTTGGCCAACTTTCTCTCGTTCCCCCGCATCCGTTTCCTCGTAAACCGCCTCTTTTCTCATCCCTTGGCTGAAAATACTCGAAAAGTTGATGTTCCGCGAAACAGCTTGATTTCTTCGCTCTCTCACACGTTCCGTCCAAACCGGCTCAGCTTAGACAAAGAATAATAAATACTCTCTATTGACGAATCAACGACCCAATCGTTTTTTTATTTCTTAAAGAAACTAAGGTGAGCACCTTCTTACCGTGCAGTTTCAATTATCCATGGATTTAAAATGACTTGCATAAGCTCTCATCTAACAATTTGATAAATGGGCAAAAATTAAGCCCAAGTACGAATGAATGACTTGAAAATTGGTAGATTTGTTGTTGAATACGAGGGAAGGTAAATGCTCTGGAATGAGAAAGATTAAAATTAATTTACCACTCGTAGGAATTTATCAAAAAATACCCACGTTCTTGAAATGAATTCGATAATAAGATTATCACGCCAGAGAAACGTCATATGAAACGTTAAACCAGGCGAAACAGCATCCTTAATAGGACCGCGTATTCAGGTAATTTGGAATGAGGTGATGGATAACATGTAGAGAATTATGACGTGGAAATGTGTTTACTACTTAATTGATATGCATGAATTAATTAATTGCTGGTGGAAAAATATTTCAAGAAAACATGGGATATTATGAATATTTGTCACGTAAAAGGGAGTAGTTAGAAGAAGAAAGAACAATTTCTTGTGAAGGGAGTTTCCAAAAATGTCCCATTTTAGTTGAGCTAGATAATATGTAATAAAATATCTTGAATGAATAATACATTTTTATTTAAAAGACAAGCAAATTATATGATGTTTCGCGTTTAGATAAAATATTACGTAAGATTGTAGATTCCAGCTATATTGTAAATACGACTGACTGAGTAACATTGAGGGAATAGATCTTTTTACGTACAACATTCGTAGGAATAAATATAATTAAGAATCATTAATAGCGTAAGAAATAAAGTCCATGAATCATTTTCCTCTCGTCCGACTATAGGCCTCAAAACTAAGAGAGCAATTTTTGCCGAATGTTTCCTACTTTGCATCCACTGCCATTCACACCTGTGGTGGCACGTTAGAACAAGAGTATCTTCATTTTTACTTTGAGCAAGAAGACGTACGATTCGGAATAACCTAAATTAATGCGTCTCAAGAGCACTCCATTGCGCATTTTACCCTTGTTGCTCACACGATATACTCCAGGAGATGGCATGACATCATCTTCAAATTTGCATAATGGAGAAATAATGTTGACCGGATTCCAATTACAAAACAAGATTGTATTGAAGAGTGTCTGGCGTAACTTGGTGAAAAATCTTCATATTGATATTTGAATATTAAACAACTTGGCTTTTCCACTTAATTTTTTTTATTCTCTCGACCTAAGTCTCGTTATAGCATATAGTTACCTGATGATGTTACGCCATAACAAAACCTACGTGGTGAGAATAAAAAATTTTAAGTGGAAAAGCCAAGTCGTTTAGTTTTCAGATGTCAAGATTGTATTGAGCTGAATTCTATCTGCTTCCTTTTACCCGTTGATAGATTCAATCTTTTCCAATTTCTTTTTCATATATATTATCTTTATTATATCTACGTGTCTAAATGAACTCGTGTTACAATTAAAATTCAATGGTTAATAACGGTTATTTTTTCGTGTTTCCCAAGTTCGATAATTTTTTAGGCATGATTCCCAACAGAAACTTTTCACATTACGCAGAATCACACCGACACGCAAAACTACATCTTTTGGAAAGTTCTGAAAACACGTTCCATGTATTTCTATTGTTTTCTGCTGTTGAGTTTTGTTTAGTGAAAAAAACTTAACGATGTCTTGGAAAGTAATACAATGGATATTAACAATCTAATAATTTTCTGTTGCAATCAGGGTATGTTCAAGTTTCCTTTATTCGGGTACTGTAGATACGATTTACATGAAGGTATTGCAATAGCTTGATTGCACTCTTGTAGTATCCTGCCTGTGACGACCAATCTATGAATCATAAAGTCCTGGCCCTACCAGTCAACTATAGAGGCTAATCAATATCAATCTGAAAGTCGTAAAATACACCTGTGGGTCTGAGGGGCACGTGAATCTCTTGAAGCGTTTAATTGAGCCTCAGAAATTATTTACTATCCTATTATAAGGAAAACTAAATGACATTGAATGCATCTTCGAATATATTGGTCACACTGTATCGTATTATTGTTGATGCAGTATCGCTATAAAGATCTACTGTATACCGTAGATAACGCCGCATAATGGTGTGATAGTAAGTCTCCATTCGCTAATTAGCGTAACTTATGGAATGAAGACTTTTTTTTAGGTCTTATAAATATGAAACTTTAGCATCTTACATAAAAAAACAAGTGCTATAGAGTGTGCTAATTGATATTTGTTGTAATCGCCAGGAGCTTGGGGGAAAGTGAGAATATTTGTCATTCCGTGGGGATGATTTAATATTCTCATGTGGTGCGAGATCTTGATTACATCATTCATGTTGGAAATAAACTCGATATGAAAATTGAATTGTTTCTCCTACTATTCATTCGTATTTACAGGTTCTCATAATCTCGGAAATGCGGTGCGAAGAGTTTAGTATGTTATTATTAGGTAATCTACCGATTAAGGTAGGTTTTTGGATGGACACAACTATCAAATAAACATTTTGTAACTCCCCACCTAGCAACCTAATCCATTATATATCAGGTCCCTCTTCATCTCTGTGGTTTAGTATGTATTTCAATAGATTATAATAGTATGTTGATTAAAGATACAGCCTTAAATTTTCTAAACTCGATGGTTTCAGGCTTCACTTTGTGGAAATCCATTCTAATAAATCAAAAGAGAGATGGTACTTTTTTTCCACACTTTATTATTTAAAGTCGACCGGTTGCGTCGCATAGGCGACATCATCAGGTACATAGATTCAGTGAGTTCCAGAATATATAGTTTTTTTGAGAGGGGGGGGAAAGAGGAGGGATAGGGGGGATCCCTCCCCTCCCCCCTATCCCTCCTCTTTCCCCTCCCACTCAAAAAAACTATATATTCTGGAACTCACTGAATCTATGTACCTGATGATGTCGCCTATGCGACGAAACCGGTCGACTTTAAATAATAAAGTGTGGAAAAAAGTACCATCTCTCTTTTGATTTCTTAAATTTTCTATTATTTTTTTCGCCACCTAGGAAGAATACCAGTTATCAATGTAAAAATGTATGTCCTTAAATTGCATTAGAAAACTTTGGCCTTTATCACGTCTCACCTGTTTAGCCGTTACTCCTAATTCAAAACGCCTTTGAAATTCGCATGTGCTAATTCACATGCCTCGCGTCTCTAGTAGTTTAATTAAGGCCGTTGAAATAAAATTCGTTTTTACACCGTAGTAAATTGCTCTCCCTGTTCATCATCTGTCATCTCTTTATTTCTTTCATGCCTGAACTGTGTAATAATTCAGGCGATTGTCAGGCGCAGCTGCAAATTGTTCTGTGTTGGCAACCGACGCTGTACAATGTGAGAATATTTGGTTATCACTGTAAAGATAATGAAATAACAAGAATAAACCTGTAGTCTGCCGACATCATTTTCAGTGATGCATTTCAATCCAGAAAGCATATGGTGCCGGTTAAAGCAGCAGAACGGGGATGGAGAATTATTATATCTACGGTATATCATTCAAATTGTGGATTTATTTTTATCATCGGTAGTTTTTAATCGAAAATCATATTAATGAATCCATTTTACGCTGTTTATGATACGGTAAAACCTGAATAAGGCATAAAATAAATGGAAATTTATTTAATTTAATGAATTTTAATTAAATTGCGAATTTACTAAGCACTGCACTTTATCGACCACTTGAATAATGCTGATTTGTATTTGGAGTATTTTTTTGGTTTTCCAAATATTGAAACAGGATTCTCAAATTTACTATTGAAGGGAATCTACCAGTTAAGTAGGTTTTGGATGGACAACACTACCAAATAAATTTCCTTTTTTTATGTGTATACTCCCTACCTTCTTTCATTCCGTCCAGCATCCATATCCTATTTCTACCCCTTCCTCGTTTTCCTTACACTATCCCCTCTATCAAAGTCGTCAACGTCCCATTTTGAATCAATACGTTCTGCATCCATTTTTCTGTCTCCTTTTAATTTCTCCCAATAACCCCTTCTCCTCTCCACCATACTCGCATGGAAATGAACACATGAATATACCATGGGAAAATGATCTTTCACATCCTCTCTTCAACGTCTCAATGTAATCACCAATATTTATCTATCTACTTTCTCGATTTTTCCTTCGTACCATATACAGGGTGCGACCACACAACTTCCTTTTTTCAAAGCGTTTCCTGTAATGTATAATCGACATCCAATCACACAAAAGACATCTACAATTCTGCATACTTCCTTCTTCCCTTAAATCCATCAAATATACCTATCTAATTCCTCCTCCTTCCTCGTTTGCCCAAAATACCCTCTATCCTCCTTATGATTTCTCTCAACAATCCCCCTCTTTCCCCATCATACGAACCACCTCCTCATTTCTTTCACTTTCTATCCATTTAATCTTCTCCGTCCTTCTCCACACCCACATTTCAAAAGCTTCCATCTACGCCTATCATTCTGTTTTAACGAACAAATATTCATGCCTTACATAACTATGCCCTCCTATGGACTACAACCTTGTCGTGGTGGAAGGGCTTGTGTGTTCCGATAACCCCTAGAGCTGTGCTGGTGGCAGTAATAATAATTGCTCTTGGCAGGGTCACCCATGCCAGATAGGTCGAAGGTTAGGAGCCAGACGAAAGGTAGTCCACGCAGCGTCTGTTCCTCAGTGAGGCGGCTGCAATGGCGTCTGACCCCAGTGGGGCGGCCATTAAGTGATGGTGTCACGTTAAAAACACTATTAAGGAAGGCAACGGGAAACCACCTCAATTATCATTCCCAAGAATGTAATGATGGGAACTATAGAGAATATGAGTCCTGGCAACTACAGGACTCAGCCCAAGCGGCCGTGTCTCGTGCCCGGCAGCGGGAGATGCAAGGCTTCCGCGGTCGTCATCCCACGAAACCCTTGCAGGGAAGAAATAACTGCAGCAGGACAGAAGACTCAGAAGAAGGCGAAAGTAGTTAGAATAGGAACCTGGAACGTCAGGACAATGTTGAGGAGAGGAAAATTAGAAAATATTAAGCGAGATATGGAAAGAGGTAATATAGATGTTTTAGGTCTCTGCGAGGTGAGATGGAAGGATAGCGGGGATTACTGGAGTGGCAATTATAGATTGATATGCAGCGGCGGGGACGAGAGCCAACGATGGGTTGCCGTAATATTAAATAAAGGGGTAGGAAGAAGCGGAGTCAATAAAGAGCAAGCAACTGATAGAATTTTACTAGTAGAGATTAAAGTAGAGCCGACGAACTTGGTCATTGTTCAGGTATACATGCCACCGAGCAACCACAAGGAGGAAGAAGTCGATAGGATGTACGATGAGTTAGAGGATATAATCGCGCGTGTTCCTCCAGGGAAACATTTGATAGTGATGGGGGAATGGAATTTGACGGCAGACAAAGGAACAGATGGTGGTTAGGTGAGGGACTATGGGTTAGGCACGAGGAATGAATTCGGGGAGAAAGCAATTGAATTCTGCAGGAGACAGAGGTTAGTTTTCACCAACACATAGTTTAGACACTACAAAAGGCGTAAGTATACATGGAAAATGCCAGGTGACTCACAAAGGTATCAGTTAGATTACATTATGGTTAGGCACAGTTTTGGAACAGTGTGAAAAATTCGTACAGTGTCCCAGGAGCGGATGCGGACTCTGCCCACAATTTAGTTGCTATAAAATGTATCGTCCGTTTCAAGAAGATAAGGCAAGGGCGGCGGGTTTAGATATGGAATGTAGAAGCATTGAATGGATTAACGAGGAAGGAGTATCAGCAGGCTGCCGAGAAAATCATTGAAGAGGGTAAAGAGCTGAATACTATCGGAGAAAAATGTGAATGTATCAAGAAAGTGATATCGGAAGCCGCAAAAGACACTATAGGAACCGTAAACGGGAAAAGGATAACGAAACCATGGGTAACGGATGAGACGATTGCAAAGATGGATGAGAGAAGAAGATGGAAGAATGTAAGCACAGGTTAGGCAAAATGAAGTGCAAAGAGTTAAACAATAAATGGAGAAGAGCCTCAAATAAAGCAAAAGAAGAATGGTGGAAAACGCAACGCGAGGATATGGAAAGATTACAGAAGAAGGGTGAAATTGGTGCTCTATACAGCAAGGTACACAGAGATGAAGAGGAACCTACTGTAGAGTAGGTTGCTGGATTGGGTTTTGTTTGGAATTACAAAATGTTTATTTGACAGTTGTGTCCTTCCAAAAACGTACCTTAACCGGTAGATTACCTAATAATAACATAACTATGCTCCATATACTATAATATTTTAACGAGCCTCTTCTTAAAATCCTCACTCAATATCCCTGTCATTATTTCCCTCGTCGTGGATTCTAGAATACTCGTACCTAAGTGAAATTAACTCGTGGCCCATATTTAGAGAACCACATTCGAGATGTGTAATAACTGTTTTGGTCCGCGTTTTTCTTTCGATTAACATTTCGTTTTTTAAGATTCTGATAGAGAGGAGAATCTTACAAAAAAGATGAAGGGGCAGGAATATGGGAATATGATACCGTTGTTAAACGGAATGAAGAGAGGAAAGACATATTCGGAATTGTAATTGGATTGTGTAATTTTGAATGCCAGGTTATGGTATTTTGGCTTAGGTCCAGGCATACTCGACGATGAAATAGAAAGGCCATTAAAGGAGATGAAAGCAAATAAGACTGGGGGTGGACAATATTCCTGTAGAAATGTTGAAATGGTTAGGGAAAGGTGGGAAGAAGGCCAAATATGGACTGATTCGTAGTATCTATGAGGAAGGAATCTGGCCGGAAGATTTTGTGAGATCGGTGTTAGTTCCTATTCCAAAAAAGGCAAAGGCTTCGTCAGTGAGGATTACAGAACAATAAGTTTGATATCCCACGCAGCTAAAGTTATTCTCAGGATCATCAACAAAAGGATAGAGAGTAAGGCAAATGATTACTCAGGGGATGATCAGTTTGGGTTCAGGAAAGGAAGAGGTACGCGTGATGCCATTGCAGTAATGAGATCACTAGTCGAGAGAAATATAGAATACAATCAGGACGTTTTTGCCTGTTTTGTAGATTTCGAAAAAGCGTTTGATAGAGTGAATTGGGAAAAATTAATGCGTGTGTTGCAGAAAATAGGAATGGTTAGGAGGGACAGGAGACTGATCCGCAACCTGTACATGTCCCAGACTGCTCAGGTGCGAGTGGGGAACGGAGAGTCCGGATGGGCAGTGTTAGGAAGAGGGGTAAGGCAGGGTTGCCCATTGTCACCGGTACTGTTCAACGTATATGTGGAGGAAATGATTAAAGAGGCATGGGAAGAACTGGAGGTAGGAATGAAAGTCGGAGGGGAATTCGTAAAATCGGTTAGGTTTGCTGATGACCAAGCATTAGTTGCTCAGTCAGCCAAGGGGTTGCAAGCATTGTTGAGTGAATTGGAGGTTCAGTGCGATAAATATGGGATGATAATCAATATTAATAAAACAAAGGTTATGCGATTTTCCAGATAGAAAAAGGCTAAGCTAAACATTAAAATAGGCGGGGAAAGAATAGAGCAAGTAGAGGAGTTTACATATCTCGGACGTGTTTTGGACCAATACGGTCAAAGTGGTAGGGACGTAAGGAGAAGAATTGCGCTAGGCAAGGAGGCTTTCTCAAGGAGGAGGGAGTTGATGACGGGGACGTTGAGTAGGGATGTTAAGACAAGACTCGTAAAAACTCTGATATGGAGCTTAGTATGTACGGCGCGGAAACGTGGTCGCTGAAGCAGGAGGATAGACGTAGATTGGAGGCTTTTGAAATGTGTGTGTGGAGAAGAATGGAGAAGGTGAAATGGACCGAAAGGAAAACAAATGAGGAAGTACTAGAAATGGTGGGGGAGGAGAGGGGTTTGTTGAGAGAAATCCTATGGAGGCAGGAAAAATGGATGAAAGGCGTATTGAGCGGTAGTGGAATGTTGAAGAGGGTAATAGAGGGGAGAATGTTGGGCAAGCGAGGTAAGGGTAGGAACAGGATAGGGTTGTTGGACGGGATGAAGGGAGGAAAGAAGTACACCGAGATGAAGAGGGACCTGATATAGATTAGTTTGCTAGGTGGGGAGTCACAAAATGTTTATTTGATAGTTGTGTCCATCCAAAAACCTACCTTAACCGGTAAATTACCTAATAAAAATAATAATATATGTATGTGTGTATATTTAAATGCTTACGGATTGCTAAAAATACTCATTCTTCGGAAACCTGCGCGTATTACCGGTAGTCACGCAACCGCTGCGCGAAAAAGCTGTAGCACCGGAATATGTATTGGAAAATACAAAATTTCTTATTATAGAATTACTGTGACCATTTGCTTTTATTTATCTACCAGAAAGTTAAAAGCGATGGAGGAAATATCTTGGAGCGCGCTTCGCTCTTGAGAATTCTTCTATAAATTCAGATAACCGATTCCAATAAACGAAGCGTTACAGTTATTTTAAGCTCACCCGCCTCGCATTCATGGAACAAATTCGACTGAATGTAGAAAAGAAACCGTTGGAAATTTCAAACGAATATTATTGTTTATTTTCATAGTGAAAAAATTTATTACAAGTCGAAATTTTATTATGTTTTGCAAGTGGGTATGTTTTTTTCAATAGCTTATCCATACAACAAATAATGAGTTTTACAACTTGGAAAAATGAAAATATTTTCTCTGGGTAGACCGGAAATGCCTTTTAATCTTGCCCTTAGATTATGGCAGACGTTAAAAAATATTGACGTAACCTTAACGTAGAAGGAAGAAGTTTCAGTTTGTCGGCCCCGGTGGCCGTGGGATGAAGTCCTCACCAACCCAAGGGTCGCGGGTTTGATTCCCGCCTGTGAGGGTTTTCTTCCACCTACGGCTTGCTTGTAAGCGTGTCCATTGTTATCACTATTGACAGTCTGATTTAAAAGGCCAAAAAGTGCTGTTTTCGGACGAAGAATAAATAAATCAAAGAACCGAGGCCCTGTGGTCACTCTTTATCAATTAACGTTTGCATTCCATGCTCGGGGCAAAGATCTCCCTTTTCCCCCTTCTTTTCCTATTTAAAATATCAAGTGACTTCAATACAACTCCAAAAAACCGAAAAACATAAGTCTTCGAATTAGGATACCATCTCTACTCAATTGCCTGTGGACTAAATGGGCTAGCCCATTATTTGTAATGGCATTATTTTAATCTGAATGAAGATGAATGATTACAAGTAGAAGAATCTTAAAGGTTCTGAGCGGAAGAAATTCTTCTACTTACGGAATATGATAAATGTTCTACGTTAAAGGGGATATCCTTTTGCAGAGATTTAATTTTTATTATTTTTTTTATGGATTTTTGATTAGGAATTTTATTTTCCAATTAGCACGTTCACAAATTAGTTCATTAGAAGCAAGCGACACAATAGATTATTTCCCGAAGTAAAAGGATCTGGCAAGGATAGAGATTTAATTAATTGAGTTAGATGTCTCATCCATGTTTGAAAAAATATCTTTCGAGACCTGGGGGTCTTTCATTCTTATTTGTTAAAAGCTGGTATCTGTAGCAATCTCCACAGTCAAAGAAATTTGTCTATCAGTTATATTTTTATAGTTTACGATAATTATTTAATGTCATTACAGAATGTATAATTTTATTACAAGAGTTGATAAAGTTATAAATATTTTTATATTTAATAGTCGGGTTGTAAATGGTGAGAATTATAGCAGTATTAATTCGAACTTTAGTTATTTTAAGCCATATATATATATACTATTTGTGTACACGTCTAGGTTTCGCGATATTGATGTCATTAGTAAATATACAGGTATTACTGTATTACTGCTTGAAAGGCGCTGCTCCGTTATTTAATGAAAACTTTTGATCAAGATAAGTCATTCATCGTTTAATTGAAACTGTTATTTCTCGATCTAAAAGATGGATCAGAGATGTTACACTATCCATTCCGCTTAATGCAAAATCTTCCACCATTAAGTATATTTTTCGTATACGGAAAACATATCTACAATTTTTACTGCTTAACTCCGACTACCTACTTCGTAAATCCCTCATTTACAAATATTTGTTTAGTTTACCGAAGCATATGGATCGTTGATAAGTAGAAATGGCGTCATGTGATGGCGGAGAAAAGGAGACTAAAAGAACTGCATAAAAACCGCGAAATTATTTTCGACCTCAGAATTTTCGTGGTCATCCAGGATGAGCCATAGTCCTTAAATTTCCAAGATAACGTGGAAAAGGTCAAGGATATATTTCTCTTCTAAATTTCAACTATTTGGGAATAAAAGATTATTTTTATTGGTTTTTAAAATGTTCATTCCTTAGGTATTCTTTTATTTCCGTTGGCCATTTCGTCCGATGTACGTATCTATTCGTGTCATCACGGGTACGTAGCTCAACTATTAAAGGATAAGGCAATTTAGTGGTTTTATTTCTAGTTTATTTCTAAATTTCAAGGCATCAATTTAGCCAAGCAGTACAATTGTTTCGCTTAATATGCAGTAACGCAGTAATTTGCAGGCTATTAGTGGCGACGTTTGTTTTCCCGTTATTATTACTATTCATATTAATTGTAGTAAAGATACGTTTTTTCACTTTGAGCTACCTCCTATATAATAGTGGAAATTTCTAAAAGATATAGCCGCAATATTTGAAGGGGTTTTGAGGGTATATATGCGAATTTGTATTATGAATATCAAAATTACGGTCAGGTGCACACTAAAAGATAATGTACAGAAATGAGTGCATTCCAAATGGCAATTTTTCCTTTGTAAATTGTTTCACTACTCCATCAAAATTTATATAAACTGCTAAATTTAAAGTTAGTGTTCTTAATAATTAGATGCATACAAAAAACTTGAATGGGATTTTTGTAAATAGAAAATTATCTAATACTGATGACTTTGTCTAGGTCCCGTTACGAGAAAACGAACGACTGTCATGCCTTAAGAGTGTTACACCATAGTTATGCTTCCCTGGCACCAGCTGAACACACGAGACCTGGTTTTGCACAGGATTTAGTTTCTAATACCGTTGCGCATCCTTGCTCAAACTTCCTCACTTTGGGAAATCATTTGATTAATAGGTTTGCAGTGTGGCAGCTACGGCGGCGTAAACATACCCGTCTAAGCTCATAATCTCTCTAATACTGCACCTTGAGTAGATTAGTAGCTAAAATTCTATCTGATGCAGGATAGCTGCTGCCTTACTAGCATCAGTTCCTGTCGAGCAAATCAGTTCCCTCTGCATGAAAGACGCTTGCTAAATAATTTCGAGTTCACGTGCGCATTATAAGTTTTAAAAATTGATAACCATAGCTTGTGCTAAAACACCAATAATTCGATGAATCAAAGGATGGATTAAAAGTGTTGCTTTTTTAAAAATTTCTTTAATCTAAGCAGTGTATTATAGAGGGAGAAGGGAAAAAACATTCAACTCCTTATAATTGAGCAAAGTATTATCAAAGTGATATGAAATTATTTTTTTTGGAGCTCCTTATCGTTACGAGTTATTTTTATAGACCTAGATACTAAATATTTCAAATAAGATATGGAAATGGCTGGAAAGGAATGAATTGGAGAACCTTGAAAGACAAATTTTCGATAACCAAGCGTTGATTAGCCAGTTAATCAAGAGTTACCATCAATACAACAATAATCGCTTTGAAGACTGGTCATAGAATTTTCATGAAAATCAACCATAACAAATGAAAGTTGAAGAGAGTTTAAAGAAAAGGGCTAGATTCTAAGATAGAGATTCTGAGATAAATATTGATGGTAGGGGACGTAAAAAAGATGTGGAAAATAATTCACATATTTGGGAATATTTTGGATGAGTGTGTGGGACCAGGAGCAAAAACGCGTTAAAGAAGCATTTATAAAGTGGCGGGAGTTGGTGTCTGGCACCCTAAGTAAATGTTTTAAAATACTAGCGAACACTCTATTATGGAGTACAGTTCTAAATATTTTATAAATTTAGCCGAAGTGGTAGGAGGAAAACCGCGGTTTGAAAGCCTGATAGAGGTGTGGGGAATAGAGTACTTTTTTCACCTGAACAAACCCTTTCGGCAGGAATAGATACGTAATATTGGGATCATGAAGACTTTGAGAAAAGGGAAAATGTAAGGTTAAGTGGTACAGAATACAATTTAGCACTTTATGAAATCTGGCAGGTTGTTAGAACAAATTGAGCAGAAAATGATTGAGTCAGCTGAATAAGTAAAGGAGATATGCTCGTATGTATGGCTTGGAGGTCCGTGGTATTTGTAGGAGATATAAGCGACCGGTAACCTTTCTTCAATGAGGAGATTACTTATTGTGTTTCACACGAAGACCAATCGCATATTACTTCAGCATTAAAATCATCTATACATTTGTCTTAGAAACATTTCTGCGTCTGAATTAAGATTTCTTAATCTACGAGTGGAAAATAAATGGCACGTGTATATTCTACGTTGATTATCACTGTCCACGTCGCAAATGATAAGTCAATCCCATTTTAACAAAAAACTTCATCCAAAATTCAGAATCAAGCGCGACACAAATAATAAGCAAGGCCAGCACAGGATGGAGGTGAATTTTGTGAGGGCGGAAGAGAAATGTTTGAAAGTGGGGACAAAGGGAAAATAATGGGAAATATTTCTCGGGTGGTGCCACTATAACTTCATAATTAAAAGTGGCAGAGCAAGCAAGAAATAATTGAAGCATAGTTTGTTTAGTTTCACTTTTTCCTTTTGGTTAATTTTTTGACCAACATGCCGTAAATTCAATGACTTAGTCAAAAGTTCGATATTAATCCCATTAGATACCAGAGACGTGCTTCACCTATTTTTATGTTTTCGTAGCAGACATCGAGGAAACGCAATAACGCGTATGTTTCACGATAAATGCCTGGGCAACTAACGAGTATCTACGAAGCCCTGCTAACGAGTGGCTTCGCTAGTGACATTAGTTAATCGACTTTATCCAAACGCAACGAAGTGTGGGTTTACGAAGTGACATCACAAGTATGATTTGTTTGTTTAAAAAATCCAGCTGGTTATCAAGAGTCTCTTATAATCCCCCTAAGGAATCCCTGTTGAAGCAGTGTACTTAGGTGGAGTAACTTGTAGCCTTATTAATGACAATCAAAGAACTAAGTTCAATTATTCGCAATTTTGTGCAATAATTTTTTTATTAATTATTAATAAATCTTCTAACAGATGAAACTTGTGGTAGATAGAATTTTTTTTAGGATAATCCAATTGGAATTACGTGTAGTATTCATTTTTTTACAGCTGGTGTCTCATGAAACTAGCACAGGCGAACGCTTAAAATACCCGAATGTGCTACAAGAAGGCTGCTTAAAATATTACTTGACGTAAATAAAACCCTCATGGGTTAAAGGTACTTATTTTCCAGGCATTGCCATTACTTTAATATAACGAATATCATTCTTTTGGTATAAATTACAGGTTTAGGTGTGATGTGGTGGAACTGATCCCGTAATAACGGAGACGAAAACTCTTGCAAATATTCATTCCATTTAAGAAAGATTTATTTTAGACTAGTTCCAATGTACTTCATCATTTTCAAATGCCAAATAATTGAATTCGAAATTTATGTAGTACATCGAAACTAGTCGAAAATAAATCTTTATTGTGTGGAAAATTGCTTGAGTTTTCGTCTCTGATATCATTGTTTGGTTTTTAAACCTTCCTAATTCTACTACTAATCACGAAAGGAATTAGGAATTGAATTGAGTATAATAGTATGAAATTGGCCAAGGGTAGGCTAAGTAAATCACCGAAATAATTGCAAACGTACGTATCTATGTGGTCCTTACTAAGGAGGAAATTTAGATGTGAAATAATTACGATTACTTCTAAAAGCTATGGATATTGAAATCTACCATAAAGAAATCATATCAGTTAATTCAATCAAAAGATAAATTTTTCTCTACTGTCCAAAATATTTTTTTTCATTTAAGTCGGATCTACATTTTAAAGCAAAGTATTTCGCGGTAGTGGAAAGCATTAATTGGGGTAAACTAAGATTTAGACATGTGTGGCATCAGTAACTTTCTTTTAAGACTTGAATAGGTAGTCAATTCATTAAGTCATATCAGAACTTTCTTCATTTTGAATTAGGGAATTTCATTTCGAACTAAAATAGGCAATTTCAAACTAAAATAGGCCCTAATTTCAAACTAAAATAGGCTCTAATTTCAATCTTCTAATTTCCATGCCTGCCTCTGAAAACTGCCAGGGAACTTAATATGTGTGTACTTATATAAATACGTTTCATGAGCGTGGAGGCAGCAAAACGGCGAGTATGCACGTTGTTATTTCTTAATAATGCCTTCAATTTTTAGCAAAGTATGCATAAATGGGCTCGAATGTTTTTTTCGTTCTTTCATAGCTGCTCACACAGCGCTCTGTAGGTTCCCATCCGCAAGGAATGGTGTTAGCGGGACTCCTCTGTGAATTTAGCGCCGGGAATTAATGGGAGCGAATAGAAGCCATTTTGGAGCGCATCTTTGTGAATCGCATTGCGAGGCCGTCAGTATTGCCGTAACCATTGCATCCCTTGGAGAACGACCCACATTTTCCTCTCCGCTCATATGCTCTAAGCCCCCTCTTTTCCGCTGCAGGTAATATTCATGCACTGCAGTCAATACAACGAAATTTTTCCTCGCATATCTTCCGCTTTTATTCCGTCATTTGCTGCTTATTCCAAAGAATTTAATATTTTCGGAACAACTACTGCTGTTAAATATGAGTGCACGTTCAATATTTATTCTCTTCTTTTATTTTCTGCGCTATCTTAAGTTCATGTGTTGTGGAATCCAATGGCAGGAGACTTCATGCTGTAATGCACTCATTATTGAGAGAAGAACAGAATAAACAATGATTTTATCATGGTTATGGCGATTAATCAATGGCTATAATGAATTTTCGTTAAATGCGGGTCGAATTTGGATGAAATTTTGAAATATATCTAACTTACAGTGCTAGATTAATGGGAATATGGATGCAAGTAAACGTTTATATTATTAAGTATTTTAGACTATTCTTTCTGTCAATTTCGACGGCATTTCTTGTCAATTCAGTATTTATTCAACAAGATTTTAATATACGAGCATTGTGTTGGGTTTAAAAAGTTTAAGCACAGAGTTCAGGCACAGATTCACATATCGCGGCGTGTGAATTTTATACAATGTGGATATCAGTATTAGGTGAGCTCTATCATTTCCTATCGAATAATCTTCTGGTTGATCACTGTGGTCTCGCTGGACCGTCATCCCGTCAATATCATGATGAGGGTATACCATTACAGCCAAATCATCAAGGCAAATGACATGATTCCAAAGAAAACAAAATCATCATGGAAATATCACAGCTTATATAACTTATTCTATTAATGTCGCATCTATTCAATTATTCTTAAGGTTAGCGTTTGGCAAAACTAAAGCAGGTGGAGCAGTTAACGTATCTCGGAAGTGTCTTGGACCAAAATGGTCAAAGTAGTAGGGACCTAGGGAAAAGAATTACATTTGGCAAAGAAGCTTTCACAAGAAGGAGAAAATTGATGGCAGAGACATGCTAGGATGTCATGGCATGAGTAAGAATGTTAAGAAAAAGTTCGTCAAAATTTTGACATGGGGCGTAGTAATGTACGGCACGGAAACATTGTCCCTGAAGCAGAACGATAGACGTAGATTAGAGGATTTTGAATTTTGCGTGTGGAGAAGGATGGAGTAAGTGAGGTGTGAAGAAAGGAAAGCAAACTAGAAGGTCAAGTGAACGGGATGAGGAGAAGAAGGAAGTAAACAGAAATTAAGAGAGGCTTGTTGTAGAGGAGGATTTTGGATTGAGTTTTGTTAAGAGCAACAAGATATTTGTGTCCATCCAAAATCTACCTTAATTAGCTAGATCTACGTAGATTACCTAATAATAATAATTAGTGTTTTTCAGAAGATGTCATGTTTGGTTGTAAATATCCCTTTTTTACTTCATAACCTACCTTTTGGATATTGTCTATTTCGTTCCGTTCCGTGCACTTATTAATGCGCTCGTGATTTCTTCGGAGGTTGGGGAAGTAATGTGTTTTTACCTGATGACTCCGGTTTAATTCCGTGTGATATCCATTGGAGACCCGTAGCTTCACCAAAACAGTGTGATCGTGATTTTTCGTGTACCAAATATTCTTGGGTAACGGCGCAGGGGAATGAACTGGCCCTCTTCCCCTGGAGCGTGAGTTTCTCAGGGAGCTAGGTAAATTGTTAGCAATTATTGAGCTCTCCTCGCATCTGTCAGGTTCATGTTTGGGTAAATGAATGGGGTCATTGGTCTATTTTCAGTTTCCTCCGGATTTTGAATAAGTGCGTCTCCAAACCTGTGAGGTGTGTTTTGTGTTCGTGCTGTTCGATACGACTACGTTTTTCAACATATTTCCTCTATGTAGGCCTGTGAATCCACTCTTAGTAATCTTAACTTCCTGAAATAATATATTTAAATAATTATGAATGCATTAAAAGAAGGTTTCGAATTCTCATTTATTTTTAACCTGAATCTTAAGTGTTTTAGGTCAATTCGTGGAAATATTATGATTTTTATTTTACGATTCATAAGTGTTTTAAAGCAGGCGATCATCAGGTATGCATTTTTTTTTTAGGTAATCTACCGGTTAAGGTAGGTTTTTGGATGGACCCAACTATCAAATAAACATTTTGTGACTCCCCACCTGGCAAACTAATCTATATCAGGTCCCTCTTCATCTCGGTGTACTTCTTTCCTCCCTTCATCTCGTCCAACATCCCTATCCTGTTCCTACCCTTACCTCGCTTGCCCAACATTCTCCCCTCTATTACCCTCTTCAACATTCCACTACCGCTCAATACGCCTTTCATCCATTTTTCCTGCCTCCATAGGATTTCTCTCAACAAACCCCTCTCCTCGCCCACCATTTCTAGTACTTCCTCATTTGTTTTCCTTTCGGTCCATTTCACCTTTTCCATTCTTCTCCACACCCACATTTCAAAAGCCTCCAATCTACGTCTATCCTCCTGCTTCAGCGACCACGTTTCCGCGCCGTACATACTAAGCTCCATATCAGAGTAGGTATGCATTTAGAAGATGAATTTGTTTGTACATTATCAATTGATGTGTTTATTAGCTGTCTGATAGTTGATAACTTAATCTATTCCAAGTGGCGAAATACCTTCAAGTAAACCAGTCCCCAAAGTATGCTGTATCTCAGGTGAAGAGAACATTAGCTCATGAGTACGTGGTGAATCTTTCTGAGAATAATGTTAATGGGAAGTTCGTTCCATTCGCTGTGGCAGATGTATTTTATGTAAATGCTGAGATTTTTTTCCTCCAATTTATGAGAAACCTTTCCCTTCCACCACGGAGAGTATTTTCGTATTTTCTTGGAAATATAGGCGAATCATCTGTATCAAATCCCTCAAACGAGATACACTTTCTTCCACTCCAGTGGACCCTTTCAATTTTATTGCATTCCATTTGATAACGTTAATTCTTTGGGTAGATTTGCGCGCAATCCTCTTTGGATAACGAGCGAAGACGTTTTTATGGCCAGAAGTTGTTTCTCCTGTGAATTTTGATTTAAATACTAGTGATTTCGCTTATGCGACTATTTTTCTCAAAGGAAAAAATGAATTCGTTGCAAATGTAGTGAATATGGAGGAGTTTGAGCGTTTTTCTCTAGATTTTGGCAAATGTTTCCTTACCTTTAATTTCGGGATGTAACTTAGGCTGTGTTGGCTTTATTAAGAGTGTTATAACTCTTCATTTAAGTGTTAATTTGATATCTGTAATCGCATATCATCCCCAAAATCAGAATATTTTCTTCAAAAGATATTTGACAAATATTTATAAGATGTTGCACTCAAAAATATTTCATTTTGATATTTGATATTAAGTTTTTTAACGCTCATTTACTTTATTATTTAAAGTAGGATAGAAAATAAATAGAAAAACATTTATTATGCTCTCTGATCTACAATAGTTTAACATTCAAGACGTTAGAAATTTTGTTTTCAAAAAGTCTTTACAATTCTAAAATATTGACATTTTTTTAAACTATCGCCAATGAAAAAATACCCGGTTTTCCTACGTGATATCGAATGTTATATTCATGATGATGCTCTGAATGATGATTACTAACTCGTTATAAATTAAAAACACAAGCATAAGGTTATTTCGATTAGGTGCGTGGTTTGAAAATTTATTTCAAACTCGGTACTGTAAACAACGGTCAGATACGTATAAAAATGTTGATACCAGTAGTTACGAGGGTAGGCTGAAAACGAATTCACATATACTTGTATACTACAAACAAAATGACCTTCAGAAAAACTCCTGGTGGCATGTGGAAGTACTATTTGCCCTCAACACGCATGCGCAGATTTGAGGGCGTTACATTCATCTAGTGTATTTTCAGAAGCGGAAGTATGGAGACGTGTTCTAGTGCTATATCGACGCGAGTTAAACAGCGTGCTGTAATCGAATTTTTAACTGCTGAAAAAGTGACACCTACTGAGATTTATCGTCGTTTAAATGCTGTTTATGGTAACAATGCAGTTGATAGGTCTAATGTAAATCGATGGGTAGTGAAATTTCGTGGTTGCGAGCCTGGAAAAGCCATAATTGTTGATGAAACAAGCAGCGGGCGTCCAATCACGGCCACGGATGATAAATATCGCAAACTCATCGAAGATTTGATTCAAAATGTTTGGCGAATCAATTAAAAACGTATCGCAAACCATATTTGTCGAGCTGGTCGTGTTAAAGGCAGCCTAGCGCCAATAATTTTGCAACATGACAACGTTCGTCCACACGCTTCAAGCGAAACTGTAAAGGCTCTGCGAAACATGAAATCTGAACCGATTCCACACCGTCCTTATTCCCCGACCTCGCGCCTTGCTATTTTTATTTTTGTCCTCGAATCAAGAGACACCTCAAAAGTAATAGTTTGACCTCGAACAATGAGGTGAAGGCACCTGTCAAGTTCTCGATTCGAGAAAAGTCAGAAGAGTTTTTCAGTGACGGAATGAGAAAAATTGTTACACGTTGGGAGAAATGTGTTAGCCTTAATGGTGACTATGTTGAAATAAATGATTTCGAAACCAAATAATTGTAATAAATAATAGATGGTAGCACTTTTTCACATTCCATATTCATTATGTTCGACTTCCACCACATCGCGCCTGAAGCTATTCAATTTGTGCTAAGGATTTTACTATAATGTACCTTTTGCACAATCTTGCTAATTTCTTTGTTCGCGGTCTACAAGCATGTGTGCATTAGTTTTCAGTCTACCCTCGTATATTATTATTGGGTTATTACCTTAGACATATTTCAAGAAACTGCGGGAGATACCTCAACAGTAACTTTTAACGGAGTCATCCGCTAACATGCATTTCATTGCAACAATTACAGAGTGTAAGGGTTATTACCTGTTAAGGTAGGTTTCGGATGGACACAACCTAATCTTTGTTAAAAAATACGTTGAAAACTGGAATTAACATATCTAGATGTTAAATGATGGAATTTCTAGAGATCTGTAGGCGAAATAAATATAGATTTATTAACCTATATGAATTTAGTTAATACTTATTATTGTTAGCATATTTTCTTTTGCCTAAGCATGTTTTTGGCACCTAATGTGTCCTATTTGAAGGCAGGTATATACATTATGAATATATACTTATAATATGTGTTTACGAAATATTGAAAATTATTTTGTATTATTTTACCTTAGCTTTATGTTAAGTTTTAGAAAATATGATGCACTAGCCACTGCATCATCCCAATCCCATTTTATGCTATGTGCTTGGAAATAAGTGCATGTACATATTTATTGTGAACTTACATTTATTGCGAATCATAAGTGAATTTCAAATTAAGCATGAAGTTGTGTGGAAATATTTATCAAATATCGTACAATGACATGTTTTAACCATTATTGACCTGGAGTTACGTGTTCCATATTTATTGCATGAATTTTGGAATATAATTTGATGGTAGAGTTTTTGAGGCTCTTGTTTCTTTAAAAGTTTAAAAATAAGAAGGAAAACTTTTTTCATGTTTTAACAATTTTTGTTTCTTAAACTGCAATTCTTAATGTTTAAATTTATCGTAGAACGTAACTGATTTTTTGCGCAGGAACAGACGGCGAGCACGGCCCGTCCTTCTGGGCTATTCAATGCCTTATTGCTGAGGTTATCCGCGGCGCAGAGCATGCACTATTTTTCGCGTTCGTAGGGCTGTTCAAGAAGAAGTTAGTTACTGATGAATTGAAGATTGAGACCTTTTCATCAGAATCGCTGGAATAATTGTGCGTCTTCCTTAAGGTACAAAATAAGTTCGTGAGTCCAAATTGAGTTATTTATAGGATATTGAAATGCCGTGGGTGGTAGATGTGGTGGGATTTAAGGGTTGGAAGAGGAGGTGATATATGGATGGCATCAGCCGTTGTGTAAGAATTATTTTTAAGGGTCTTACGAGAATTATTTTTTCGAAATGAAATGTAAATTATGGAAAGTTAGGAATGGACTTTTTAAACTTGCATTATTCCTTAAGATAATGCTTTTGTATTAGAATGGGTTCATGAAACATAGCTGTGGAAAAATACAAAACTGTCATAAATTTTCCCATAGTCTCCTGTCATTCTTTCATTTTCGTTCCAGTTAATACCTTACAATTAACATTTTTAACCGTTTACCTAATTTTCCTTGTCCTTTTGTATCTGATGTTCTGATTAATTAGGACTAAATTATGATCTGGATTTGTATCAGCTCCTGGGAACCTGCGAATTAATGTTCCTATTCCTATATCGGGGCGTAGTCATAATATAGTTATCTCTCTACAAACGTATCTCTGTGTTCCCAAGCATTTACTCGTATTCTCACTTCTATTACTGAGAGAAAGGAAGTGTTCATTATGCTTTAACTACTTCACCTACAGAACTCCATTATATTCTCGGTTATATCGTGTTTATAAACCGTATATTTCTACTTCACTCCCATCTCTCTCTTCGCCCACGCCCACCACCACGTCCCATTCCCCCTTTAACTGGCAATATTTTCTTCTAGTAATACCCACATTTATTTCCTCTAATTAATCGGACATACTGTCTTGTTCCTCCTTTATACGAGTATTTGGTGGTATGTAAACCTGGACGACGACAAAATTCGTTGATCCAGCTTTTACTTCGACTAGTGATATCATATTACTCAACCGCTCTAGATTTACGTCGCTTCTTCCTACCATTTCAATACTATATCTTTCCCCCTCGCTGAATATCTTCTTTATTAGTTCGTCTTCATCATTCAACCCTGAGTACGATGCACGAGTCGAGCATCGAAATGTCGGCCAATATAGAACCCCTGACCCGTGGTAAGACCCGAGAAAAATTCATCAAGCAAATACACCGGGAAAGCACCAGATCTTACTTCATCTTCTTTATACATTCCTCCAATTATCCCTTTAGCTTCTTCACTTCGACCTATCTGGCATGGGTGACCCTACCTGGAACGATTAGTACTGCTCCCATGACCTAAGACCTATTGTTTATCATAACGCATAATTCCTTCCACATTTCAAGGTTGTACTCTGTATGGGTAAGATTATAATATAATCAAGTTAATTAGAACTGAATTATCTTAAGATGAGTAACCAAATTTTTATTTATTTAACTTTATTTGGCATAAAGCATCTAATCATTTTGAATGTGTTTGCTTTTAAGTGAATAAATGTTGGATTATTCCTTTAGCATATCTTTTGCAAAAGATCCATCCTGTATGCTCGTTGAAGCAACTGCAAGGTTATAAATAACTTTTAAATCTATCAATTTCACAATAATATAGTTTTTAAAATTATTTAAATTTTTGGTTGGAGAAAATCTTTGTTGTTTAACCAAACGTAAACACTAAAGTGACTGTGGAAAACGGGAAATGTGCACACTGAAAAGAACGAACATGAAATAGGTATTCATTTTTTTCTGGGTATTCATTGTGACTTAGCTTAAATCCATCTCTCGCCACCGGCCTCGTCTGCTCAACCTTCCAAACCCTTCTTTAATCATCTGGCTTCCCCTCTCCTCAAGGAGCTCTTCTCAGTCTTCGAAATTCCGGCACTATTTCTTCCTCCCATTTCCTTTCTCTCTCTCTCTTCCATCACCCGCGCCCTCCCTATCGCCTTTCTTAATAGCTTTCGACATTACGGGAAATTCCGTCAGGTGGGCTCTTCGTCTTCCACTCAGTTCCTTCCCTATGTGCCCCTTTCTCCCAAAAATGCCCTAATCTCAATTCTGTGAAGTTCTTTTTTTATTTCGGAGAGGGATTTAGGGGATTGATGGAAAAATTTACAAAAATCGCGGAGGAAAAAAATGAACGTAGAGGACTCTGAGAAGGGGAGATGGTGAAATTTAATCATTTGAACTTTCTCGGGGCCCACTTTTGGGTGAATGGTTTGGTGATTGGTTCGGGATGCAGTATTTGGAGTCGAAAGGTTCGAGTATGCGAGAAAACAGACGGGAAAGTGAAGCTATGAGGTATTAAAATGACAGTCATGTTAATGGTGGAGACCCTACTGAGATAATGAGCCAAAGTGACGAAGTTTAAATGTCTGTGAGGGCGAACGGTTGAAAATGTATTTTTCGGTTATGAAGGTTGATGACAACGTTTATTTCGGTCTAATCTTACCATGTCCTATTCACTTGTTCCAGCCCAATGCATAATTTATTGAATACTAGAGGTCCCTGATGAATCGAATTTTGCATGTAGAGGCGTGATAAAACCGATTATGTTAAACACAAAATTACGATATGTGTGTTTGGTCTCTGAGGCATAAATACATGACGGTAAAGTATCTAGGCTTGGTAATATTTCTTGAGATTTATACACAAAATATTTTCTAAACTTTAGATTCAAAACCTTGCTGTGGTACCAACGATTTTAGAGGAGACGTTCGACTAAATACATTGGGCGAAGTTGATAGAAATATTGTAAAATATTTAGAAGCAGAATTTATTCGTTACTTGCTCAACAGTCAAAAACTTGAGGCAGTATTGGTGACAGAGGGATAATTGGGTTGAACCGGAAGTTGTTGGGATAAGTGATAGAGACGTGGTAGAGACGCAGGAGAGACAGGTGTGTACGTTCTCTCTCTCTCGAAATCTAAGAAACATGCTAATACATCCTGATTGTATCCCAAGTTCCTCTGTATTAGTACTACTGCATTACTTCAATGGATACACTCATGTCTCTCCCCTTCCTAAACCCAAACTGATCATCTCCTAAGTGATCATTTGCTCTGCTCTCCATCCTTTTGTTAATGATCCAGAGAACAACTTTGGCTGTATGAGAAATTGAACTTATTTTTCTGTAGTCCTTACCATTTTTGGAATAGGAACTAACACTGGAATGATAAAATATTCCGGCCAGAATTCTTCCCCATAGATGCTACGAGTTAGTCCATATAAACTCTTCCTCCCAAATCATCCTTAACTTTTAAGTAGTTCCGCAGGGATGTTGTCTACTCTCATGGCCTTATTCGATTTCAATCTCTTAATGTCCTTTCTATCTCAACGTCGAGTAACCCTGGGCCTCATTTACTATATTTTCATCTACATCATATTCTTTTTCTATGTAACCTAGCTAGCCCAAGTTCTTTATCATACAGTTATTCAATATATTTCTTCGAACTCAATTAGATCTATTCTTATTCAACTATTATTTCCTCGACGTGCCTCTTATTGATAACATAGATTTTCCCTTCATACATAGCAAGCGTTAAATAGAACGGTTAATGTTATGTTATTCATTGGCTTAGGTAAAATTTAAAGAGATTTTCAATTTGAGTAATGAGATGGTAAAGCACATGCCTTTGTAACGTTAAATTGTAAAACGTGGTAATTGATGGCTGTAGCAGTTATTCATCGGGCCAAAAATATCTCATCTCCTATTTTACGTCAATACTGACTTCGGTGTACGACTGGCAGGGACATCGTTTCCGTCGCTAATAATATCGTCGGTGAATCTGATTTCACTGAAGAGTAGCTCGGCGTCTTTATTATCATAGTTTGGAAGAAAGGTGATCTTGTCTCCAAGGAATAGTTCTGCGGAAGGGTTCGTTTGCTTCTATTCTGCCTGCGTGGTCCAGTTAGGATTCGGATAAAGAATTCCGAAAAATCTTACTGCCGCTTTAACTATTGATTTTTGACCTTGCATAGGTAGCCAGATGCAAGTCATGTAGTAAATCGGAGACCACAATTTATGGTTATGTAAAATTTGTGCTCATCATTATGCTCGGTTACTTGTTTATCAAAGAAAAGTATCCCTCCAGTTTTGAATAATAGGTGACTGAGATATCACTATAATGTTTTACGTTGTGTGACGTCATGGTTATAGCGCCATGGATGCAAAATTAATCCATGAATTCAATAGAAAACTTGAATTGAGTATTGGGTTGGAATGAAATGAAAAATTAAGAAATCTTATTTTAATATGGTTTCATTGTACAAATATAATCTTAAATAATTCACGGTTATTCTTACGGATATCGAATAGGAAAGATAAATTTAATTTTCATTGCAATGAGTTCGAAATGTAGCCCTAACTGCTAATAGCAATGCTTCGTGTCGGAATAGTAGCTTGTAGGGTTGGGCGTTCCCGAGTTTCCAGGTTCCCGGGTTTTATCCCGCGTGATGGTGATGGACCCGACCCATTAAAACCCAAGCTGTGTCATTTTCTGATAACATACCCAGAGTGAATTTCACTTGCTATACAGTGTTAGGTAAGCTAAACCCTCGCCCATCACACCCTACTAACGTCTTTTTGTTAACGCAATTTACGTTCGTGAAATGATGCTTGTAACGCTTTTATCTCCGATTGACCATTCTTATTAAAAATTGCGTTTATTCCCTCATAATTCCAACAGAAAGATTTGGCGTCTAGACATTGGAGCTCAGTTAATAACAGGAATGAGTAGTCCCTCGATGCTCGTTGGCTCAGTGGGTTGTTTCCTTTTATTTGACGACAGAATCGTTTCCTTCACGTTCTCCCCCGGACATGTGGTGAGCAAAGAGAGGGGCGAAATAAATTCTCTCTCTCTCTATGGCGTTGATGGTGGCTCTTCCTCCGGCCCCTGACGCATCAATGCCCTTCCAATGTCTTCTTTCATCTCTTTCTCCTTTGTCTCGCTTTCCACGTTATCATCTCTCGCTCTCTTTTCACTTTCGCCAACTTGTTCCGGGGAGATATAACCGTCAATCAAGTTTGAGAGGAGCACTAACCCTAGTTTTATTTATTTGCCCTTTTCTGAGGAGAAAAAGATATATTTATATACATATATATATATATATATATATATACACAAACACTAAGATAATAAATATTACACACACAGAAACATAAAAGAAGGACACTTACAGTAGATATTTACGTTTCGACGGCACGGCCGTAGTCATCAGAATCGTATATATATGTATATATATATATATATATGTGTGTGTGTGTGTGCGTATAAATGTGTGAAAATATATATATATATATATATATATATATATATATATATATATATATATATATATATATATTTGTGTGTGTGTGTAGTGATATTCGGTTTGTTGCTGGGAAGGGGGTTTGTGTGGCCTCATGGACGTAATCTTGGATGTCAAGGGACATCAAATGAGTATTAGTAGCTTGTGGAAAAATACTCTTTCCATCATCCCATCGATCCTTTACTGTCTGTTTTAGTCATCTACTGGCTTCATTTTTTTATCTGTGTTCCTTTTCCCTTCATCAATCGTTACGAAGCGATATTTATGCAGGCATTAGCCCATTATGTAATTTTTATAAATTGTTTCCAACCGAAGAATTTCTGTAACTTCAGCCGGTATTTTTGTTTTTAAACATATAATCATGTATATTCTTACCGGTTTGACAATTTATCAATGTCTTCTGAAATGCAAAGGGCTATTTAGGGAATAAAATTTAAATAGCTACTTAATAGTATTCATTCGCTGTTTATTGGAACTTGCAGGGGAACTATTTTAGACAATAATAGAATATCACGTCTTTATGTAACACTTCATGATTACATCATTTTAAGGGCACCTAAGAGCGCTTAAGACTCTCTTCGATTAGACGTAGTGTTTGGCAAATATTTGACTATGTAGGCCTCGTATGTTTAGGGAAACAATCGAGGTAGCCAAGCAGTCATCCAATTAAAATGGGGAAGGTGGGTGTCTTCTCAGTGCTATGTGTAAATGATAGCTAATAATCTAATTTTAAGTTTGATATATTTTCTAAATTTAAAATATGGTGAGCAACGGTCAACGATTGTCTCAGAGAGACACATAAACAAGTGTAGTGCCAAAAAGAAAAGTACTCTTGAGTTTCTGAAGGTGTTCTCCGTGGAAGAAAAACGTTGAAATTTTAAATTGCTCGATTAGAAGCGGGATGTCCCCGTAAGATTTTATTCCGTATTTTTCTCGGTTATTTCTCAAATTATGCCTTTAGGATTCTAAATATGTATGTGTTGACATTATTATACTCTTAATTTTTAAACAATATGGTCTTCGCTCTTATATCCAAGTATAGTTGCTTCAGTTTTATAATTGTTAAATTAATTTTTTTCTAATAATTAATTCTTGTCAAATATCTTAATAAATTCTATTCGAATATTTAAATCAATTCTGTTTGAACATTCAAAACGTATGTTTTAAAGCATTAGTGGAAGACTATTTCGTGATTTCACAAAATGTTGCCAAAATTCATATTTTCAGCTAAATATGTTGACTTGCAGTGAAGGAATTTTAAAGAACATAGTACTTCTTTTAAGAACCTATTTCGAATGAGTTTACTTCAGCAGATGGGGTAAGTTTCAAATGTCTAGTCATAGTTATTGGAGCTTATGGATTATGCTCCAATCGGTTAGATTTTATTATTCTGCAATATAGAAACGTTTTTGTTCGATCCGTGCCCGAACCATGGTATAATGTATATTCTCGGGTTATCATTGTTTTCGACTATATTTTTGTAAATTAATGAGAAATAACTTCTTCATAGCCTAATGAGGATTCGAACTGAAATTAAAAATTGAGGGAAGCCTTGTGTTAAGCGATGCACAAAAATTTCATGAACCTTTTATTTCCATTTTCATTGAGAGGATTAATTTTAGTTTGGAGTAATTATATTAACATGCATGGTTGGAAACTCACCAGTGAAATTCACGAAATAGTGAAAACCAATTTTGAAAAAGTTTTAGAAAAGACTAAAATCGAAATAGTTCCGACGGATGGAAAACATTTGTAAACATTTATAATGGTTTCAGGTGTATGACCTACTTTCTATTTACGATATACCGGCAAAATATATTAATAGTCGAGGCGAAAGTATAAATCGGAAGGATTCAAATCAACACTTTCGCATTGTATTTATTACTCTTTTATCTCTCCCCCGTGAAGTATCTATCCGAAACGTTTTCCACACAGCGTCCATGCCACGGTGTCACTCAGCTCGTTTGATGCATCGTAGAAATGGCCAAGTTTTGCTTCATTTTTAAAGCAATAAAAGTATTTATGAAAAAGCAAGCATCTGTATCTCTGTGACCAACAAAAAAAGCCCAAATCTCTTTCATGAATGTGATAATTTAAGTGGAATACACTCAAACCCCTCATTTTCCGTTTTTGTTTTGTTCAAAGTGGTTTCTCCCCCACACTGCACCGTTCTCTTTAATTGCCCAGTTAGCAGGTGCTTTCCGTATGGAAATTGCCTCTTATGCATTTGAAATAAATTCTTCAAGTAAAAATAAAGTTTTTTTCCCTCCTTGTGAAAGATATTTAAATTCATTTTTGTTTTTACTTTGGAAAATAAAATCATCTTCCGAATATGTTTCCACTGTATCTGAGACGCCTTTCCAGTATCTGGCTTGCGTACATCACGCGTTTTTCCCTAATTCTGCAGTTTAACTAGAAATTCTTTGAAATGGTTGTTAATTTTTCGGTTTACTGTGTCATTCGACATGGGTAGTTTGATAGCATATATCGGAGAATTTTGGGCAACCGAGGTAAGGGCAGGAACAGGATAGGGATGTTGGACGGGATGAAGGGAGGAAAGAAGTACACCGAGATGAAGAGGGACCTGATATAGATTAGTTTGATAGGTGGGGAGTCACAAAATGTTTATTTGATAGGTGTGTCCATCCAAAAACCTACCTTAAACGGTAGATTACCTAATAAATAAATAAATCGGTATTGCAGGATATTAACGCTGTTTGTAATAATTTTCATGAGTCCAATGGAGAAAGAGAAAGAAGTACTGGAGAAATAATGTTGTGGAAGATAAGGTGGTGATTTGATCAGCGATTAATAATGTTAGCTGATAAATAAGCGATTTGATTTTTTCGCAGTAATTTACAGTTGGAGTATGATATTGCATTCATAGTCTGCACTATTCATTTAACTTCGAAAATTAGCAGGTAGCGAATACATCGATGCTCATTTCTTGGCATACCCTCTGGTAATGAATGTTTCCTTTCAGGTCATTAGTTTTCTTGAGAGAGATTTTCATGTGCAGGATACGGATCCGGATAGAGAGGTATAGAGGGACTTATATGCAGATACAGGTCACATTTTAGTACAAATGAAGTCCGACGTCCGATTCATGAATTGATTCATTCAAGAAAAATGGGAACATATCAATAAACGCATATCGGAAGCCTCTAACGAAACTTAAGTTGCGGCCTAATTAGGAGAAGGATACGGAAACTGTGATTAATAGACGATATGAGTAGGAAGATAGAGGAGAGGAGGAAATGGAAGAATTTAAACACTGAATTAGATAATAGTAATTCAAAATAAATAAATAGCATACTTAGGCTGGAAAATAATAGGGCTTATATTATCATATAAATTATCTTCTAGGGAAATGAAGTTCACAAAGTTTACGAAGGTGAGGTGAAATTGATGCGCCTTGTTGGAAAGTGAAATCAATGTCACAAAGTAAGAAGAGAAATTTCGAGAACCCTCTCAAGGGTGGATTAAACAGAGATGGAAGGAATAGATGATCTATGCGGATAAGATACTCGACAGATGAGTTTAGACATCAGAAGAGAATGTGCCCCAGTTGGTGAAAACTCAACCACTGGCATATTGTTGCATGATAGTATTATGGCTTAGGGAATTGAAATGAAGTAGTTCAGGGAGGATAGATAACATCACCAAAGTCCTCAAAAACGGAAAGGACGAGTTTTTCATGGAACATGTCATGGGACATTTATGAGGATGGAACTCTGCCGGAAGATTTTATCAAATCAGTATGATTTCCTATCCCCAAAAAATGGGCTGCCTTATGGAGAGGAGAAAGACAAGGATGCTCATCATCAGTCTACTTTTCAACGTATATCCGGAAGAAATGATAAAAAAGTAAATGGAAGAACTGGAGATTTGAATGAATGTCAGTGATTAATTCATAAAATCGATTAGGTTTGTAGTTGATCAAGCTTCGTTTAGCCAATCAACCAAGGGGTTACAATCATTGCTGAGCGCAGTAGAAAATCATAGTGATCAGTATGGAGTGAAAATTAATACTCGTAACAACAAAACTTAGGTTGTGAGATTTTTGAGAAAGTGGAAAGCTAAGTTTAACGTTACAACATTAAGGCAACAACTAGAGTTGATGGAGCAGCTCAACTGGCTTGACAGTTTTTTTGGAACAAGATGGTTGAAATATTGGGGTTATAGAAGAAGAATTTCGTTAAGCAAAGCAGCTGGTATAAGAAAAAGAGAATTTATGACTGGGACGTAGAGTAATGTTAAAGAGAGACTCATTAAAGCTTGCATAGGGAGCGTGGTTTTGTGCTGCGAGGAAATATTGTCGTTGAAATGAAGCAATAAGCGTGAACTATCGAATATCGAAGGACTTTAAAATTTGGGTGTGAAGAGTAATGGATGTAGTAAATGGAAGTAAAAGAAGGGCGTGGCAATGCAGAAAGAGGATTGTTGGGTGACATTTAAATGTAGCAGGAAAGGTGAATGAGAGGAATTTGATTTGGAAATTGATTATTGAAGACTGAGATTTTGAAGGTGGGAATTAAGTCAACTCATGAATAGGTAGATTAGGGCTAAGTTGGTTGGGATGAATGTAGAGAGATGGGACGTATGCAGAACTGAAATTGTATTTATTGTAATGTCGGATATGTTTTTGTTCTGTTTGTAGAGACAAAGAGATGTATCATTTTTTTCAGTGTCTGTCCATCCTAAACCTACCTTGGACTTAGAATAACAATATTAATAATTAATTCAAACATAACTAATTAATAAAACTTTTATAAAAATACGTCATAACATCAAAAATCGCGCATTTCAGCTCCTCAACTCCGATGTTTAGGTCATGCCTCCACCTATATTCAAAAATGCATTTGCTGTACCTTAGAATGTTCGTAAACCTTACTAATTAATTTCAGTAATCCATCCACGTGCCGTCATAAGTCATTTTCTTTGGGGTTTTAATGCCAGAAATAACAGTTTTACACTCGGATAACTTTTCAAGTTTGACGAGGTGAAGTCCCTTAAAAAAAGTATGGGCTGTTTGAAAAATATGTAAAAAAAATTCCTTAAAAATTCTGGAGATATATTTTGGGGAAACTTAACTTTGATCGAAAATTCGCGGAGTTAAAAGCAGCGGTTGTAATGAAAGAAGGTGGTGGCACTTTGAAGTTCCGTCTCAGGACTTAATTTGTTTCCCTTGGCGTTTTGGAGATGACGCGACAAGAAGTTTGGCGTGGAAGTTGTGATGCTTTGGAGATGGACCAGCGGAAGAGTGGAGTTTGCTTGATTGTGAAGCGGTGGAATGTTGGGGGATTTCGAGTAGGAAATAGGAGGTGCCAAGAAACCCTAATTATCGACTTTGCTCTTTTGCTGGTTTTTCAAATTTTAAATAATTTAATAGCGTTCATTAGTTTCCTTCCTTTAAAAAATTATATATTTCTGGAAAAATTGTGAACTTCACTTGAGGTAGACAAAAGAGAAGTATGCATCGGCAATATGTTGATTGGCCTGGGTGTGTCTATAATCCATTACAGAATAATCATCAGGAGGAATGTTCTTATATTTCATAAATCTGCTGTTTTGGTGAAATTCGGATTTTTTTGGCATAAAAAATTGCCCCAGTCCCTCCCGGAGGGTTTTAATTAATGTTCCGAATGATAGGACGAGAACATGAGCTAATGCGTCCAGGATTAACTTAAGAAGAACATGAGTGAGACAATATTTATACCTCGTTAAAAGATGCTCCCGGATTTTTTGTATGGTTAAAATTATAATACTGTGAGGGTGCATATTAATGTTTGGGTAATTTTATTTATTCTCAAGAAATAGGTTAAATTATACCCTAACATATTATTAGTATAGAGTGAGTGTAGGCAAAAGAGAAAATGTGCTGCATAGGTATTTAACTTCTAATTCTGGCGCTAAAATAATGAAGGCGATGGCGAGAATTACCAATTGGTAATAAATTGAAATAATGCAATATTATGAAAACATTTAAGCCATGCAAAATATGTTGCCATGAATACTAGTTATACCAAGTCTTTTCATGACGGCACGAAAGTTAAAATATTTATATATATATAGGCTTCTAAGGAACAGCGTTATAAAGAGATGGGGAATAAGAAGGACCCTCATCAAGCAAGTTTCAACGGACAGATACCCAGGATAAGGAGACATGCTTTCGTTGTCAAAATACTCTTGAAGTTCACGCCTATACTTTATAAACCCCACTGAATCCTTCATCAAATAAAATGTTCAAATTAATCGCCTTGAACTCTAATTTATCTGGTTATTAATTTCCTGAGACTTTTTTGATGTTCTTTTAATGATAATCGCTTCTTCGTGCATATTTATATTAGCAAATTAAATTAAACATGAACATTCTCTCTGGGATAAAATATGATCCGTGAGGAATTTTGTCGTCCATATAATTGTGTGGTCGTCTTATTTGTAGTAATTAATCTAATTTCATTGATTTTAAATTGCCCTTTGTATGTTAAATCATCACTCTATGATTACATATTTAGCTCTAGAAAATATTTTCAATGCCATTGAATATTGCAAAACTTTTAAAAGTTAAATTTTGTCGATATAAAATTATGAAGTTAGTTCGGAGAAATTGTGCTAAAACATTATCATCTATGTGTTCACTTTGGCTTTCATCAATTTTACCAAACCAAATTTTTGCTTATGGTGAAGTAATTTTGAATTTTATATAAATAAGTTAGGTGGTATTGTTCATTAGGTGCTCCACCAATTTTTTTCTATTCCCGTGTAGGTTGAAATTTTTACTTTTTTTGTAGATGTGTCAACGACTGCTATTTTGTATGAATATTTTTTTTAGATAAGTTCGAATTTCTTCTAATTAATTACTCTAGTTAAGTATTTTTAGGTATCTGGCAATAATGTAACGTGCAAGTAATGATAAATTATGGTACCCAGTTCCATGCCGTAAAAGAAAATATGTCCAAAATATAATACTTTCAGTTGAATTAATTCAAACTATAGTAATTGGTCCGCAAGAAAGATATAAGTTAAAGTTTGATAAAAATGGGAAAGCCTTATATTAATGATGTTATTTCTAGTTTTCCTTAAATAATTACCTATGACGATGAATCCAAGACTTTTAACAAGGTCAGAGTTAATTACTTTAATTTAAAATACCTTCATTCAATGATGGCTTATTAGGTTTTATTCTCATGCTGAATAAATTAGCATCGTCTTAGAGTTTTGTATTACGTTAAATGTATAATTAAAGATATTGCGCATGTGGCGTGGTTATTTATAGAGTTTAAAATTACCAATGGACGGGAATAACCAAGAGTCTAAGGTTTTGTCCTTCTCGTCTTTTATCTATCTTTCCTCTATCGTCTTTCTTTTTTTGCTCCACTCCAATCGTGTGTGTGGTGCATGGTGGTTGATTCCTCTGGTGTCTGTCATTTCCTCAGGTAGATGTCTGTGTAAATTTTACTCTCCCTTCGTCTCCCATCACATCGGCGTTCGTCGCATCTGACCACTCTCAGGCTCATTCCCTCCAGGATAATCCAACCCTATTGAGTTGTTTTTTGCACTGCGCACCCGATTCGAATCTTTGGATCCAGGCATTGTTTTGTCCTCACTTCCTCCTTCCCATTCGTTTCCGAGGTTACCATCGGAATACTGAGCGATCCGTGTTTGTTTCCATAGAAAATCGGATGCCTGTTGCGATTCCTCTCCTCGCCTCGCATTTGCCTATCAGGAGCGTGAAAAGCAATCTCTCGATCTGCCAGTTTAGTCTATGATTAACACTCACTCTCCATCTGTGTGCTTTTGCTCTTTCATTCCTCAAATAATAGCATCGAACCGTCTCCTCAAGACAACACCTCCGTGAGGTTCGATTGTATTGATTTACTGAGGTACTGTTTTTGTCTCACAATGGGATAGCTGGTAGCACCAAGCTCTTCCAATATTGTGTGGGTTGCATAAAAACATATTAAAAATTTTAAAATGCCGAAGTAAATGACATGATTTTTGTTAGAGTCCTTTATTAAGGCTTAACAAATCACGACGAAAAATGTAATTTCAGTTTTTTTTGCAATAGATAAAATAATGCTAATTTTGAATAAGGTTTTTCGCGGTTATCACTGCAGGAATGATGAACCGGGAGATCGATTTCCTTAAGTCGGATGCTTGCTTACCTCTTAGACTATTATCACAATAGAAAATTACACGCAGCTTTAAGCTCATGGATTAATTCCAATTGTTTGCAAAAATAAACTTGGAGGTAGGAATAGTTGCTTTCTTCAGTGTCATGTTGTTTCATTTTTATGGATTGATATTTAAATTACAAATTGTGTGACTTAATACAGCAGGGTATTGCAAATCATTTTATTAATTCTGATTTCTAATTGCTCGACGCCATCAGAATCAGTCCAAATGGATACAGCAGTCATCTTAAGCGGATAAAAGATCTGAAGATGACGTTGTACGTCGAAACCCGGGTCGTGTGTTTGTGAAATAAATCTGTGGAATTACAAAGTATTATTTTATCCGCTTAAGAATGAACCGATTCCATAAAATAACGCCTGAAACCATCGATTACAGCAGTCATCGTTGCATTGCAAGCAGGCATTTGTAACCTAACAATTACGACTAGTACGTAAACAAATACTGCGTACTTCTTTCCTCCCTTCATCCCGTTCAACATCCCTATCCTGTTACTGCCCTTTCCTCGTTTGCCAATACGCCTTTCATCCATTTTTCCTGCCTCTATTGGATTCCAGATTAACTTATAATAATTTCAATTTGATTCTTTGAATGAGGGGAAATTCTAAGATGAATTTTGTCTTTTATGCTTGTGGCCACGAAGGATGAGCCAAAAAACGACACTGACCCTAACAAAATGTGAAAGTATAAACCTCATTTATCATATTATTATTAGGTAATCTACCGGTTAGGGTAGGTTTTTGGATGGACACAACTATCAAATAAATATTTTGTAACTCCAAACAAAACCCAATCCAGCAACGTAAACTATATCAGGTCCCTCTTCATCTCTGTGTACTTCTTTCCACCCTTCATCCCATCCAGCATCCCTATCCTGTTCCTACCCTTTCCTCGCTTGCCCAACATTCTCCCCTCTATTACCTTCTTCAACATTCCACTACCGCTCAATACGCCTTTCATCCATTTTTTCTACCTCCATATTATCATATTATGTGGCATTAATAAATTGTGACTTCGCTTTATACTCACGGTATTCCCTAACGAAGGTTAACTTCATTCCTCATATCTAAGCCTTATCAATATATTTTCTCAAATATCTCCAGGTATTATTTTAATTAATCTTCAGTCTCATCAAATCTTCAATAATTTCAAATTGCTTTTCAACCTTACCTTTGTTATATACCAACTTCTTTAATAACATTTTCCCAAAATGCAAAATACAATAAATGCAGTTGATCAGTATATGACTGATTCGAGAATTTATCCATTATTTCCAGGTAAGGGTCGAATATTACGCGAAGTCGACTTAAAATCTTCAAATTACGGTTGGTTATGAATGACGGCTTAGCTGCAAACGTGAATTCAAGAGGCCTCCCCTTTGATGCCGCATGCTGACGGATACGGGGAAAAATAGTGAAGGTGAGTGGTTCGATGACAGAGCAGTGACTTAATGTTTCCGCTTGTGATCCCGTAAGATATTGCCCTGGGCTTTGCAGTGTTCTTTTAGATTGATATCCGAGTATGTACTCCTGTGTTTGAAATGAAACGAAGAATTAGAGGTTTCGTAGTTTCCAATACATTCTTACTGGATTGAACACCTGGAATCCTACGATAGTAAGTATTGGTTTCGTTAGATGCAACTAAGCAATATATCGCGTCCATTGGATCGTTTGTGATAGCTGAATGGTTATTCGTTACGTGGCTGCGCGGTATTCTCGTCATACGGATGCGATTTGAAGAGGGTTTTCGCTGGTAGAATCAGCTTTAGGATACATTGAACATTCGCCCCTTTAAGCACGGACGATAAGAAAAGCATTTTGCGATGGTTTCATAAAGGAAAGGGCTGTCGGGAATCCAGGAGGTACCCTTTCACCTCTCTTGTCATCAGAGGTTGTTCCAATCACGCCCTCTCAATTCCCCCTCCTCCTTCCGGGCTTCCAGGTGCACGTGCTTCCACGTACTGCCCTCATAAAGGAAAATACGTTCCCGATCCCGCACCCTTTCCCTCTCGTGATACATTCTTTTCATGTTCCGCCCTCCGCATCTCTGACTGTCAAACCTTCGACATTCCCTAACCTGCGAAGGAAAATTCACCTCCCTACATTCTCCTGCACCCAAACCACAGAAAATCTTAAAACTTCTTTTGTCTTTTATCCTCACCTTTACCTCAATTTCCTCGGAAAATAATAAAAAATATCCTCATTCCCGTAGTGTCCCAATAATATCTTTCTCAGAATTCACCCCACGTATCGGCCTCTCTTTATTTCTGACCCTTATTTCCTCCTTCTCCTTTTCTGTCCCACGCCTTTCTCTTCCTCTTTTTTTTCTCTCCAATCTTTTTTCTTCACCCCTTTCGCCTCCTCCTCTTTCCCGTGTTCTTAGCTTCAGAACTTCTTCTTCCGACGCAACCTGGAGGTCGGTTGTGAGAGTGAGTCGTGGGCCTTTTACTTTTCCTCTTCACCCTCAAAGCCTCCCTTAACTCCATTTCTCTACCATCACATCGTCTCTCTTCCTCTCTATCATTATTCTTTTTAGATTCAGGATGTCCCTTTCTAAGCGAAATCTTTTCCCATGCGAGGTGCTTTCAAGTTCCAAGTTATCAACCATTATTTTTTATAGAGACTAGGAGTAGAATTAAATATGTGTTAAAGATTAAAATCCGAGGACACTCATTACGAGTACCAACATTAATGGCTTTCCTCTAGAAGCATGGGGTTAGTATAGCTTCCGCTAGAATTAGAATCCTTTTCACAAATTAATATGGTGCCGTTGAGTGTACAAGAGTAGCGAGGCCAATTATCTCCGCTCGCGTTAAATAACACCCATCAAAATTCATTGTCAATTGAGTTAGACAATGGCATTGATGTGATAAATGCTCATTCATACGAGCGAGGGTTCAAAGAACGTCTACGTTTGGTGACAACGTAACCATTAAGCCTTCACCCTAGAACGTATTTTTCGAGTTAGAGGTCCCTTATTAAGTATTTATTATCACGTTATTTTTTACACAGTTTTTATCACTTCATGCCATAATAGATGAGCCAAGAGACAACAGAAGTTGGTCAAAACCTGTTTCATCGAATGTTCAATTGATTTCATGTTCCTGGGAATTTGCGAGAAAAAGATTCCTCAGTACAAGCGTAAGCCAATAATGCACCCTTTCCTAATTATTACGCTTGTACATTATTAGGCCTAGCCTAGTAGGGTACAACCAAGTACCCTACACTGCATTCGAAAGGGTTGTTCCTGCGGGACACAACTTGCATTTGGTGTTCATGATATTCTTATTTCGGGAGAGAGGATATTTCAGTGGACGCGGTTTTTTTAGTTTTGAAGAAAGCCTTTCGACAAAGTACCTCATAGTAAAATTCTTACAAAGATAGAAATGTATGACATCGATAAAAATATCCTGGGTTGGATTAAAGACTTTTGAATGGCCTGGTACAAAGAGTATTCATAGAAGTAGTTAGCTCAAATGCAATAGAAGTTACTTCAGGTGTTCCCCAGGGAAGTGTCATGAGTTCCCCCGGAACCTCTTTTATTCCTACTTTGCGACTTCTGAGTTTAATGTCGGAGTTAATGACTTGACTACGGAGTTAATGACGACATTAACTCCGTAGCCACTAGTAAGATACGCTTGTTTGCCGTCGATGGTGGTTTACCGTGGTTTACCGCGGTTTACCGCGTTATCTGTAATACTGAGGACACAGAAGCTGCATCAGATGACCTTACTGCCATACAACGCTGGTACAACACTTAGAAATTAGAAATAAACTTTAAAAAGTGTTTTGACGGATTTTTGGAGAAAGAGCGATTTCCTCCCAAACGTCCACTGCATCGGGAACACCGAAATGGAATGTATAGACTCGATTAACTTCCTGGATACTCGATAAATAAAGTCACTGACGACCTCTCTTGGGTGAAACAAAAACGGGGAATATTTGGGCAAGTTAACAAAAAATCAGCATTTATTAGAAGGGTACTGGAAGAACGTGATGAAAAGGTCAAAGAGAAATGTTATCTTTCGCTGGTTAGGCCTCATTTAGAGTATGCTGTTAGTATATGGGACCCTCACGAAGTTGGGTCCCATAGTAGGGTCCCGTAGTGGAGCAATATTTGTAAAACTTTATGATTAACGGAGTAGCGTATATTGGAGGAGCTAGACTGGAAATCACTCGCGGAGCGAAGGTTAAATTAAAGATTAAATCTCTTGCATAAATTGGAAGGAAGGCTCTTTAACAGTGATGTGGAAAATGTATCATTACCCCCCATCGTACTACGGTAGAAGGGATCATGTCAATAAAATCAGATAGATTAAGTGTAGAGGAGATAGATTTAAGATGTTATTTTTTCCACGAACGATAAGGAATCAGAATATCATTTCCGACCACGGGAGGGGTCATATTCTTGTCAAAATTAGTCCGTATGCATTCACCCCCGGCCACACACCATAGAGGTGGCTAGCAGAGTACTAAAATACATAAACTCCTTCTTCAATTCCTTCTACTTTATGCCTCAGTATTTCCTATTCTGACTACTTCAAATGTCCCCCACCGATTCCCTCTTCATGCCACACCCGATATCTCTTCGTTTACTACCTTCCTTTCCATCGCATCCGTTTCAATCTTCACTGTAGCCCATCTCAGAAGCCGAAAATTTACTATCATCCTGTTTCCTCGGAGACGAGGTTTCTGAACTCTACAAAGCTTCACTTCTTATGAAAGTTTCACTAACATTTCATTACATCTTTATTAAGAGTTTATGTCAACAGTTACTCCTCCGTACAGGTTTCTTTGAGAAAGCAAACCTTCCATGAACGGTTACATCTGGCCTAAAAGCACTTCCTCATTAATACTACGAACGTAAAAATTCACCCATTCATTTTTCAGCATAATTTCATTCGCTTTTTACTTCCGAGTTATTCCGAAGAAATATTATACTTTTCATCTTCCATGGCCGCTACAATTTCTATCCCGCATTTCAGTGTGCTGCTATTCTTTTTCATTTAGTTGCTTTATGTAAACCGATTTGTCAAATATCTTTATTATGAATTTATTTCTTACTTTCTGTCAATTATTCCTGAATAACTGCGTTCCCTGTAAATCTTACGTTTCAATTAGATCTCTCCATCGGTCTCATTTCTTACTACTACATATATTTTTGCTATACTTTTCCACCAATACTTTTTGATAAATATTTTCATGTAATTTCTTCTCCCTAGCTGCCGTTTTTATTTCACTTTCCTATTATTTTAATTATAGCCATATTTAATATTACTTGTTCTAATAATGAATTCTCGTGATTCTTTATTTATGTATTATCAAATTTCCTCAATTTTTTCAGTTTATTTCTAAATTCTTGTGCATCAGCTATGTCATTGAATAATATGAGTATTCAAACAAATTTTTATGCGTTCCAATTTCCTGAACCTCTTTCATAATTATGTAACTCTTGAGAGCAGTACAATCTGTATACGCACGTGTGATACTTTAATTAAAAGGGGATCTCCTAAATCCACTCATTTTTATGATTTATTCTCCACTTAATTTTTTCAAATGATTGTGATATGGATAAAATAATTTTACTGATGGCGGCGTTTGGAAATGAATTGTATTAGCGTAAGAAGCTTTTAAATGAAGAAGGGAATTAATCTCAGGTTCATTAATTAAAATGGGAGAAAAGTTATTTGTTAAAGCTAAAACATGGATCACAGGGAACGGAGAATGGAGATCTTATACATGTGGACGGGGTGGTGAAATCAGCTGGAACCAGGGGAAAATAAACGATGAAGTTTTTATACAGGATGGGCGAAGAGGGTCATTTGCTTGAATAGCCATCCCTTTAGTTAAGGCGTATTTGAGGTTACTAACTGTGATACGAACTCTTTGTGTTTGCTAGTTTGATTCCACTGCTCGATATATGCCTGCCATACCCTTCGTCCAGCTCCTAACGTTAGATATAACTGATTCAAGCGAATCTACCATGAGCAAACATCATCGATGCCGCCAGTACTGATGGAGGGGTTCCGGGAAGCCTTTGCGCCACACCAAGGTTTGTTTCCTGTGGTGGGATTTCCCAAATGCCTGATATGTTTACTCGGCTGACGTTTTTCTTTATGGCTGTCCGCCTGGCTTTCTCCCAAAGGGACTCGAGGTTCTGTCATCCCAGTATCTCTTTACAGCCTTTTAAATTTAGCTCTCATTCCTTTATAATACAACGGATCTCCTGCAAGCTGTCTGCGTCTGTCTCCCAAATTCTGTTTTTTTTCCTTTCCATCAGTCTTCACTGGAGACCAATCCACCCTCGACTCCCACTTCCCCCATGAAACTGCCTTGAAAGCCTTCCATTTCCTTCCCCTACCTCATCTTCCCCTACATATGCCACCTAACCCTTTCTCTCTCGCCTTACTTTCCATTTTCATAACCCCCATTTTCACACCCCCGCGCCTGCTATTTTTTCTCGGGCCATTCTTCTCGCAAGACATCATTTCCTCATCCCATTTCCAGTCATGAGACCCGTCCCGTTGCCTATTCTGCCCTCACCCCTCCTTGTTTTCCCTCCCTTCTTCACCCTCTCCTCTGCCGTGGCGAAGTGCCCCGGGGGTTGATTGCTGACCGAGGGAGCGGAAGGGGGGGAGAGAAGAAGAGAATGAGAGGGTAGGGGTTGGCACTTCGGTGGGAAGGGAAGCTGGTGGATGGCCCCCTCTTCATTCACCGATCTTTAATTAAAAAGTCGGCGTGGGACTGAGAAGAGTAAAAAGGATAAAAAGAAATACTTCGATTTCTCCACGAGGAATAAGGCGGTGATTTTTATGTTATTTAATTTCATTCCTCTGTATTCTCATAGGTTTAAGACTCAATCGCATCGTTTCGTTCCTGCGTGAATGCGTCGGTTATTGTTCCTGCCCTCATCTCTAGTTGTTTTGTAATACCCTCGTAACTAAGTTTTTGCAGAATATGAGCTACGATACTCGTCAGGAGAAACGTTAACTCCACTTTCAAATTTTTAGAATTTCAGAGAATATGTAAGGGATGGATCCATGGTTGCATTTACCCATTTTCGTGTAGCGTTATGTACAAGGTAACATAAGGTTACCAAGCGGTTCTCTATGAGGGATTTGACTCAAACTAAATGACATGATACGGAAATTATTACCATCAATGAACCAAATTGAAATAACCTGCATAGACTAGAAATGCCATTAATTACAAATAATGAAAATGGTAATTAATTCCAAAGTGAGCTGATGAAAAAGAGAATCACAACATTTTCCATATATAGAAAAAATCTTCACTCAGTCAGTGTTCGTTCATATTTTAACGTTAGTCTTATGAGGAATCAGCATATATCCGTGAAAAAATTGGCAAAGTGATGCTCAAAAATGTCTAACATACGTTCTCAGTTGGTATGATTGACTTTGCCGTTAAATTTGTAAGTAAATTCATTGATGACATGTTAACTGATGCAGTGAATTAGATCAGAAGGTCGTCGATCCGGGAAACTTAATTTTTCTCTATGACATGCATGTACTGTGTATGGTGGGGCGGAAAGAGGTTTTCGAGTGAAATTTAGAGATGGCAGGAAAGGTGGATACAGAGAACTTTGATTGGCGATCAAATATGTAAAGCTACGATGAGGCAGAATGTTAAGCAAGGTATCTAGGGGGAGGAAAAGGATAGGTATATTAGGCGGAAAAATGGATAAAGTATGCAAGTTTAAGAAGAGTTTTTATAGTATGAGGTTGTAAGTTTGCCTTGTTAGCGAGGCATAGAAATAAATTTAGCGATCCTCAAGTCTTTGTCCATTCAAACTCTCCATCAGAAACCTGTACATTTTAACCAGGCGACTAACGAAGACCGATAATAATGGTATTACAATTAGATTCAGGTGATTACGCTGCACTCCATTTTGGTGTAACCCATCTTATTTTTGAATCAAAATACCTTGCACAAGAGTGCCAGTGTAAATTTAAATCGTTCACCATAAAAGAACTGTGCTCATCCATCAATACTTTCCATTGCTATATTTCCGTTCCCATATCACAGAATCATATAGTTCTCAGTTTGACATTCCTTAAATTTGTATTCTCACTTCAATTCTTATGCATTAATGAGGATAATTCTATCTATGCTAAAGAATGGAGCAACAAATTAAAAGAATCTCTGCAATATTATTCGACGAGTTGTCATACCATGTCGTAAGTGGGATGCATCATATTATATCCTTAATTTCAATGGTTATGAGAGCATTAAACAGTTTCTTAAAATCATTAATCTTAGTCTTACTCTTTCGTATTTCCTTTGCCTTTACAACCACATTTTTATCTAGTTGGGATCTAAAGTCTCAATATTGTCCGAATGATAAATACTTTGCTTCCTTAGTTTTTTTCAAGGTTTACCACTCTATTCAATTGATCTAGCATTATTAAATAATAGGAAGAGATCAACTTCTCTGCATTGATTTCCGTAAAATCTAGAATTACAAATACATTACGGGTTATAAAATTACGTCTACCGAGTTATGCAAACAAAAGAACTTTCATTCTTGAATCTGTTGGATATGAAGGTAAATGAAAATCAGACTACATAACCGATACAATGTTCAACTGCTTCACAGAGAACAAAAACAAAACTTGATAGGTTCCACAGAATTTTTTTTATGCGACCAAGTTACGCCAAGTAGGTCATAATCAGAATGATATTATGTGAAAAATTCGACGAATCCTGTTTATACCAAAATAATTTTCCCTGAAACCTTCAATTCTATGCATTTGTTCCTCCTAATACGCTCCAATTATTGCATCTTGTTTCCTTAGAACTCGCGTCACAATGTCACCTTCCTTCACTCCTGTCAGTCATTTTTTATTCACGTTTACTCACGTATTTTTTACGTATCTATATTTCGTTTCCAGTCTGATTAATTGATGAACAACTGTTAGAAAACGACATAATGATGAAACAATCTTCACTTTGCACAATGTAACAATGTGTGTGCCATACTTCATTGATATAAAAGGTAGCCAATTTTTTCGCCAGTGTTCTGTGGCAGAGGGAGGCGGGACATCCATGTAATCGAGCAAACACGGTGCCTAATCAAGCAATCAGTCAGTCAATCAGTCCCTCTCTTTGACATAAACGTGCATGGCAAAAGCAAATGCAGTGCAAGTAAATATGCGGGGATGGGACAGTTAGGGTAAGGGCCTCAGATCTGCCAGATCCCGTCAACGCAATATATTCCACTTGTGTAATTTGGAGGCTGTCCTTAACTAAAAATTTTCTTTCTCCGCATGATCCTCAAACGCATCTCGCTCCTGGACCAGACGTGTAGCGCAAAAGCATCGCGTGCATATTGACCACTGTATCCATAGGAGGCACACACCGTACTTGCCAGCGTTCTCTCCTTTCGAAAGAGAGGAATTCGTATAGTGTCACTGCAACAATTGCTGTTCAGTACTGACATACGTTTCTGAAACGAACAAATTATCCGAGACCAAAAAAAAAATACTTCTACAGTTTTTCTCACGATTTCTTGGACATTCGTACGTAATTCTTCACTTAAACCTTTATAAAACGATCGGTGTGTTCCTGGTACGATAACATAATAACATAATTATTTAAGTGAATCGGTGGGTGCTTAGTATTTTTTTGTAAAGAGTTACGAATTAAAGATCGCAAAGACTAATCATTATGTTTTACACTATTTTGAGTTTGACTAGTAGAATATTTAAACTTGAAGGTCATCCCAGTGTTCCACAGCCATGTGCAAATCTTAGTAAAACTTTTTTCTGCATAAAAACTAATTATGTTGAAAATATACGCTTAGTAAATAAAAGAAGGGAGTAAATACTATTTTGCAAATCAGTCAGCAGTTGAATCTCGAGCATTGAATCCCAATTTTCGAAAATTTGAAAAGGTCCACGCGTGTTTATGTAAAGGCTAAAAAACGATCGGTTGGAAAGCAACCCTTTCCAAATTGAAGTCTGCCTTAACAAATAAAACTTTACTGTAAAAGAGTTTTTTTTAAATTTTGCAGCTCTTTCTACGTTACGTCATATACGATACAGGGGAGACGCTGTGATAGTCGTGTTTTGCGTGATGGCCCTGCTCTGAGTGCAAAATATTTTTGGTGCTCGTCATCCCCTCACCAAAGAAATATTTTCCACACTATATGTTTTGATATTTTAGTATTACCGCCCATTCCAAAACGTGAGGGAACAATTTGAAAAATTCCATTTTTTGCGCCATATTTGAAGGTCAAACATTTGAGTCGAGATGAAAATAAAATTTCTTCCTTTTCATTATAGTCATGCGTACAGAACGTTGCTATTCAAACAGCAAAACTTTCAATTTTTGGCCTGCAATTGCTGAAACGTTCTATGCCCTAAAGTTATTTTCAAGGTTAATTGAGTACCCTTCTTCTCTTGTATACCAAACGAAAGTGATGGAAACTTTGCTTAATTCATTGATTTCATACACATTGGAGTTACGATATAGATGTGCTAAAAAAACGCAGGTATTTAAAAGGAAAATGGGTTTACGAAATTCGCGAATACATACTATACTAGTATATTGCATCCGGGTTTGAATAGTGATCAGAATTTGGTGATGGCTGGCTGACAGTCTTTGGACAGAACGAAAAATTTACTTGGGAGAGTTCCATGAAAATCAATCTATTACCCCGGAATATTATTATTAGGTAATCTGCCGGTTAAGGTAGGTTTCGGATGGCCAAAACTACGAAATAAATATTTTATTTCCCTAACAAAACACAACCCAATATCATACTCTACAACAAGCCCCTCTCCATCTCCGTGTATTTCCATCCTACCTTCATTCTGTCCTTCACCCCTATCCTATTCCTGCCCCATCCTTGTTTACCCTACATTCACCCCTCTAACACAGTTTTCAACCTCCCACTTCCACTCGGTATACTAAGTACTGATAATAATTGGTCAATAGATAGAGTATACTCTCTGGAATATATAGTTCTATGATTTATATTAAGTTTTATGAATGATATAAAGCATAATTATAATTTTTGAAAGTGCCTTAATCCTAGGAAATATAAGCTGATTTTTAAAGAAATGTAGAATACGTTTATAATATGCTATGTTATGAGTGATTGCTTTTCAACAATGCTGACAAATTAAATAAACGACCCTGCTGACGCCAAATAAAGGTATTGATAGTATTTTTTTATAAATTATCTCTCTGAATAGCACTTACCTGTGTTTCGATGTTTCTAAAGAGTGTCTGCTATGGCCAAAACACAACAAATCTCCATGAGCTTGACGCAGCAGCCCAGGGAACCAAATTAGAAACCACCTTTGCTGGCGAGGACAGGCGTAGTTGATAGTATTTGACTATTAAATTTCGTTCAACTCCTGAACTCGATTAAAAATAAGGTTGGCGGTATTAATATGTCCATCTCAATCATTGGCTTGAACATACTTAATTGTTTATGCATATTGTTAATTACTTCTGCTTTTTAATAGTTGAATTAATTTAGTGAACCAGTTACTTGAGAACACAGCATTATTTGGGCATGATGTACGCGTAAATTTCGAAAAATTTTTGCGGTTAATGTGGCTAGTTTTTGAAAGGCATAAATCTTAAAATGTTAAAAAAATAAAGTCTTGCATAATACATTTTGCAAATAAAATATTTATGATCCCCCCTCTTAATCGAGCATCCCTTGTCTCATTCCAGTTCCGCTATTTATATTTTCGCCCGGTCTCTCTCTACTTTCATCATCTCTTTCGATTTCTCCCTCCATCCTCTCCTGCTACCACTAGTTCCAGCATTTCCTTTTCACCGATTCAATCTTCATTCTTACGGTTTCCCCTTCGTAATGCATTCCCTCGTCCTACCAAGTTCTTTGCCCATTCGTAGTGCACCTTTTTCATAGAGATTCTCTCATTATCAACCCCTTCTTTTACCGGCGACTCCCGCCTCATTTTACATACCTCTGCGTCACCACGTTGATTAAAAAGCTTTTTATCTTATATTGAAATAATCTTCTTCCTCGTATTTTCTTCTCTTTCTCTCCGCCGGTATCTTTCTTTTTTTGGTCCCGTCAAGGCATTTCATTTATTTTGCCTTTTTTGCGAAGCATAGGCGATACGCTCGCCCCGAATGTTTTTTATGGGAAAGTAATGACAGCCCGTAAGATATTGTCTTCCTTGGTTGGCCAAATATTCGTTTTTCATTGGAGGGAATACCGTGACATGGCTCTGTCAAAAATTTACATACGCTGCCAGATTTCATAAGCTTTGAAGCATCGCGAAGATTTTAATCAAAGCTTCTTTCTTAGCTGATGTTTTGCATCATTGCTTATTTCTCTACTTTTATCTCTCTTTTTATGTTTTGGTGTCAGTTTTAAATTTTAAAGTCCACTTACTGTACTGTTTGTCGGTTGCAAGCACATGACCTCAAATCTTTGTTCTGCCATGCATACGCTAATGTGGTTAGCGGTAATTCCATTACTGACTAAGGTTTTCTCAACATATTCGTCTTTCGGCTCTTGAGTTTGGCGGACTGTTAGGTCGTTGATTGTAGTAATAGGTGGCGCTTAGAAATGGTCAATATTTATTCGCTAATATTCCACGAAAGTAGCATATTTTCCACACCTTTTGACATGGACCTCAGAGCTGTAGACTGCTGCGAATAATTTTGATGATCAAGAATATGCTTTTTTCAAGAAACTGTAATAGTAACTTTAACGGAGTCACCCGTTATGTGTGCATTATAATGCAACCATTTCAGAGAGTAAAAATCAATCCCGGTCAAGGCGAATGATTTTTACTCTCTGAAATGGTTGCATTATAAGAATATGCTTGATTGGCTGCATTGAAATTTTACATGAATTCAAGTAACATGACTGATTGATAGAAATATCCAAAAACTTCCACTCCTCACAAGTTTCTCACTCACACACTTATCTAAATGATATTTTCAATACTATATTTACGCACGCAATGGTTTCTCGGAATTCGGGTAAATGATTGTATCTGATAATTTCATATAAGTTGCAATTTTAAGTCCTGGAATTCAGTTTTATGGTCGGTCGATAGGAAATGGGTCAAAGTTCGTAGTTTGCAATTTTTCATGTGATCTATTCCTATTCCCATCTTCGCACTATTGTGTGTCAAGCACGTGTACTTAGACATTAGCTTATGATTGGATTGGATTGTTAACATAATTTTTTCTGCCTTTCAGGCTCACGAAAAATAATTTAACGTTGATGTTGCGTTTCTTAAAAGTATGACATTTGATAAGGATTGAAAGCCTCAAACATTCTTGCTTTCTTGAAACAGTTTAAAAATAAGAAAAAAATCTTTTTACAAATTTTTAAAACTAATAATATAGGGTATTTTAAGTTTCCAGTTTACAATGTTCCTGAATAAGTTCTCTCATGGTTTAGAGGAGAGAAAGAGAAGGGGGAAATCCACATGAGGTCGGAAAATAGGATGCAGACCATTTAACTTGGCAATGGAATGTTCGGGGAGGAAAAGCTTAGGTATGTGAGACAAGCTAAAGGGAGGCAATAGGTATAAGGATTGGAAGGAGGGTTTATTGTATGGCGTCAGGCTCGGCGAGGTTTAGAAACCCTGAGGAGTTCAGTCTGTCCTGCCAGACTTGAATCTTACCGTAAACGTAGACCACAAGATAGTGAATAATAATGATAGCGTTAGAGGATACAAGATGTTTAAAAAAACTAAAATTATCTAATGGAACAATGCCTTTTAAAACAGTTTTGTGTCATTTCATATTAATAATGTATGTAATTATACAATTGTACAATTTAGAGCAGATGTAACCCCGCTTCATGATTTTTCACGGGTTAGATTTTCCCTTGCGTAATAATACTAATGATAATAAACACTCCTTAATTTCCAAGTTTTCACTCCGTCTTCGTAGATCAAGGAGGGACTTCAGAGTACATGCGGAATTTAATTTCGCGTGGGGGAGGAGGGATATTCCTGGATCCCTGTTACAAAAAATTTAGCAGCTCATTTTCCTTCGCTTTCATGCCGTCAGGGAATACATTTAGCAGAAAGGCGGGTGAACCGTGCCGACGTGATTGAATAAAAGAAATTTAGAGAAAAGCATTGCCTTATTCCAATCAGGGTCACCACAGCCGAGTCCTCGGAAAAATTTCTTCCGCAACCTCTCACGACTCCTGCTACCACCTACGTCGTGACTTTCTCTCCTCTCCATCACAGAAATAACTTCACGGAGCAAGCTTACCTCCTTATTAAATTTCAGCTGCGGCAAAAAGTGTTATCCGGGAATATTTTACGCGGAAAAAGCACTAAATCCTTTAATTTCAGACGAGAAAGTCCCTTTCCTTATCTCTTCAATGTGGTATGAGTAGTTTGTGTTTATGTGCACCCAGAACGTGCTTCTTTTCTTTTTTTTCCTCTCTTCCTTGGAAACGGTGTTGCGTTTTACTTGGATATTTGAATTTCGGACGGTGCGCAGGGGAGGTTTACTGCTTCGGGTGATATTAGTACATCCGCAGGATTAAACGCTGAGTACATTATCGTTCTAAGATCTCTTCATCTTAAAATGTTTATTAGATTATAAAAATCAGATCAGCCACATGGAGAATATATCTTTGAACTGAAATCGTCTTTTAAAATGATAGAATACTAAAAAAAATGAAGGCTGGCACTCACTCTGATAAGATTGACGATGTAAAATTTATTGAAGGAGAAATTATTGAATACATTAACTGTGATTTGTAAACCCACGTAAAATGTTAATTTTATTTAAAAGAATTTCTCTCCCATTTTTTTGGCCTTCATTCCATTCATTAGCATATTTTACATCAGTTTCGATGGTGTTCCAATCACAGTCTTCCGTTCGAAGTTGTCGTGCTGTAGCTTTGGCCGTCTTTATATAGAGTGTCCTTAGACGTCCGTAATCATTATTTTTAACTCAGTAATATCAGAGAAAATATCAAGAATCCTTAATGAGCGCAATGTAATCACTACGTTTAACAGTGTGAAAAAGAAAGTAGGCATCTTACCTGGATCCAAAGACAAATTGCCATACGAAATTCACGGAGTATACCGGGTGCCATATTTTTGTGGAAAATCGTACACTTGAGGGGCTTATACAGCCTTGAATGTCCGGCAGAAGGAAATATCTTATGTCACCAGGATTGGAACCCGGGCCCCCTTGGTGGGAAGGTAGTACACCGGACCATCCCGATCCCCGAGTACAAAAAATTCCGATTTAGTTGACAAGTGGTAGTTACTTAATTCCTGTGCAATTTTTCAGAGTACTCTTTTGTTATTGTTACATCATTGTTCGAGATGCGTTAAATTCATAGAAGTATCGGTGGTATTAATATTTCCTCGCGGCTATGTGCGTTTTCTTGATACGTCGTGCGCTCTAGCAACTCTTTTGTGACGCTTAATGAACAAAGTTCCGTGAAGGAATATATCTCTACCCCAGTTTGGCACAGCGTATCAAGCCTTATTTATAGGGAGAGGCATCTGCTACCCTTCGACATCTTTTCTTTCTTCCATTCTTCCTTTTCAATGCGAACCAACGCGCGTATAACCATTAATAACCTAAGACACGAGAGCAGCCTCTCTCTGTCTTTGCAGTCTTACGGTTTCTTACCCTCATTTCTCTTCTTTACCTCAGGCTAACATCACTTTTCACGCTCTTTTTGCAACATTTTCACCTAATTTTTCCGCCTTTTTGATTCTCTTCTCCCATTAACTGCAAGAATGTGACTTCTTAAATAATTAGTCAGCATACCCTTCATTTTACATTCTCTATCATCCCCTGCATGTTCATCGATCGATCGATCATATCATACGACTCGTACGGGTATTTCACCTGGCATCTTTCTCAGCAGGGATAGTACTTGTTTCTGTTGTTTTGGGCTGATGAATTTTTCTCTTGGATAAGGACCATGCTTAATTATGTATTCTAAATTTATACCAAGATAAACAACGATTTAATTAGCTGGGAGAAAGATCATTGCGATATGAAATGGCGCAACACTTATCTTTTGATAGGCTATGGAAGATTCTTGGTGTATTTATGATGATCGTATTACGTATGTATAAACATTTTACATTTGTCGAAGAAGTCTTGTTTTACTTTTTCCAAACTAATAATTACAAAATATTGAGGATGTGCGTGCATTAATTAATGTTCTGTTTTTGAGAGTTTAATTCGGCGCTGTGCAATCCGTCAAGTTTATCAATTAAAGTTCCCATTTTCAGATATTTTTCAACTCAATCGATTGATTACCTCATCGTGAATTCTATCAAAAATAATATTGGTTGCCGAGGTAAGCCCTGCTAAAAGAGCGAGTTAAAAAATTGATAATAAATGATTTAATAATGAAAACGTGTTGCTTCCATGAAAAAAAATATATAGACAAAGCGAACGTTCCCTATGACACCGTAAATAAAGTAACTAAAGTAAGATGAACCAAGAATATCACTATCGCCCAAAACGAACAGATTAAGAAGAGATCGAAACACGCGGGATTAAAGTTCTGATTCATCGTGAGGTAGATTTTTCAACAGCTCCTCTTGGATATCTAATTTACGTCGAGACCTGGGAGCAAGCAGGTGTCGAGTGTGGTGAATTCATCCTTCCTTTTATCTCTTCTTTTTCCTGCACTTGAAGATTCAAAAGATATGACGGTTGTTATTCGCTGATGCCTTTTGCCTATATTTCCTTCCATCGCCAACTTCCCGCCACCAAACGGGGCCATTTGCAAGCTCCACCTTCTGCGCCTTGCAAGCCTTCTTAACCCCTTCCCTTTCCCTCGGTCAGTACGTGTCGCGTATTGGGAAGCGCTCCATGTCTCAGCTCCCGGTTCAAATCTGTCGAATACATTGTGTACGTGAGTCGAATACTTCGCCTCCAACTTCATTGCGTTCACTTAATATTCCCAATACCCGGTGTAATGAGTCGCAGGTATGAGCTTGCCTTACTCCCCCTTTGCCTTGGGAGCGTGCCTTACTCCCCTTTGCAGGAATTTTTGAGGCCTTATACCTACACTTGATATAACTTGAGAGTTTTAAACTGGAGTTGTAGTTTACCATCAGGATTCATAATTTTTTCATGCATTTCAGCGTATGCTATTTCCAAATAACATTTAAAAAATCCCACGTTTTTGATAATATAATGTACCAAGGAAGGCTCATGATCGACCATCCATGACGCAATAAGAAACCTTATGCAAGTCTACTTGGTATTCAAAGTTAATTTGATTGCCGAAGTTTGTATGCATTCGTAACGTACACGTACCTTCCTGGCTTACTCTAATTCATAACTCCATTTATAAGCGTGTTACGCTCGCTCTAAATCGTTATGTTACTCTGTGCAATAACTGGAGGTGTATATTTGTATAATATATATATATAGAAAAAAAAAATATATATATATATAGTTATCCAGCCTTTCTCAAGAGGAATTAGGAACAGAACTCTGTTCCTAATTCCTCTTGAGAAAGGTGGTTGCACGACCGAAAATTCGAGAACCAGTGAGTCCCTCTTTTATGTGTTTCAGTTTCTGTGTTTGTGTCGACTAGTTAGTCCATTTACATTATATATATATATATATATATATATATATATATATATATATATATATATATATATATATATATATATATATATATTTCGTGATCTGCTCAAAAACCGCCTTCCCCACATGTCCTGTGTTCGCCTTTTATGTGTTTTCCTATCCCCTTTCCTTATACCTATTTCTGTTTGAATGAATATATATATATATATATATATGGTTCACAGTATTTATCAATGTAAACATAGTGGGGAACATAGGGTCCCAGAGCGAAACCTATTGTTATCCTGGAGAGTCTTAGGTATTCCAGTCATTGTTTAAGTAACACCTGGGGAGCACATAAAATGTGTCAAAGCGGTCTAACGACCGCCACCCGATTCATAGTCTAAAGTTCAATTAAAGGGAATTTGCTTTAGCAGTGATACGTTTCTGGCCCATCCATGCCCATTGGTCGCAGTTAGTTAAAATTATGTCATAAATTTTTTTAACTTTTTTATCTTCTTTTATAGCCCTTTGGAAGCTAAATAATAGTTTAAATGAAATAACTATGAATAGTAATCATCAAATCAATCAGAGTGTTGAAAATCTACAGGTATGTATTTTACTACATGGATTCACTAAATTTTGTCGCTAATAACTGGCAGTTATCACTTCACTAAGAATACGGGTTTAATGAGACAGGGTTTTCAGAAAAAAAATTGTTAAGATAATTTTTTTCAGTTTCGAAATACCTTTTCCCTGGTATTATTATAAGTATCAAAAGGTGAACTTAGAGCTTTTTCACCTCTTGACAATCTTCCATCTCTAAAAATCTATCGCCAATCAATAAGCTCTAAGTATATATATATATATATATATATATATTCATTCACATTGAAATAGAGATAAGGAAAATGGTAAAGGAACACATATAAAGGACGAACACAATAGAGGTGGGGATGGCGGATGTGAGCAGATCACGAATGTAAAAATACTTTCCCCGACCGGGACTTAAACACCGGATCTCTCTCGACTTGCCGGGCGGATGCTCTAACCACCTGAGCTATCGAGGAAGAGTACTTCTACACTGAAATCTGCGATCTTATAAAGCGCCAAAGTGCTCCAAATCATTACACAGAAGATGGCATTAGGGAGCTGTTACACCCACCAAAGGAGAAATTGACAAACACAAGAGGAGAATGGACAGTAGGTTAGCAAGCATACAACATCATAAAGGATAGGAACGGTGCGTTTATATATATGTATGTATGTATATATTATTTCACACATAGAAATAGATATAAGGAAAGGGGATAGGAAAACACATAAAAGACAAACACAGGAAAGGTGGGGAAGGCGAATTTGAGCAGATCACAAAAGTAAAAATATTTCCTTATTTATATTTTTTATGTGTATAAATACGAGGATTGTTCATAAAGTAAGGCCCGTTTGGTCACAGGAAAAAATATACTCATGTGAAACACATTTTATTGGCACTTTTAGTTATCTACAAACCTACATCACTTATCTACATAATCGCCGTTCACTTCTAAGCATTTTTCGTACCGCTGCACCAACTTCTTTAACCACTATGCATAAAAACTCGCCGCCTGAGGGTTGAACCAATCGACAACGCCATTCTTGAGTTCCTCTTCGGTTTCGAAACGTTGTCCACTGAACCACTGTTTCAAGTGCAAGAAGAGGAAGTAGTCACTGGGTGTAAGGTCAGGACTGTACGGTGGGTGGTTTAAAGAGTTCCCAACGACCCAAAAACTCTCGTCCACTGAACATTCTTTGCTCTTTGTGGTGGTCGGTGAGCATTTTCAGTACCCACCTTGCACGCAATGTGTGGTATCCGAGGTTTTCCGTAACAATATTGTAGACAGTAGTGCGTCCAAGTTGAGGAAATTGTTCAGCCAGGCCATTAATCGTCAATCGACGATCACATCGCAGTTTTTGTTCCACTTGCGAAACAATTTCATCGGTCAGAATACTGGGCCTACCACTTCGCTCTTCGTCATGGACATTTGTTCGTCCATTTTTAAAATCACAGCACCATTGTCTAACCTTTCCTTCACACATAACTGTAGGTTTATAGGCAATATTCTCGATGAATTTCAGCAGCCGACAATTCTTTTGCATACAAGAATCGTATGACAGAACGCACATCACAGCTGGCGGGATCAATTATTGTCGCGGACATTGTTGTTTGCATGCACGGACAAGCAAACGACTTCTGAAACAAAAAAAAATGCTGCTATAGCTTCTCAATGAATCAGTAGATGGAGCTGCAGGAGCAAAACTCTGTTCTGAAACGCCAATATTTAAATATAAGCAAACGGTACTTACTTTAAGAATATTCTGATGATTCTGATGACGACGGCCGTGCCGTCGAAACGTAAATATCTACTGTAAGTGTCCTTCTTTTATGTTTCTGTATGTTTAATATTTATTAACCCAGTGTTTGTGTGTTTGTGCGTCGCCGGAGTGCGTCATCTTCAAGAGTATATATATATATATATATATATATATATATATATATATATATATATATATATATATATATATATATATATACACATACATATATTTTATTAGGTAATCTACCGGTTAAGGTAGGTTTTTTGGATGGACACAACTATCAAATAAACATTTTGTGACTCCCCACCTAGCAAACTAATCTATATCAGGTCCCTCTTCATCTCGGTGTACTTCTTTCCTCCCTTCATCCCGTCCAACATCCCTATCCTGTTCCTACCCTTACCTCGCTTGCCCAACATTCTCCCCTCTATTACCCTCTTCAACATTCCACTACCGCTCAATACGCCTTTCATCCATTTTTCCTGCCTCCATAGGATTTCTCTCAACAAACCCCTCTCCTCACCCACCATTTCCAGTACTTCCTCATTTGTTTTCCTTTCACATACATATATATATATACATATATATATATATATACACATACATATATATATATGTATACACATACATATATATATGTTTATATATAAATGAGTAGAGGGTGGTGAGGTGGGGGACTACGGGTTAGGCACGAGGAATGAACGCGTGGAGAAAGCGATTGAATTCTGCAGGGGACGAGTAAGCCATCACCAACACATGGTATAGACATCACAAAAGGCGAAGGTAAACATGGAAAATGCCAGGTTACTCAGAAAGGTATCAGTTAGATTATATTATGGTTAGGCACAGGTTTAGGAACAGTGTGACAAATTCACAGTTTCCCAGGAGCGGATGCGGACTCTGACCACAATTTAGTTGTTATGAAATGTTACGTCCGTTTCAAAAAGATAAGGGAAGGGCAGCGGGTTAGGAAATGGAACGTAGAAGCATTAAATGGATTAACGATGAAGAAGTATCAGCAGGCTGTAGAGAAAATAATGGATGACGGTAAAGAACTGAGTACAATCGAAGACAAATGGGAATGTATCAAGCAAGGGATATCGGAAGCAGCAAAAGACACTATAGGAACCGTTAAGGAGAAAAGAATAAGGAAACCATGGATCACGGATGAGATGATTGCAAAGATGGGTGAAAAAAGAAGATGGAAGAATGTAAACACAGAGTTAGGCAATATGAAGTACAAAGAATTAAACAATAAATTGAGAAGGGCCACAAATAAAGCGAAAGAAGAATGGTGGAAAACGCAATGCGAGGATATGAAAAGTTTACAGAAGAAGGGTGAAATTGGTGCTCTATACAGCAAGATTAAGTTATTATCGGGAAGTAAGAAGGCAAGATCTGTGCTGACAGTGAAAGATAAGTGGGGTAAGATAATAGTTGAACCAGAAAAAATCCAAGAGAGATGGAAGGAATATATAGAAACACTGTATGGTAAAGAACTTAGGCCGACAAGGTTAGACATAGAAAAGGAACATGAGGTAGAAGAAGATAGCTTAGGTCCAGGCATACTCGACGATGAAATAGAAAGGGCATTAAAGGAGATGAGAGCAAATAAGACTGTGTGGGTGGACAATATTCCTGTAGAAATGTTGAAATGGTTAGGGAAAGGTGGGAAGATGGCCATATGTGGACTGATTCGTAGTATCTATGAGGAAGGAATCTGGCCGGAAGATTTTGTGAGATCGGTGTTAGTTCCTATTCCAAAAAAGGCAAAGGCTTCGTCATGTGAGGATTACAGAACAATAAGTTTGATATCCCACGCAGCAAAAGTTATTCTCAGGATCATCAACAAAAGGATAGAGAGTAAGGCAAATGATTACTTAGGGGATGATCAGTTTGGGTTCAGGAAAGGAAGAGGTACGCGTGATGACATTGCAGTACTGAGATCACTAGTCGAGAGGAATACTAGTATAGTATAGAATAGAATATGGACGTTTTTGCCTGTTTTGTAGATTTAGAAAAAGCGTTTGATAGAGTGAATTGGGAAAAATTAATGCGCGTATTGCAGAAAATAGGAATGGATTGGAGGGACAGGAGACTGATCCGCAACCTGTACATGTCTCAGACTGCTCAGGTGCGAGTGGGGAACGGAGAGTCCGGATGGGCAGTGTGAGGAAGAGGTGTAAGGCAGGGTTGCCCATTGTCACCGGTGCTGTTCAACGTATATGTAGAGAAAATGATTAAAGAGGCACGGGAAGAACTAGATGTAGGAATGAAAGTCGGAGGGGAATTCGTAAAATCGGTTGATGACCAAGCATTAGCTGCTCAGTCAGCCAAGGGGTTGCAAGCATTGTTGAGTGAATTGGAGGTTCAGTGCGATAAATATGGGATGATAATCAATATTAATAAAACAAAGGTTATGCGATTTTCCAGAAAGAAAAAGGCTAAGCTAAATATTAAAATAGGCGGGGAAAGAATAGAGCAGGTAGAGGAGTTTACATATCTCGGACGTGTTTTGGACGAATACGGTCAAAGTGGTAGGGACGTAAGGAGAAGATTTGTGCTAGGCAAGGAGGCTTTCTCAAAGAGGAGGGAGTTGATGATGGAGACGTTGAGTAGGGATGTTAAGACAAGACTCGTAAAAACTCTGATATGGAGCGTAGCTATGTACGGCGCGGAAACGTGGTCGTTGAAGCAGGAGGATAGACGTAGACTGGAGGCTTTTGAAATGTGAGTGTGGAGAAGAATGGAGAAGGTGAAATGAACCGAAAGGATAACAAATGATGAAGTACTGGAGATGGTGGGTGAGGAGAGGGGTTTGTTGAGAGAAATCCTATGGAGGCAGGAAAAATGGATGAAAGGCGTATTGAGCGGTAGTGGAATGTTGAAGAAGGTAATAGAGGGGAGAATGTGGGGCAAGCGAGGTAAGGGCAGGAACAGGGTAGGGATGTTGGACGGGATGAAGGGAGGAAAGAAGTACACCGAGATGAAGAGGGACCTGATATAGATTAGTTTGCTAGGTGGGGAGTCACAAAATGTTTATTTGATAGTTGCGTCCATCCAAAGACCCACCTTAAACGGTAGATACCTAATAATAATAATATATAGTATATATAAGTTAGTTTACTCATTTTTGAAAGCTTCCCTAGTTAGGATTCCACTATCACGGCGCGTACCCCAGAACAATCCTTCCCCATATTTGAATGCCTCCCACCTCCCTTCCTCTCTCAAACCAAATTGCAAATTCCCTCCCCCACCGCAAAGATCTGTGTTTAACAGTAGATGCGTAATGGGTGTTAGGATATGCTGCCGTAGCCGTAGAGGAATTGGGTTTTGCGGGGAAAAGATAAAGACACCCACCACCAAACACGCTCCCACGAGGAATCACAAGGCTCTTTGACAGCACCGCTCGAAGTGGACGTTTCCCGCCTTCAATTAATGTCCTTCGCGGAAAACCCGAGTACTGATATCTTAATTGAAAGTTTTGAGGCGCCGCTTTTGCGCTCGGGGCGTGCCAAATTCAGCTGGTTCTTGACGGCTGGTAAACCTATCGAGTTTGTAAGGAAACCTCGATTTTACTTAACGCTGTTTAAGTGACTTCATTTAGTGCAAATATTCTAAAAATGATATTTAGGATCGCTGATGTGAATTATAGAGTGGAGTCTAATCATGTTTTTGGGCGGGGGATGATATGATGAATGCAATCATCTTTTTTTAACTTTATTTTCACAAACTTATGTTTTATAGGATTTTGAAAGGTAATCCACCGGTTAAGGTAGGTAGACACAACTACCAAATATATATTTTGTGACTCCTAACAAAACACAATCCAGCAACCAACAATCAGGTCCCTCTCCATCTCTGTGTATCTCCTTCCTCCCTTCATCCCGTTCAACATCCCTATCCTGTTCCTGCCCTTTCCTCGTTTGCCTAACATTCTCCCCTCTATTACCGTCTTCAGCATACCACTGCCGCTCACTACGCCATTCATCCATTTTTCCAGCCTTCTTAGGATTTCTCCCAACAAACCCTTCTCCTCGCCCACCATCCCTAGTATTTCCTCATTTGTTTTCCTTTCGGTCCATTTTACTATCTCCATTCTTCTCCACATCCACATTTCAAAAGCCTCCAATCTACGTCTATCCTCCTGCTTCAGTGACCACGTTTCCGCGCCGTACATAGCCACGCTCCATATCAAAGTTTTTACGAGTCTTTTCTAAACCTCCCTACTCCACGTCCCCGTCATGAACTCCCTCCTTGAGAAAGATTCCTTGCCTAGTGAATTTCTTCTCCTTACATCCCTACTACTTTAACCGTGTTGGTCCAAAAAGCTGTTCTACCTGCTCTATTTTTTCCGCTCCTATTTTGATATTTAGCATAGCCTTTTTCTTTCTGGAAAATCGCATAACCTTTGTTTGATTAATATTGATTCTCATCCCATACCTATCTCACTTAACCTCTAATTCACTCAGCAATGCTTATAACCTCTTGGCTGACTAACAAACTGCTGGCCAATGGCCAATGCTTGGCCATCAGTAAAGCTGACTATGAATTCCCCACTTACTTTCGTTTCTATCTATGGTTCATTCTGAATCATTTACTCCATGTACACGTTGAACAGCAAATGTGATAATAAACAATAGCGCTACACTCCTCTTTCTAACACTTCCCACCCGGATCCTCCATCCTCTAGTTGGACCTGAACAGTCTGAAATATGTAGAGATTGCCGATTTGTCTTCTATCCATTCCTTTTTTCTTCAATTTATTCATTAGTTTTTTCCCAATTCACTCTAACAAATGCCTTTTCGAAATCAACGAAACAGGCAAATACGTCATGATTATATTCTATGTTCCTCTCTGTTAATGATCTCATGACTGAAATGACATCACGCGTGCCTCTTCACTTCTTGAACCCAAACTAATAATGCCCTAATTAATCAAGTAACCTTGTTCTCCATTCTTTTATTTTTGATCCTGATAACCAATTCAGTTGCGTGCGACGCCAAATTTATTGTTTTTTAGCCTTCAAATACAGCTTGCCTTTCTCTTTTTGGGTAGGAGCTAAAACTTGTCTAACGTAATATTCCTTTCAAAGTTCTCCCTCATATCTGCTAAGAATTGGTCCAGAAAAAGTATTTCTCACCATTTTTCTTCATGTTTTCGATGGTTCCGCGGTAATGCTGTGTACATATTCGGCCATATTGGCTTGTATACCCTAAATTCCCTTTCTATCTCACCGTCGAAAATGTCTAGTTCTAAGCTATTTAAGGACGTCATATAATATTTTCTATGTCAAACTCTGCTGACCTAATGTATGTACCATATAGTTTATCTACGTATTCCGTTCATCCCTCTTGTACATTCTCTTGTTCAAATATAATTGTATTTCCTGAATTACACAGGCCAACAGTGGCTTTGGTGCCGGAGCTTTTAATGCTGATTTAAAGAACAATTGGGATGCTGAATCCAATTATGACACTAGTTTTTTCCTATCAGCTATAGTTTTCAAGATATAGATATGTTGTTACTTACGTAAAGAAATCTTCTACATGATGATATGGGACTATTATATTAATAACACATGCCAACAGTGGTTTTGGTGCCGGAGCTTTTAATGCTGATTTAAAGAACAATTGGGGTGCTGAATCCAATTATGACACTAGTTTTTTCCTATCAGCTATAGTTTTCAAGGTATAGATATGTAGTTACTTACGCAAAAAAATCTTCTACATGATGATATGGGAATATTATATTAATAATTATCTCATTGGCCTTCAATATAGAAATATACATAAAACTTATTGACAGTTTATTGAAAATAAAAGGAACACCGCAGAGTGGTTATAAATTAGTATACTTATAGATTTATTTAACTTTGAAAATTATTTTCCGGAATATATCAAATATTAAAACAACTAATCGTAAGATGTGCCATATCTAAAAATGTAGAGCTTTTAAATAAAAACGGATTTCATATTTGGATTCAGCTCTACAAATATAGTTAAAATCATCACAAAGATTCCCGGCACCAAAAAAAAAATTTTTTTTGTAGGCCTGGGTTATCTTTGATCGTTTGCCACGGTTTTTCCTTTTTACTTCCTGACGGTGTTTTTACCCTCCAATATAGTGCACTTATGTCACTTTTTCCCAATAAACTTTCCGTATTTTCGTACCGCGTCTTCCACTACGCTTCATTTGCTCTATTTGTTTTGCACGTCAGTTTGTTATTAAACTCTTAATGCTTCCTTTTACCTAACTCTGTGTTTATATTCTTCCATTTCCTTTTCTCGTCGACATTCCTCATCATGTCACCATTAGCGCCTGATACCCTTGTCTTTTTTCTGTTTACTAAGCATATAGTTTCTTTTGCGGCTTTCAATATCCCTTTTTTGATGTTTTCCCATTTTTCCTCGATAGTACTCAGCTTCCTTTCCTCATTCATAATTTTCTATTAAGCCTGCTGATGCTCATTCCTTATCGGTCCAATTAATATTTCAACGTTCCATTTACTAAACCGTTTTCTGTGTTTTATCTTTTTGAATTGGAGACTACGCTTCTTTATTACGAAATTGTAATCCGAGTCTGCATTCACTACTGGAAGTCTGTGCGAATTTATCACGGTGTCTCAAAATCTGTTTCTAAGAGTAATATAGGGTAACTGTTTCCTACCTGATTTTCTACAAATTAATTGCCTAAACAACTTGAAACAGTTTATTATAGAAAAAGGTTTTTTACAATAGACTGTTGCTTATCTGAATTATTATAATAAATTGCAGGATGTACTATATACGGATGAAGCAACGAACGAAAGTCGTTCATTTGCTCTGAGTCATGAAATACTTAGGTTTTAATCTAATTGGTGGACGGCGTATCATCAAAAATGTTGTTCAATGAATTCGGCGTGTCATTTCAGGCAACTCGACGACTGAAGTTGGAAAATCTCCTGCTTTCATTATAAGTTGTCTTACAGCAGCTGTCTCCTATTTTATGTCTTTTTTGGTGTCATATTGAAATGAGCGAAGGTTCTAAGTTTTCAAAATATAATGTCTATAGTGGGTACTGCGGAGCTCCGGAAAAGTTAGTTTTTTTCTTTGCGGAAAATGTCTGCATGATGTGCCATTATCGGAAATTGAGAAACCCTTGGGGAAGAATTTGCATGCATACGTGGATTCCAATATTCCGTTATCTGTCCGTCCACGCAAGGAGGGAGCACTTGCGATCCAAGGATAAACATGACCCAGCACAAACAGCGGCATAAATAATTTTTTTTAACGCGATTCCTCTCTCATCCTTCTATGTGCGTCACTGTCTGATCCCACTCACTCCCCAACAGTTGGATCATAATTTCCTTAAAATAAATCTTATTTATTTTTTCGCGGAGCAACTTAAAATTGTATTTTCTCATTCTTATTCGTCCTTCCACTGTTATAATTTGAAGTTTTCTCCCATTCCGTGCAATATCTCATTAATCGAGGTTTATGAAATTTGTGAATGCTTTATGATTTCGCATGTTTTAATTTTGCTCTCTGATGAATATGTTCAAAATATTAGTTTGATTGTTTCACTAAGTGATGCTGAGTTTTAAAATAAACTTTTTTATTTATTTTTATCGGTGATCTACCGGTTAAGTTTTTGATGTACACAAGGTGCCAAAAGCTTGAGAAAAAATTTTCTTGCCTCTCCTAACAAAATACAACCTAATACCCTACACTACAATGAGCCTCTATTTAACTCCATATAACTTCTTCCTCCCTTCATTCCGTCCAACATCCCTTTCTTATTCCTGCCCCACCCTCGCTTGCCCAAAGTCCTTCCCTATGTCAGTCTTCAGCAACCAATTGGAAATCAAAATGCTCTACATCCATCTTTCCTGCTACCTTTGGATTTGAATACCCCCCTGCCGATCAATATGCTTTTCATCCATTTTTCCTGCTTCCTTGTGGTTTCTCCCAACAATCCCCTCTCCTAGCACTTCCTAGTTTGTTTTTCTTTGGGTCTATTTCACCCTCTCCGTCCTTCTCCACACCCACATTTCAAAAGCCTCCAATCAACACCGATCATCCTGCTTCAATGGCCATGTTTCTGCGCCGTATATAGCTACGCTCCATATCAATGTTTTTACGAGCCTTTTCTTAACATTTTTACTCAACTTACCCATCATGAATTCCCTTCTTGTGAAAGCTTCTTATGTAATTCTACTTCTTAATATGACGTATGTAATTCTTTTCTGACGTCTATATTACTTTGACCAATTTGGTCCGAGAACCTACCGAGAGACGTAAACTGTTTCACCTGCTCTAGTTTCCTTTATGCTTAAGTTTACTTAACTCAGCTTTTCTCTTCCTTGAAAACTTCATAAATTTTGTTTTACCTTCAAATATTTTCATCCCATATCTATCATACTGGCCTTCCAATGTTCTCAGCAGAGTTTTGCAGCCCCTTGCCTGAAGGTGGACTATAGCTTGATCATCCGTTTGTATGTCTAAATTTTCTGGCCTAATAACTTAATATCATAGATCTTATTTATGTTTTTTCCATCCCTTTTTAGTCTTACTTTGTTTGAATGATAATTTACATGACCCATCTTTTCTAGTTTGCATGGATTTTTCCTTCTTTTCCTTCTTCTCATCATCCATATAATTTTTCCATATACTCGCGCTGCGGTGTCCACCAAGCCTCTTTCGTTGTTATAGTTCCTTGCTTCAGTTAATTACTCAACTCTTACAATGCAACAGTTTCAGAGAGTAAAAATCATTCGCCTTGACAGGGATTCGAACCCGGATCCCTCGATATCCGGCCGAGTGCTTTAGCCAGGTAAGCTACCGAGCTTAACTGCCACTTTAAAAGCCCCCAAAATTTCAGAGTGTAAGAGGACGTCTCGGTAGCTTAATTGGCTAAAGCACTCGGCCGGATATCGAGGGATCCGGGTTCGAATCCCGGTCAAGGCGAATGATTTTTACTCTCTGAAATTGTTGCATTGTAATGCTACACGTAGCGGATGACTCCGTTAAAAGTTACTGTTACGGCATCTCCCGCAGTTTCTTTGAAATTTACTCAACTCTAATTCTTTTTACTTAACCATGTGCATACATTCTTACATTTCCTATTCTCGTATATCTTTCTAATCATCTCGTCTGCAATCCATGGTTTTTTTGTATTTTTCTCATTTACTGTTTCTATAGTTCAGCATGAGGATTTCGAATACCCTCTTTTAACACGTTCCCATTTTTCCTCTCTTCTACTGTACCCATCTTACGCCCTGTACGACCTCACTAATAAATGCTTCCACTGATGCATGGTATTCTTTCCTTCTCTTCCCTGTTATTGCTTCTAAGTTTGTTTCTTATCTTCCTAATTTTATTTTTTTAATGTGACACTACACTATGATATGAATCTGCATGAGCAGCCTTTGAAACTTTGCGAATTGATTACACTATTCCTAAATCTGTGCCGAGCCTTAAATAAGTCTATTTTATATAGACTGCTTTGAGACTGCTTTTATGTACCACGTATATCTTCGTTGATTGCGGTGTTTAAACCCGGCTTTGCTATGATTAAGTTTTTTCTTCATCTGAATTGTAATTGTACTGTTCCTTAGGTCATTCCTTGTGGCTAACCCGTAGTCACCTTTCTCACTCATCGATTAGGTCGCATATTTCTCTTTCTCGTGTCCCATCATTATCAAATGTCACTTTTCAGAGACACCCAAAGTATTTTCCTCTAGTTGGTCGTACACCCAGTCTGTATCTCCCCCACCTCTCATGATTTGTTGTCTATACATAGACTTAAATAATTAAAAAGTTCATTGGCGCATTTTTTATTTCTACTGATAATATTCTATCACTAACTTGCTGTATTTTACTTAGCTTCTCACGTTTTTTTTTAATATTTCTCTACCTTTCACTTTCTCTGTTCCTTTCTACTTCATAACTATCGCTTCATGAATTTCCTCTCTCCATCTCACTTTGCTCTTCCCTGAAAATATCTACGTGTACTTGTACATTTCCACTCCCCTCTCGCACTTCATGTTTTCTAATTTCTCTGCCCGAAACATCGGCTTAGCTTTTCAATCCTTATTCTCACTGGTATGGTGCTCTCCTCTTGTCTTTTGGGCTGCTCCGGATGATTTCGCTTTTCAAGTATTTCGTATGATGACGACCGCAAAAGCCTTCCTTCTTCCTCTGCGTGACACCGGTGAGCAAGCGCGCGAGGCCCAGTCTCTCCTAGCTGCCAGGATTCATTTTCATCATTAAGTCGTGGAATAAATAGCATGGCAAACCCAATGGCATGTGAAATGCACAAATCGCTGTGGAACTCCATTACCTAACCCGCCTTAATAAAACCCTTAGTTCATCAGGAATCTTTAATTCGGTTTCTTAAGGCATTTCATTGCATCGGCGCTGATGTTGAAGAAATGTTATCTGGGCGCTGGGCGCGGTTAATGGGCGCTGAAGAAATGTTATCACCGAGTTGTCTTTAGCGACCTATTTTGACTATTCATAATATAAAATGATCTTGACGAGACTGTTGAGCATGTTTCTTTATTAAATTTAGCTCTGGGTTGGGCATTCTTCTTTATTATACTGTCATCGTGACTAGCCAAATTGATAACTTTCAATGACTCAGTGTACGGTGTGTTCGGGGGAGGAATGTTGAAAGAAATTCATTGGAGGCAGGAAGGGTGGATGAAGTGCATTTTTACTGATGGTGTGATGTTGAGGACTCTGATAGAGGGAACGGCGTTAGGACTTCGAGTTATAGGAAGGAAAAGGATAGGAATGTTGGACTAAATAAAGAAGGAAGGAAGTGAGCGGAATTGAGTAATGGTTTTTTTATAGGTTCTAATATCAGACAATGTTTTCTTAAGAGAAACTGAGAAATGTATTTTTTTCATTCTATGTTCATCCAAAACCATTCTAAAACGGTAGACTACCTCATGACAATAACAAAAGGTTATTTTAATTGGATTCCGGCTAATTTCGCTTTCTGCTTAAAGTAAGCTAGTTTATCCATTTTAAAATAATTAGCGAGAAAAGTTTCCTGGTCTATGTTTACTTAAAATTACTCTTCTTTGGAATTATCTTAAGAATATTGATTTAATTGGTTTAATTGATGGGAAAATACTCTTGGAAGTTCATATTTTTAAATTTGGTATTTTTTTTAATTTTACGATTGTATTTAATTTTTTCAAAGTAAGTTTATGATCTCAATTATTAATTCACTTGCATTCATTCGGGTGATTTCTTTCGTACCATTTTAAGGTATTTGTTTTTACTTTTGGTTGTATTTTGCTATTTGTTGTTCATTGTGAATTGGGAACAAATATGAAGTCATTTGAAGTATGTGGGTAATCAGAGCAGGGAAGAATCGGGAATCGGAAGGCAGAGATGGATGGGTTTATTAACAGTGGCCACATTAACACACCGAGAATGAAAGATACGTCAATCCCTTATTCTTTCATAAAATGTAAAACTCACCTTGAAGTGTATTTCTTAAGCTATCCGTGCATGCAAATCTAGACTGCTGTTATTTATGGCAGTTCTTTTCTCGATAGCCAGGAATGACATCATGGAACCCGTTATTCATTCTTGTTTTCTTAAAGAGTAACTGTTTTCAAATGTTTATAATGCCTGAGGGAAACACCCATTTACCTCTATCTTCGCTGTTCCAGTTCCCCTCTCTGAACCTCTTAATTAATGTAAAATACCATTTCTCCCTTTACCCACGCACTGTTAATACTCTTTTAATTTCTACTCTTCTCCAAATGATACCATTCCACTATTTTTTTAACGTAGTTTGAACACATGAGAATCTTTCGGTAAATAATCGGCTGCCAAACACAAGGTCATCACTAGGAAAAATGAAAAACAGTGTATTAAAAAACCAGGAAGTTATAGTTAGTACTAGGTATACGGGTCTACAGGTATGTCCTTAATCTATAAATTCATCTACAACTTCCTTAAAATTCTTCATAACCGTATTAGTCCATATCCGACTCACACAAATATTTTTTGGGTTTTCATATACATCATCATAAGAACGAAGCTATTTGCGTGAAGAAAGTATTTACAAATAACGTTATTTATAGTTTTTCATTCTTTATAGATTATACTATGAATTCCGACTCTAAAGAAGTTCAAAGAAAAGGTCAGGTACCCTCATCGATATGTTTAATCAGTGCCCATTAACGATCCGCTAAATATATTCGATACCTAATTGTAATAGGTAATATGTTATTTTTATTCATCCAATGAAAAATACAAGGGTTGAATTTTATCTCTCCGCCTATTCCATATTTGACAAAACTTATTACTTCGTTTGCAATAAAAGATTTTTTGTCGTGTAGTTTCTTTCAAAGTTAGAGGGGGAAATATTTCGTGTGGCCTGGTTCCACTTTTCCGTAAAATGTAGCGAAAGCTGTCGACGGATGTTCTTCAGAGCCACTCCAGTATGGATGTAGCATGGAGAAAAGCGGTATTCCTAGGGCAACAGTGTAGAAATTCACAATGGACTCTCTTTTAGTCTCGCGACATCATCTGTTCGAGATGGGGCTGTCAGACGGGGGAAATACACCCCCGAGAGTGTTTGTGAGAGCCGTATTAAAAAGAAAAGCGGAAAAGAGTATTGATGCGCATATGCACTCCCCTTGCAAACTCCTCTTGTGTTTTCATTTACCCTCGCCCCCTGCGGCCTTTTGGCAAATAGAAAAGCACCGTTCTCTCTATACATTTTTGCAACTCCCTCACCTAGTAATTTCTCCCCGCAGCGCCTCCAAGCGGTGAAAGGGATTAATTAAGTTCCTGGTATTATGGCATCCCTCACTTGCATCTCAGCGTCGTTTACTTTACGTCTGCTGGATTACGTTTCGTGGACGACGATTACTCGCGTTCCCACAAGCAGCAGAGCAAAGACCCATGTACGTATAGCATACGTTCTCCGAGCCGGGATTGCTACACCATTCTGTTTTAATTCGCGTATCTGCTAAGAAAACTTAAAATCTCATAACTATGTTTGAATAAAGGGAGGAATGAATCACGAGTGCTTTATTCTACGAGTACCTAAGAACTAATACTTAGACACATTCCTTCTGTGGTTTAGCTATACGTATGTCTGTAATTTAAAATGATATCTATCTTCAAGTATTTTTTAAAGATTCATTATTTCATTTCATAAAAAAATATCCAGTTTATATTAGTATATTTCTTCTCTATTTAAGTGAATTAAGCTAAGGTATGCAGAAAAAATATGAAAAGCTAAGGAAGCTTTAGATAGATTAAAATTGTTAATTAAAGTTGAAGAAGCTAGACAACTTTAAGGATAATTATAAGTCTAAAGGTTATTTTCTTTGATGAATAAGAAGTATGCTTTCAGAAAATTCTAAGATAAACACAATAAAAGCGAATTATTTTCGGTGTCGAGACGTAGTACGCTCAACTTTTATTTGACAATTTACTCAAGTATACTGGTTAATTTGAGAAGTTTAAGGATGCATTAGAAGAGTGCGAGGTTGTTTGTTTTAGGTGATGCTAAGAAGAAATATTTCAAAGATTTGTCTATTCATAACCTACCTTAAATTTTAGACCACTATAAAACGACATTTTATTTTCCTATAAAAGACCATATACTTAAAGAAATGGCTCTTTAAAACAACTAACTCATATTTCCTCTTTTTGTTCAACCTAAACAAAAACAATGTATATTTTTCCTGTTGTCATTAACTCAAACGTAACTGAATTGCTTTCTGTCCCCGTGAATGCCAAATGATCCAGTTGTCCAGAATGAATATCACATCTCTGAATTAAATGGAACACCCAAATGAGAAAAGGCTATTTTTCGAAAACCAAAATTCCCTGATTTACCCGACGCCTAACGTAACTGTTCAGCGAACACTATACCGACCAGTCTATCAATTTTACATTTTTTGTGATTTTCATCCCAGTTATTTTACTGTGTGACTGAAAAAGTAACTGGAGATACACAAAATTCGAATAAAAAGAGATGATCCATGCAGGAACTGTAAGAGGAAGCTCCACGAAAATTTGCCTCATTTTTTAAATTTTTTTAGAAGGCGCAAGACGAGTACTTAGTAAGTCGTGGTTTGTGCTGGTCGTTGTATTTTGGTTTTACTTATACTCGTGCTAGCTAATTACTAGTACAGGGTGCAGCAACATAACTTGCTTTTTTGAAAGAGTTTTTGCGTTTGAAAAAAGGAAGTTGTGTTACCGCACCCTGTATGTTGGTTTAGGAAATTGGAAAATTATAAAAGTTGATCTAGAACATATTTGAACTATGAACTTTTCATGAAAAATGTTCAGTAGACAATGCTCGCCGTTAATGGCAGACCCAACATCTGTATAGAACTTCTTTAGTATAAAAATAACATCAGATGGCGTCAAAGGTGGTAGTGCATATCCTTCTCGTCAGCTGGTTCCTACATATTTGAAAAATATAAGTCCAAAATTTCTCTTTTTGACCTTTCCTTTCCTTAAGATCACATTGCAAAAACATCTGTTCATTCATTTTACATACAAAAATCTCCAAGTTGAGCACTGCCATCGATTCGGGAATTTTGCTTTTTACCTGAACCTCCCCTTCTACTTTGAGCCATTTGAGGTTATTACACTCGTAGGAGTCCTTGCAGTTCCCCCTTTACAATTGCAATTCACCTCTGGGAAGAGCAAAGGTAGCTGTCACGACCATGAATCCAGTCGCGCATCACCTCTACGGGCTCAATGTGACTCTGAATTCCGTTGTTAGACAAAGAGGAGTAAGGCGTAAATGTGTGATTTAAAACCCTCGTGCCGGGGAATACTCCTTCCTCCATCTTCCTCGTTTTTTCCCCGGTTTCGTAAGAGTAAGCATCTCCTTGGTGGAAAAACTGTCTAATCACTCAAGTTCTCTGTTCAAAATATGAAGTTTTAGTTTTTCGTTTGACCCGCAGTAATACCGTGATTCATATCGTTTATATTGAAGCTGTCTAATTCTCGTTTGTTTTAACTGTCATGTGAATGTCTTTTAACAATTTCAAATGAAATGATAAAGCAATTAGACTTTTAACAAAATGAAAAATACTTCATAACTTAGCTAACATATGGATTTCCTAAAATATTAATTGGGTGGATATCCAATAATCGGGGATTATTTATTTCAATTATATGGAATCGTGTCCGCATACAATTTATAAAATGATAATTACAGTTTAAAAACTCAGAATATGACGCCATTCGTTTCATGTGGCAGCTTGATTTAACACTTACTCACTGTCATCAGATTAATTTTTCGAGCAGATTAAAATTAAAATGTTATTTTTCCGCGTATAACACGCAGGAACATTTTAAGATGTCAAAGTAAATTAAAAGAGAATATACTGCTATTTATGTAATTATGTTTTAATATAAAGTTCCAAACACGATTGATATGCAAATTGAATGTATACCATAAATTTGGGAAAAAATATATTATGCACAAATAAATACGATAATTAGCTGGGTGGAATAACTCTACGTGTTTGAGGAGATGTAATTTCAGTCAAACCTAACTACGATATGTATTAATGGAATGAAATTACGCTTTTTTGTTCAGAAGCGGAGTATTAGTGAATCTAATTTACCAAATTAAAAACGTTTTCTGTAAAATGCGGAGATAAATTATCTTCCAGAGAGATTACTTGAATGTAAAATAACCTAACTTAATAAAATCACCTCTTTAACAATTTTACAGTGCAGAAATCGTTCCCTTTGACCGGGATTTGAACCCAGATCCCTCGATAGCCGAGTGCCTTGGCCAGTTAAGCTACCGAGACCTCCTCTTACATTGTGAAATTTTGGGGGCTTTAAAATAACTATCTTTTGTTACGAAATAACGTACAAACATGAACAATGTCGCAAGCATTGGTAGTCGTGCGCTAAGCGCCACAGTCCTCGAGGTTAAAGGCAACTTTAAACAGATTAGCTGTTATCAGGTGAATTAATCATCAAGAGTACTCGTATTTTTTTATAAAAATGTATGCAGAACTTCGTATGTCTTATTTGAAAGCACCGAAAACTAGACGTTTGCACGTTATCCTTTAATTTCCATTCGAATTAAAGTTTTTCTTCTCTTTCGTAGCTGTAAAATTGATGTGTACACGTTATATAAGGAAAAAAATGATTTTTATATAGTCGTTTCCTTTTTTCGGAGAATGGTTAAAATTTATAAAAATTCAGATTATGAATTATTTTAGTTGAAATAAAGGGATGAACACTATTATGTTCTTCCTCGGTGAACAGCGTTGAAATGCTAGTGTGTTTAATGTTTCGAAATCTCGAACGCATTTTACATAAATACCCACTCTTAATTTATACTAATCTTTTGCTGTTTTCAACGTTTCGAAGTCTTCGAATGACGAATTGAAGAAAGGAAGTGCCCAGGGTCGTTTATTTAAAGTTACCTAGGTCTATGCCTAGAGCGTACAGTTTCACTGTCATAGTTTACTGAAAACTCCTATCATCTTGGCCAGATTTCTCGTACTTACGTACATAAATTCTATTCTCGATTCCACTGAATATTTTCTGGGGGATGATTTTATGCGCGAGCGGTACATCGCTTGAGCAAACTTATCTTCTTCGGCAGTCCAAATAAATTTACCGGATCTGATACTCCATTCGAAGCCATTGTGATGCGAACGCCCTCGCGTTTATCCCTTTTCCATGTTTATCGCATGTCACGTGTTTGCTTTCTTACACGTCCCATCGCCTCCCTTCCCTTTCCTCGAACTCTCACTCATTCTCCCTCTTTTCGTTCGGGATGTTTACACAGAAGCGTTATAGACCATCTTCTGTATCCTGACAGATCTCCTTGTTACTTCTCCTCCCACCTCGCATCCTCCGGTCGGCTATTTGCCGTTGCCAGGGGATACGCCACCCACGGCGAGGCAGTGGATGTTGAGGGTGGAGATATTGGTTCCAGTTTTCCGAAAATTTTGTTGAGCGTGTGTGCGTACGTGCCCATGTGCGTGTGCGGCTAGCAGGGTGGGGATTGGGGTGAGGTACCTTATCTTCCGTATTCTCGCATCGTCGATCATCAAAAAGTATCTCTCCCTTTTCCAGTCGCTAATATTGGAAAAAATCGCCCCTTTGTGGAATTAAAGAGAGGGCGATATAAGGGAATCCCATTTTCCCAAGGAAAGAACCAAGACATATTCCCTTTGAAAATGCAATAGTGTGCATGAAGGGTTCTTCATACAGACCGAAACTATCATCTTGTTCGATTACAAGTGCTAACGAATTAGCTCTTATCACCCTGGAAGACTTGACCGTGTCAAGCGATGGTATGCTGTACATTTTTGATTTTATATTTATAAGAAGCTTTCGTAGCTTATAATAAAATTGAATCAAACTAGAATGATATAGGCGATTAAACATTCTTCCTAATATAACCCATGATGAGAATGACGGCGATTAAATTTAAGTCATCGGTTTTCGTTCCAATAAAACGCTTAAAGGAAGTAACCACTGAAGTGCAGCCTTGGTGAAAAAGTACTACATATTTTGAATATTGAGCAAATCATTATAGTTGGTCTACCATAAGCGGTATTGGGAAGTTTTGGTGGTCTGTGAAATCTAATGCTAAAACAATTCCATTTTTCAATGTCTAATTATTGTTTATTTCTTCGTACCATATTGTATTATTTCTACGTCATCAAGGCATAATAATATCCTTTTAGGCACCGCCTTCAATATTCCTGCTAGTCCTCGCTTTTCTCGTCCGACATCCTCAACTACCCTAACATATCAAACATTTCGTTTGTCCTTTCTGTCCAGCTTATTTTTCCAATTCCTCTTCATAAGCCTATATCAAAAGGCTGAAATATATAACATCGCACACTCCTTCCAAACCAACAGAATTCATCACAGTGATATCTTTTCCCATCTCTTTTTTATGATTGCCGGTAGTGTTTTCCATGTCACAGTTATATTTTAAGTCCAAAGAATACCGCTTTTCTACTTTTTGGGATGACAAGTGACATTTTCTCAACTGCTGCTGCCGTTATGACTCTTTTGTTATAGTATTACGTTGCGTGCGAGGAAAGAGTTCCCTTCATTTTTTCCTTAACACTTGGTACACCAGTGGAAATATTATCCGTTCCAACTATTACGTTCACCTCTTACTTCTCGTTCAGTTATCTTATTGTGTCGTCTGTTTTACGTGGAAACTTTTGAAAAATGTCGAATGGCTCCTTCTGGCAATACCATACTCTCCCTCTATACTTTCTCCCCGAGTCTGTTGTGACATTGTCACCATTTTATACCAACTCTTGTGTTTAATATTTAATATTTCCTAACCACACTTCTGTTTTATCGGCATTCCTAAATTTAGTGGATTCTTATTTGATTTCAAAAGAGCCTTCTTCAGAATTGGGATTATAGATTTTATGAGGATAGTTACAAAATATACAGAACAAAAGAATGAGTTATTTTAACATGGGGTTTAAGGGTATTTTGTGTCATGCCAGTAAGGGGTTACTTGTGGAGTAATTCTTAGTAGCAGGGCTCGTAGTACCCGGTAGACAAATTCAAAATAATAATACCAAAATAATCAAAATAATAAAAAATAATAATTGATAAGGGCGGACATGCAAGCCAAGCCGCTGAAATTGTGAATGATGTTTATGGTTCCAATACTGTAACAGCTTATGACTTGCAATTTTGGTTTCCTCGATTCCGTTCAGGCATTTTTGATGTTAAAAATGTACCTCGCACAGGCAGGCCCGTCTCGAAAATTTCGATAAAATCACAGAAATAATCGAAGTTGACCGGCATGTTAGTAGTCAAAGCATCCCCCAGGAGCTAAAGATTGACCATAAAACAGTTTAAAACCATTTGCGCACAGCTGGATTCAAAGAGAAGCTGGATGTTTGGGTGCCACACCAATTAACACCAAGAAACATGATGAATCGAATTTCCATCTGCGAAGCCTAGGACAAACGTAATGAACTCGACCAATTTCTTAAACGGATGGTGACTGGGGATGGGAAATGGGTCACATACGATAATATTGTACGAAAACGATCGTGGTCAAAGCGTGGTGAAGCAGCTCAAACGGTGGTCAAACCAGGACTAACGGGCAGGAAGGTTCTACTGCGTATTTGGTGGGACTTCAAAGGAATCATTTATTATGAGTTGCTTCCGTTTGGCCAAACGCTAAATTCAGATCTCTACTGTCAACAACTGGCCCGTTTGAAGCTAGCGATTTACCAGAAACGGCCAGCGCTGGCCAACATAAGAGTTGTTGTGTTTTATCAGGACAATGCAAGGCCACACACGCCTATAGTGACTCGCTAGAAACTCCGGGAGCTTGGTTGGTAGGTTTTAATGCATCCACCATATAGTCGAGACTTGGCACAAATCGATTACCACCTTTTTCTCGCATTGCAAAACTTCCCGAGTGATAAGAAATTGTGATCAAGAGAATCACTATTTCTATTTCCCGGCAATGCGTGGAATCCAGAAGTTATCATAATGAAATACATTCCTAAAAGCTTTTTTCCTGTCATATTAACTCCTTGCATGTTAACTATAAACCCATTACCTCATCTTTATCTCTCGTAGTTCGTTTCCCTTTATCATTAGGTGTTTTCTTCCAAATACGTTCTGACTTCTTTGCTGTAGTTCAGATTTGTCTCCGCCAGTGACTGTTCTTCGTCTTAAGACTCTGCTTTAACGCCTACTAATTTTAGCCTATCAGATACAGCGTGAGAACCACTGGTTCTTTATTCATATCAATAACACCCATTTTCTACTAAATGTCCTTCTAATGTTTAAATTGCTATATTTCTGGAGATTAACTCAATGGCACCTGTTATTAATACTTCCAACCACCTCATTAAAGATACCCTTTTGTCTTGAACCCATCCTCATCTCTCTGATATGCCATACGATACTCGTATTCTCCTTATTCCATACCTTATCCAGTTACTATTTTATCGCCCAAATTTAGGGCTTGCTTTTCAATTCTATAACTATCCCGCTAAATTACCATTTTACGATTTTGAAACTCATTGAAATATGATTTACTCTATCGTTTTTTGTTAACGCTAGTATGTGGTTGTAAATACCATTTATTATATTTTATTAAACAGTATTTTTATTTACAGTATATCTGTTTTTTGCAGTATCTTTACCAAAGATTCAGTTTCTGCATGGATAATTGCCCTGTTTCATAAAACTTTTAATTGCTGTCTTTGAGGAGCATCAACATATAGTATTTAGCCTTGTAACACCTGGAATTTCTTTTTAGCAAGCCATAAATTCTATCCCAGATACAACGTTAGAACACCTAAAGCGTTAGCGTCGGTGTATTCGTACGGTAAATTTCTCAATATCATGCAACACCTTAGGTTTGTTTAACAAGCTGGGGGAATTACTTACTCTGCCATCACTATCTTAAATTCCGTATGCGCAGTCGCATCTGTTTGTTACTTTGTCGTAACATCGTGCGTCTTCCTTCCTCGAGAAAAAAGATAAAGGGGACTTCGTGCTTTGGAACGAGCATTCATTAAATACAGCTAAGGAATGCCTTTTAGGAGCCTCTCAGGTGTACTCGTGAATTATCATGCCAAACGAAGAGCGATGGATATTAAAGCTTTGTACGGTCTTAGTATGGAGCAGGAAATATTTATTTTCAAGACGCATCTGCTTTGTGCTTGATCTCCTGATACAGTTCGTTTGAGAGGACAGGGGCAGTGTTAGAAAGAGCAAAAAAAATAGGAATCGCGCTTTGCATCCAGCGTGAGTGGTGAGGACCTACTCAATGAAAACAGTACGCCGAATCTTGAATTTTAATACGGCAATTGGATATCGGTACGTTTCGCAGCTGCGTACGTTATACCACGTTGACCTGTGGGTTAAGGTCCTTCGTAGAGGAGTAATCCATGAAAAAACACAATGGATCTCGAGTTGTTTTAGTTTATAAAATAGGCGGAGTTTGAAAAATCAATCCTCGGTTCCATTCCACTTTTTTTATTCTTCCTTGTGAGTGCCCAAACTAAAAATTTCATTCAACGCTAAATACATTGAAATCTTGTGCAAAAGGATGTAAGGTTCGTTTAGAGCAAAACAACTATTGGACTTATTTAACAAAATAATCTAAGGGGAAAAATACCTACGTTAAATATAACGAGTTGATTTTTCTCCATGCATAATGCCCTTCTATTCTCTGTATTTTAGAACGTACCAGTACAGTCAAAAAATAAGAACGAAGTATTACAATTGCGTTGATTGTATTATAATTCGACTGAAAAGTTTTAACCATATCGTAAAATTTGGCATTAAGTCGATTCAAATATATTTTTACGTTGCCGGAATCCTGAAACGATGATATTGTGGCAAAACCCAATACATGAGAAGAATCATAATCTGCTCTTAAGATTTAATCGTGCATACATTTTCCGTTTCAACTATAAATCTTATGTTTCGTCGCGGTTCTGGTACCTTGTCATGTATTTAGAAATCGTCGTGGTTAAAACTAAAGTATCTTTTAATTTTACTTAGGCAATAAAGTCTTGTTCACTAAATTTTAGCTATGTCCGAAGTTAGTATTGTTGTATGCAAATTAATGTTACATAGTATGGCTGTTTTGGTGTTTTCTTATATCGTTAAAAGAAGTTGATGAATTTAGCAATATTAAAATTTAACTTGTCTATATTTTCAATAAAGATTATTTACGCGTGAATAAATAAACTGACAGTAGTATTAACTTAAGAATTGCATAGAATATGACACCTACAATATGACACCAATAAATTACTACACCTGATAATGACGCTTATTATTTTCCCATTTCACCAAGTTGTTTCATGTTACTTTTACTTTTAATGTACGAGAGTCGTATTTAACAAAAGAAGAAGCAAACTTATTGAATTACAAATATTAATCAACAAAATGATTTTAATGTAACTTTTCCACTTTTAGTATTCCCTTTAATGCAACGGAAATTGTGGCAAAGCGTGAAAATCCATCTGCTAGAGAAAACCCTTATTATGATCAGATTTCATTGTTGTTTACTTGGATGTGGTTTGAACTGATGCAGCTATCCTGATTTGGCAGAATTCCAATTGACATGCAGGAGTTCTATGTCACCTTAGTGCATCCACTTTCCATAGACTCATCGCAATGCAACCGGCGGATTAGGTTCATTCAGAGTTTTGGTTGCTATTTGAAGGCACGATGCGGGATCCGCTGATTACGCAATGAGTGCAGAATTGGCCATTTAAAGGAGGCCTGTTTTACTCAATTTTGATCAACGAATGCGTATTTGTATATACGAATCGCTAGGTGGTGGAGCAGTTCTCTCATTTACTACTTCAGGATTAATACCTGTAGATTTACCAATAATCAAGCGTTACCTTGCAATTAAACCAAGGGGTTGCAAGAATTGCTGACCGCATTGAAAATCCGTACAATGGGTATGAGATGAGAATCGTTGTAAGCAAAACAAATTTTCGCGGTTTTTGAAACATTGGATACTTTCATTTAATATTAAATTTGTAGTTAATAAGCAAGTGATACGGTTTAACTACCTCAGAAGCGTTTCAAGTAGTAGCGCGAAAAATCAAACTTAATGGTCTATATTCCTCACATATGACTTTCCTTCTCTTTTTTTCTGTAAGTAAGCAACATTTATACGAAGAAATCTTCCGGCCTAGTTCCCCTCTCCTAGATAGTACGAATTATCCCATAAAAACTCATCCACATTTTCCTAGACCATAGAAGTTGCTCTCCGGGTATGTTATCGATCCTCACTGCCTGATTTAGTTTCAATTAACTTAATCTCATTGCTCTTTCGCCATCAAGTATGCCAACCAAACGTCATATACGTCAATTGCCTTTTTAAGTCTAAACTTGCAGGTTTAATATCCTTAAATCCTTACCAAATTGATCCTCTGTATTGTCTTCCCATCTTATAGATCCTGAGCGAATCAATTGTTTTCTTTTCGTACCTTTGCTAGTTTGTGGCGCTCCCCTTGTTAATTCACGATAGTGCTTTCACTTTCCTATTAATTTCGTATGTCCTTTGTAAACTCGCCATATCTTTGCACTTAGTTCTACGCTATGCCTCTTTCGTCACATTTTCCATCTTGGTTGGTGAGTTAAAGTTGTCTACTTCCTTATTCTTAATTATCTATTTACATTTTTTCATTTCCTTCCCTCGTCTATCTCTTTAAGCATCTCATTTTTAATATATTCTTTCGCTGTCGGTTTCCTCCTTTTCTCTCACAATTTATTTTGCGGTTTTATGTAAGGAATTTTAATTTTAACGTTCTAATTTATAATACTCCTGCAGTATGAAATAAGGATTGAGCTACTAACGCATGCTCCCTTGTCTCAACCCAATGCAAAAATTCCGCCGGCATTTATGTGTTACCAGATAAAAATTGCTTTAGGATCCATAAATACTCGTAATACGATAGAAAGAGGTGAATCTTTTCGGATAAATATGATGAAGATGGGAAATACAGGAGGCGTCGTATCGATAGTTTAATTGCGGGCAGAATTTTAAGTAATAGTGTAAGTGCAATAAGGTAAAGGAAGTAATTATCCTTATGATTAGTAATCAGACACGCCCTTTTCCCGCCATATGTCCTTGTTTTGTATTGTATGATAGTATTCAAATGCATACTTAAAGAGTATACGACATAATACGGTACAGCCTCAAACAAACAAGTTGATAACCTGTTTTATTTTCAAAAATACTGAGAACCCAAACTTGTCACGTAATGTAAAATGGGTAGTTATTAATCTCAGCTGAAATATTGGTTGGAATGGTCTTGCAAATAAGTTTTAGTTTAGAACATCATATTTACTTGAAAGAAATTACAGCTACTAAAAACCTTAGTGTGAATATTTACGATTAGATATTATTTACGTCCAAAATATATTGTTTCACGTGTGTTTGACGTGATTTGAATACATTTTAATGCATATTTATGAAGTTGATATTAGAATAAAATATAAAGAATTAACTTACTTTTTCTTAAGTTAAGAAAAATGTTTTCCTCTGTCGTACTGCCTTAATATTTCGATAGTTGGTAACTTTTAGCGGCATCCTACTTTCAATACAATTGCTCAATAGTTCACTGAATGATTTTGGATTAGGCATTGTACCATTTGCTGGTTCTCGTTTGAATTTAATTTTAACCACGTTTAACTCTGTATGCAATATGTACACCAGTCCTTCTCTTTTCTACATTCATATTTCTCGCTATCCCTTTCGATTTACTGCGTTCAATGGGGCACTTAGTCTAGGTGACCTCATCGAAGAACACGGACAAACGGTAAGCAGAGGATCCGGGAGCCATCCATTTAGCTCACCTCCTTATGCAATTCGTTCGCTGTCTGATTCTCGTCGCTCCACAAGGGGGCAGTCCCGTATACAGAGACAGAGTCAACGATCACTTTAATGCGCTCATCATTCAGCACTGTTTGGGGGATACGAAATCCCGACTGCCGCCGCTGTGGGTGCTGGAATTTTTCAAGCCGCCGCGTTTGCTTCTCAGTGGATGGGAATGTCCGTTTATTTCCGTGCCAAGATTCGGAAAACATGGTTCGTTTCCACCCCCATTCAAAGCTAATTCTCGTTCACTTTTCACCACCACATTCCATGTATTCCCAAGCTCTGGGTGAGGAAAAACATTTGATTTTACCAAATTAAAGGGAAATTATCGACATCGTTTTCACTCATCAGGGAGATAAGAGTGTGTACAGATAATATTTTAAACTTTTCAAAGTAATGTTTTCAAGCACCTGCGTTTAGGTTTTCGACCTTCAATTTTTTCTATACTTGGTTCCTTGAGTATAAAAGGCCTTATGGTTTCATTGACTGGTTAAACTGTTAATGCTGTGTATGTAAACTGTGTTATTTACGTAATGCCAATATGAAATTTGATTTTTTGCTGTATTTTATTAAATAATTCCCTCAAGTAGCTCCTAATTAAATGCCTACGGTGAGTTTAATTCTACAAAATGGTCCATTTTCATGTGGTGTGGTGAACGATTTGCGGTATGATAATTTCTGTTGCAACAATATATTTTGCAGTGGATTGAAAGTCTCATCCGGCTAGTTCATAACTCCATTAAACCCCTCTCTGTTTTCCTTGAATAATTATTGCTTACTCTGAATGGAAATTGTTTTTATTGAACAAATTAACATCTTTCGATCAAATCTAATTTCCCGACATTTCCTTGAAACTTTTTATTAGTTAACAGAATATCTCAAATCAAATCGTGCCTGGGACCATCCTTTGATTTGGACTGAATTTTTTTATTTCCTTGTTTGTTATGCTAAAATATAATGTGTTGAAACTATGTCTGAAAAGAGCGTACATGTATAGGATGGGATCTTTCATTAAGAACGCGTGGAACGTCTTCGCCCCAGTGAGAGACTATGAAATTTCATTTCGTATTCATGACGGAGCGTGGGCGTGACCATCGAAGATGAGCGACTTAATACACTGGCGGCTATTACTTTGTTCCCTTCCCAAAATCAGTCGTGCGGACTTCATATTAGCGGTCGCTGCAATTTGTGTGCCCCCGGTCCGCGTGAGTAGGTGAGGGCGTTTTATTAAGCTTTTGCTTGCAAACCTCTATTTGCTTGGAATGGGGCCGTTAACTGGGTCGGTCGAAGCGGTCTAGCCCCGTGACAATCATTGAACGTCGCCGCCCCTACCAAGGCTTCGGAGTAGAACATTAAGGAAAGCGCACCAATTAAAACGTAGTGTCTCACGAAGGAGAACAAAAACTATACGATGGTCGCAGAAAATTTGGAAAATTGAGTTTTCCTGTTTTTAGCAGGCTTTATTTATAATTATGCTCTCAGTCTACAATTTACTTAGCCTTGAGTGCCTGATGGGGTTATTTATTTGATTTAATAACAGAACTATTCATGATATTATCAAATCAATGTTAAAGCCAAAGGTCATTGGTGACAGTTGCTGGTAAAGTATTGACATAATTAGGATAGAATTTCCATTCTATTCAATACTTGGTTAAAACCTTAAATTAATGATTTTGCAGTATAAATGTAGGGCAAATGTTGAACTATATGTTCCAGTTTCAATTTGAGTAGTTTTTATTTTAACTAGCACAAAGTGTTTTAAATAAAGTACAAGCACGATTAGCAACTAAGGTAAATATACCTTTTATGGTCGTCCACTGTTGATCTTTGCAACCAAAATAACAACTTCACATTTTCATTTTCCATTTACTATATTTCAAGCAGTGACTTAGGTATCTCAGCTCAAGCATTTTAAGATTTTAATTTTTTAGAGAAAACTATTTCCACAGTTTATTTCTTCATTTTTTCCATTTGTAAGAAAATTGCGGATCAAATTCGGTAAAAAATTGCCGGTGTTCCATTGAGAATAATTTGGCATGCCTATTTTAACTGTTTTGGCTTGGAGTTTCATGTCGTCATTCATCTGTGTAGTGCCTAACGAGTACTGTAGTAGACACTGTAGATCCTAACAGAATGGTGCATTTTTTCCGAAAAAACAGTCAGCTTAAAACGTAGCCTCTTCTCTCACCGTGGTCAGTTGTTTCTTTTCTTAGATTTTTCTGGCATATATTTTTTTTTCGTTTGTAAGGTCTCCCAAAACACTCTTGTTCCACCTATTCCCGTTGGTTTCATCGTATGAGGAAATTGTTCTCTACTTCCCCGAAGCAGATATTTTTACTCTCCGTATAAATATGACCTATGATTATAGGGGCTTAACTACAAGTTACGCTTAAACTTGACCACTTCCTCACACTAATTATCCGTGCATCTTCTATACATATTATTGCCTAATCGCTTATTCATTACCAATTACCTGTAATAGTATTTTAACATATTTCAGTAATTTTTTGTGTTCTTTGTTTTGTTTTGACCAGCAATTTTTTGGGAACTTAGGTTTTTGCCGTGGTTTCCTCCAAATTATATCTACTTCATGGATTTTAGTATTCCTCTCATTTATTCTTTCTCTACCCTGAGATATTCCCTTCTTCATAACCTGTCACTAAAGTTATGTAGTTCTCTAGATGACTCATAAATAGATATACAAAGATTTAGGTAAGTTTGACATCTTTAGTTCTCATTTAGTAATATTTCCAATTCTAATCTTCCCATCTATCTTCTTCTTATGTCGTTTATAAGCAGCTTGTTTCCCCTTATTCAATTTTATTTTTCCTATGAAATTTTTCTCATTTATTTTCCCCGCCATACTTCTCTACCATATACCCTTCTTACTGTACTTGACGATTACTGTAATTTTATCAAATCTTGTGCTCGGTTGAGCATAACACACTATGTAATTACAAATGACAGCACTGATGCTCTCCGTGGAAAATTTTTCCTGCTATTCGTTAGGGAATGAGGTAATTGATAGGTTCTGAAAAAAGAAATTGGAATATTGTTATTATCTACCTGGTTAATACCTATCATAGCTCGTGGATCTGGAGGTAAATTCAAATATTATTAATCATTAATCCACGATTGGATCGCTGTTATGTGGGGTCATGGGCATAAGGATATCAGAACGTAATGTCTTCGGCACCACGTATCATCGCTTGAGTCGCTCTTGGTCACATTATTGATATATTTACGAGCTCTTAGGATAACTGACAAACACAACTGTTACATATGGCATTTGGTGTTGTTTTTCAGTCATTAACGAAAATAATACGGAATGAATAATTCAATAGCATTATTTCGCCAATATGATGTAATGGCCACCTGCAATGTTAAACACAGAAGCATGTGTTCGACAAAACAGCAGTAAGGGAACCTGTATTGGCTAATTACGCGCCTTTTCCTTTGTTTGCTTAGTAAACCGCGGTAGCTATAAATCATCCTTCGGTAGTACATGTAGTGATATAGCACTACAAGGATGACTCCACGTGTTCTTCCTCACTGCCGCCAGATGCCCCCACTTGTGTCTTCTTTAATCTGAGGAAACACCTCAGAGGGGCGCCGCACGGCTTCGCCCATTTCCCCGCCCACGTGAAAGAACACCGTTCGCTCCCCGCGGTAAGCTGCAGGGACCATCCCCCCACCCTCCTCCCCAGTCCCTACCATCTCCTCTCCATTTTACAGACTTGGTTACCCGAAGGCCCTCTCCAGACACATTTAAAAGATCTGTTCGTAGAGTCTTTAAAGCTCTCAAGGCTAACCGGTGAATCCAGCACCGCCACCTCCACAACAGGCGTTCTTTCCACCCCCGTCCATGTAAGCCAAATTCACTTCTTTGCCCCCTCCATAACCTTCAACCGTTTTTCCTCCTCCGGTCTTCGCTCCAAAACGTTCACCAACCTACCCCCCTCCTCCCCACACCCTCTTTTCTCCTGCCGCGGACCTGACTTCTTCGGCTACCCGTGTTACGCGCCTTTGGAATCATTCCCATTCCACCGCTTTTCTGCCCTTGCCGGTCCAGCCGTCTGTCTCCGGTCGGTCGCCAGGGGGCGATGGGTTGGGTATCGAAATGAAACAGGTCGATGGGGGGAGGAGGACATCGGTTCTCGGAGTCGATAACATCGTAGCAACGGACAGCAGTAAAACATCGAAATGGACACATTAATCTCCTTTGGTACTCAATTTCTTCTTCATTTTCATTTTTTTTCGTTAATACGTTGTGTGATATTTGAAAGAAATATTGCGTCCGGCTTTAAGATTGAGGATGATCGGATTTAACAAGGATCTTGTCGCTATCATTAGAATTCCGGAAGGTTTTCAATTTTTTACCAAAACAGCGATGGAATTTTCTATAGTTAAAAGTGTACATTCCTCGTAATTTCAGTCAGTTATTTTTTAATGCATTAAAAACGTATCTTATTTTTTATGAAATGATGGCATTACTAATTTTGATTTTTATAATTATTAGAATATTCATTAAGGTGTGCTATATGCTGCGGTGGATAAATTCGCAAACGGTGTCTTCATTTGAACGATATATCTTAGTCAGCATCTTAAATTATAATTCAGAAAATTCATTTCAAGAAGAGACTCCCTAAATGGGATTATTACTTGCGACTTCCCGACGGTTATTTGGAGTCTTGTTGATATGATGAGACAATTTAAGTTGAAAAAACGAGTTTCTAAGAAAATTATAAATTTTTCGTGCAAGAAGGGCTCCTGAATGACTCATTTTTCGCTATCGAAGACAAAGGAATCATTGTTACATTCACCACTTCCAAATGTCTTAAGATTTTACAGTTAATTGATAGAGAAATTACCAACCATAATTTTTATGGATACAAAATGTGTGTTAAATATTCGAGTTTAATAACGTGTAGAACAAATCTTGAGATCCTTCTCCGTAACTAGTTGTTTTCCATGTTTTTACGCCGTAACTTTAGAGAAACTCGAATATTTTCATCTTCTAAAGTATGCATTTAGAATTGAATCCTATGTTGAAAATAATTCTAAAAGTGTTGCTATGGAGCATGATTCATTGAATTCCTGATGAAATAAAAATGGTTTGTTGAAAGGGCATTAGGTGTGAATCAGCAATAAAAGAAAATATTTCGTACACATTCCAAGGAGACGTGAATGATTTTCATCGGGATAAAAGCTTTTATGCATCTCACTGTAGTAAAATCTCGCATATATGAGGATGAGATTTGCCGTAAATTCCCATTTCAGAAACTGGCTTCCTAAAAATTTTACGGAATGAATATTAAATTTATGGTGCATAAACTTTGGATTTGAATCGCATTTTTATTCCTTAGCACATCTGTGAGTATCTTAACGCGCTCATAAACATTTTCCCGATTACCTCTCCTGAAATTATGAAATATAACGGTGAGAGCGATAAGAAGGGAAGTCAAATTGCAGAATTATCAACAGAATCTGACAAAATATTCTTCAACGTCATTAAACAAAGATCTGTTTTATAAGCTCGTTCTGCAGATTTTATTGGAAATGAGAAAGGCAATTAACCCAAAGGTTAGTGTGAAAGTGTGAGAAAGTGATGGAGCTCACCTTGTACGTATTCATATACAGTGCGTGAAATACAAACCAACTTGGTCGTCTGTTTTCTTTTCATAGAAAAAGGTAAGCAAAAATATATGACTAAATTCCAGCATATTATAATTTTTCATAAAAAAATTTGATGTAAAAATGTTACAAATAGAAGATGAAACATTACAGCGCAAGAAAAGAATGTCAGAAATGAATCGTATCACGTGGTAGCCTTGTTTAGATCAGGAGAAATTAGAATAGTGGGTAACGAAAGAATATTTATAAAGGAGAATACGAATCTGCTCAAATTTCCTTGAGTCAGATATTTAACCGAATGATTTGGTTGATAATAAATGTGCTGTTTACTTTCTTACGCGTTAGCAATGGTTCAGATAATGAAATAAGGACAATTTGCACTTTTCAAGCAATGGTTCAGATAATGAAATAAGGACAATTTGCACTTTTTGCACTGACAGTTTAAACTGTGGAAAAGTGCAAATTGTCCTTATTTCATTATGATGAACTTCCACGACCTCAAGCCTGAATCTGTTGAACTTAATGGTTCAGATCGTTACATATTATAATGTACTGTTGATCATTGCACCAAAAATCACTGTTGTCAACCCGAAGGTTTATTTGGTATGTGAAGGTTTAACCTACCACTAAGTCCGACATACCTGAGTTCCTGAGTACCTGAGGAAAATGAACTTGTAAAGTGCTCTCTTAAATGTTGTGGTGGATGGAGAGTTTTTTATGTCATCTGGGAGAGAGTTCCAAAGACGGCATGCTGTAACATGAAAAGATTTATTATAGATTTCCGTGCGATGGTGTGGGACGAGAAGTTTATTGTTACCCCTTTTGCTCCCGTTGTGGATTGAGCTAAAGGGGAGGAAATGATTGCATAAATAGTTAGGTGTGTGTTTTGAAAATATCCTCTAGAAAATTGAAAGAATATGTAAATGCCTGTGACCTTCTAGCCTTCTAACCAGGATATTCTTGAAAATGAGTCGGAAACGCAATACCCCTCGTATGTTCGTATTTTCTAAGATCACAAATGAACCGCATTTAGGAATTATGGGTCTTCTGGAGTTCGGTTTTCAGTTTGCCTGAAAGGTCTTGATATACCACATCACAGTAATCAAAATGGGGTACAAGAAGAGAAGATACAAGAAGCATCTTTGAGGAGGGGATAGCAATGTGCTTTAAACTTTTCAGTGAATGAAGGGATGGGTTAATTTTCCTGCAGATAGCAATTGCATGATCAGTCCAAGATAACGTTTCATTAATGGTTACGCCTAAATTATTTACTGTGCTTAGGTGTAGTATCATAGGTCCTTGCAATGCTCGTGGTGGGAGTTAATCAATACTTATTTTAAAATGCAGTTTATGGAATCCGATTATAATGGACTGATTTTTATGGGATCCTTTTTCAGTAAATTTTTCCTTTTATAATTTGAGCATAATCAAAGAAAAGGAACAAAGTACCCTTTTTTCGGTTATCCTTGTTATTTTTCTTAGGGTGTTCCAACTATGTAGTGGCTTGAGTTATAAGCATTTTAAAAGCAATTCAGGTACATGCCATATGACCAACAATACGAGAATACTAATAAAAGTCTATCCGCTAAGGTATGTTTTGATGGACTTAGCCTGACAACTATCATACTTCTATTCCATGTTAAACAACATATATCCCATAACATTTCTCTGCTTCAGCTGAAGATAAAATATAAATAATCTATGCGTTTTGGTCTACTTCATTGCCAAATGTATAGATGTCGTGGTAAGGAGGCAATTACAGAAAAACAAAAGTGCAGAGTTATTGATGACGTCTGAAAATATATTCATCAACCTAATAAAATGCTGCTCTGTTTAAAAGTTGCCATCAGCATCATATCGTTGAAATTTATTCCTTTAATCAATCAATTATCTTTACTTAATAGTTCTCATCCATTCGCTCCTACAAATAGTAGGTATCTTTTTATTGTGAGGTCACAATTTAATCATATCGCGTGGTAGTTTGCGGGTTTAGGCCTTCACCTCTCCCGTGTTTTCTGTCGCAAGTCATTATTGATTTCAGGATTATACTTAGTTCGGGTCTTTAAATACTCTCAGCTGTCCCAAACCCTTGGATTAAACTTCTGATTGGCTTTCCCGATCACATCCCATGATTGGACTAAGTTTTCAGGATGGGAGACATTGTGGTCCCTGCAATCCCGGATTCAACCGTTGCAGATCTCGCGTAGCCTTGACCCCGTGAGATCACATCGATTCGTAGCTTGCAAATTAATTTGTGCGCCTGGTGTTAAATACAAGGCCCCGCTTCCGGCTTACAACAAATTGCTATTCATATCGAACAAGGGTTGGGAATTTTGAGAGTTTTACTGAAACTCGCCGTCACTGCGCAGAAAATTCATCAACGCTTGATGCATTAAGGCGTTGAATAGTTTGCCTTAGCTAGGGTGTAATTGAGAAATTTACAATGTCTTGCTCGCTTTTTGATAAAATAATATTTCCTTTTTTGAGTCGAGTTTCATGTACCGACAATAGCATAGTGAGAATCGTAGAATGAAGAGAAAAAATATCCCTCTGAATCGAAAAAAGATTTTATCGTCTCTTTTGGAAATATGTCCAATTTTTAGAACGATAACTGAAAAAATATTTTGGAAAGATTTTCAAAACATTAAAAAATTGACCAAATAATACGCATTCATTCAATTGCAAAGGGCATTGAAGTCTCAATACTTCAATATGTGTAATGTAAATATTAAAAATCGCTCTTTTTTATTGTTATTACAGTATGTGAAGGTAAAATTTTAAGTTGAATTTGTGTACGATTAGAATTTTCATGTATAACGGCCTCTTTAATAGTACTTTTGTTTGACCAATGCATAGATAGATAGCATTATATGTTAGATCTATTAAACAATTCGTCAGTATGCTACTTAATTCATTCTGTAGAGTAATTAATCACAATACAAGTTGGATGTTGAAAATTTTAAATCAAGGATTCTAATTTTCACTTGATTTTTCTACATCTACATAATACCCCGCAAGCCGCCGCAAGGGCGTGTGGCGGGGGGTGTTAGGTCACCACCTGTTAAAGGGAAAAACACCTCATTCAAAACCAAATTCCTTCTGTTTAAACGACCAACGGTGAGTTTTACTTCTAGTTGACACTGAACATTTTTTTTGGTCTAGTAAAATTTGTGACTTCATGTCTTGAAGAGAGTATAGCATTGCAAATTTGTTTTGCTGTTTCAGTTTTTACTTCGTTTTTGCAAAATATAATAATGGCAGAACGTTGAAATTTTTTTCTTACATATATTCGCCATTTTCAAGCTTAGAGAGACATTATACACGTATATCAATATATCAAACGATAAATAAGTAGGTGAATTATGGTTGAATGTTGAATGGACAAAGAAATGTTTTAGTTACTGTCATTCGGGCCTTAGGACTGTCGTGATTAGGTCTGAGTTTATTAAAGCCTTACTTTTAGTGGAAGACTAGTTTTAAAAACTTGCTCTCTCCTTCGTTTAGCTAAAATCTGGTTCATCAACATTAGCAACACTTGGCCATTCATCGTTTATGTGCCTAAAATACCGTAATTAAGTCTTTTCTGGACTTAGTAGGCCAAGGATAGAGCGTTGAACTATTGATCGGAGGGTCCGGATTCGATTTCCAGGTACGAATTTGTGGGGATCCTCATCTAACCCGAGCTGTGTGATTTATCAGGTACCAGAACTTCCTGGGAAACTATAGGCGGCCCAAGAAAAAGGAACTGGCCCCCATAAGCTGGTGTGTGAATTTCACACACCGTTGGGTTTGGTAATGGGTGAACTTCTATCAACATCTTCCATACTGACCTTCGGGTTGAATACTGTTTATATTTTTATTCTTTTAACTTCTTTTTTTATCCTAGAACGACCCTACTTCAGGAATGACAAGTAACATGTAGTTTCCTGTCTTCGGATATCACCTAAGCAGTCCGTACTAATAAAGCTTGTCGTATTTTTTTTCCGTTTCGTAACTTTTTATAAGGTGAAAATATATTACTTTTCTTGCTATAAGGATTGCTATAAGTGCATCTCATGAAAAATTTGCGGGAGTATAACTCTTCTCTTTTTTCAGGTGTGTCATTAGGACATACGCCAATTGAAATAAACCATTTTAGGGATTCCTATGTGATAACTTCTCAAATACTCTAATGTAAATTGTCCAGGTTTACTATATGTGGTCGGAAATGCCGTCGGAAGTGTCGTATGAGCGAAACTATATGCAGAATAATTAGTTCAGAGATTCCTGTACATTTTCCGGTTTCCCCATCGTTGAAACATTGACGAGGCTTGATGTACGTAAATATTTCAACGATGGTAGGGTGTAAATCTTGGAGTAAATTAATGTGCGCTAGATCGATGCAACTGGTTCAGCCTCGTCTCAGTGAGTTACGGGGTCGTCCTTGAAACCAAGGGAAGAGCGAACAATTGTCTCTCGAGTCCGTCAGGAGGACTTTTTCATCGAGAACCGGGCTCCATTTCGTTGAAAACGTCTTTCCCTAGTCATCCTTTTCCCAGATTCTAAGGAGCCGGATGCTCTTCTCTTCTCCTCCCACGCTCAGGGCGGTATCACATGGTATTTAAAAAAAGGATTGTGTGGCTTGAACTTGGACAGGAGGGGAGAAGAGCAAGGAAGTCGACGTAAGCGGATGAACCTTCACTAATATCTCACTAATGCGATTACTTGGCCGGGAACCGAATCGTAAAGGGATCGTAATATGAATGGCGAGTGAAGCGGGAGGGACTCGGTTGCTTCTCCCTTTGTCTCTCTCTCGCCTCCTCTGCAATTGGTATTAAGCTCATTCGGCACTCTCTAATGTCACATTTATTTGCATTTCACTCTTTCCTCTATCTCCCTGTGCTTCTGATTCCCGAAGGCGATAATTGAGCTTCTTTCGAGAAAATCTTTTCTTTAAATTATGATACAATGTCATTAGTGGAAACAACAGGAACATTTGTTTTTATTGAAAGATTTATCAAACAAGGTTCTCCAGAATGAAGTTACTGAAATCAAGTCGTGTTACACGAATGATAAACATTAAAGCGATAAATGAGAATAGGACTTTGACTTTATATTTTGAAAAAATATGAAAAGTTTGTAGTTATTAGAGGAGGAAACCGAGTGCTAAGGAAATTTTCGCACAAAATTGTAAAGTATTGACTGTTCCACTGAATAATATGTAATTGTACGAGTATGTTGTAATTATTATTTTACCAAAAATCCTGAATATTTGCTCATTATTATTTACTTTCATTGTTCAATATTGGTTGATAATACGAACTTAAATACTTAAATGCTACATGAACTACTTAAATGTCCGAAAAATTCTATAATCCGTTCCTCATCTTATATTTAATTAATTCTAGCATTTAATGCATGTTTCATTTTCAAATCTTTAATCATTCCGTATTTACGAATTTCTGCGCTATATTTTTAATTTTAGGCTTATGCGCTGGCCTAAACCTAGATTTTTCTTGTTTCTGATAGCCTTTTCAATCCTTTCGTTTTTCAACCTTCCTACTATGGCGCCCTCTCTACTCGTACGATAGTCTCTGTGACTTTATTTTGTAACATTTGAATTTATTTTTTGCCCATTTAATAATGTGTAACGGGTGATAATATGGAACATTAATGCATGCTCAATCGTGATTAATCTATGAACCTATTTTAGCTCATCTCCAACTGGTGTTAAGTCTGCTATATCACAGAAATCCGTACTTATGGTAATAATAGTTATCGGAATTGTAATTAAATAAAAATAAAATACGTTGCTACTGAAAAATTTGAAGCAGAGCGCAACATTGTGTTAATTTGGAGGCTGCATACTAGTAATAATGCAGAGATCCGGGCTAATAATAAAAAATATACGAATTTAAATAAGGACAAATTACTTATTCTCTTGGTAGTATTTTTTTCACCTATAATATGTCATATTTTATGCTTTCTTAGAACGTCCTTATCTGAAAAGCATTTACTTCAAGCCCCCATAAAATGTACCCATAAAAAGCTATCCTGATTGGTGGATAATAATGGGAGGGTGCGACTTAAATATATTTTCCCTATTATGAAGATAAGGCTAGTATAAAATGATTTTATCATGCGTATTGGATTGAATGGCCATATTTTAAAATATATTGTCTGCATCTATCGAAAAGTATAGAATTTGGAATTTAAGGTTCATTTATTTTTTCCAAATCGCTGCATTTTTTCTTTGATTTTATTGCTGGCAGATAAATGTAGGCGAAACCATTTCCGGAATATTTCCATCAAACTTTACTTTGTATATGTTTTTTCAACAATAAAGAAGTAAAAGTAATATAGTTATTAAGATTAAAACGGGAAACTTTGTCAGATATGTGTTTCTGACGTCAATTATGACATCAAATGGTTTCTACAATGCTTTCTCAGGAAATGCTGTTGAAACGGTTGAAAATGTTGAAACGTATTCCGGAAAAGAAAATATTTTTTCCACGTAAATATTAAGTTCTAATAGTAATCTAAAATAATCAAGTGATCTAAATAAAATATCAAGTAATGAATAAATCATAAAAATCAGGTAATACATAAAATAACAAAGTAATCTAAAATTTATGTGGAAGAACTAAGTATTTTCTTTTCCGTTATGAATCGCTTCCACAAAGTGACGCCTCAAACCATTCTTTAAGTGTATTCATTTCACAAATTAAAACTCTGTGAATATTCAAGTAAACGATTTCTTTGGCGCGAGGAAATACTTCCTAGAATTTTCGTAAAAGAGCTGCAAATTTACCAAGGAAGACGTTAAGGAGTTAACAAAATAAAGCCTGAATCAACCAGGCGGTCCTATAGCAAATGAAAATCTGTTTTGTACCTATTTCAAGGTTGACGGTGTCTTAAGTTAGGTTTGCTGATGGTCAAGCTTTAGTTAGTCACTCAAGCAAGGGATTGCAAGAATTGCTGAGTGAATTGAAAAAACAGTTCGATATGCATAGGATGAGAATAAATGTATATAAAACCAAAGTTATGCGGGTTTCCAGAAAGAGAAAGACTAAGTTAAATGTTGAAAGCAAAAACTAGAAAAGGTGGAACTGTTCACGTATCCCGGAGGTATTTGGACCAAAAGTGTGGACGTTGAGAAAGGAGAAGGACGTTTAGAAAAGGCGCGTTAAAACTTTGATATGCAGCGTAGTTATGTACGGTGCGAAAACATGGTCGTTGAAGCAGGATGATAGACGTAGATTGAATATTTTTGAAATACGGGTGTGGATAAGGTGAAGTGGACAGAAAGGTAAACAAATGGGAAAGTGCTGGGTAGTGGGGGGAGGAGAGAAGATTGTTGGGAGAAATCATAAACAGACTGGAAAATTGGTTTAAAAATATAGATTGGCAATGAAATGTTGGAGACTGTGAAAGAGGGGAGAATATTAACAGAAATAGGATAGGGATGTTGGACATAATGAAGAAAGGAAGTACTAAGAGATGAAGAGGGGCTTTGTTGTAGCGTAGAATGTTGGATTGTGTTTTGCTCCGAGAGACAAGAGAAATATTTAGTAGTGGTGTCCATCCAAAACCTACCATAGTCAGTAAATAATTTATAATAATAATTAAGTGCTACTACTTGGAAGCATTTTTGCTAAAATTTGAAATATTTTTTTTTCAGTGTCTGTTTTACTCTTGAAAGTTTTATATTAATCTCTTTTTATGTAATATTTCCACGGATTGAACTGTTTATCAGCTTTCATCTTCCTATTGCCAAAACATGGCTGTTCACATTCACTGTTATCCTGAATCCGTGATTTCTTTAAAAATGCTATGTAATGTTTGTTTGGGTTGAAATGTTCATGTAGCCATGTACTCTTAAAATGAAAAAACAAACCCTTTTCCGGAATCTTCCGTTGACTCTGGTCGGAAATCTCGTTTAGTGCAGCTCTTTCTTCGAAATGGTGCCATTGGAACCCTATTTCACTCCGCTCCAATTCCACTCATGTACTGCCACGGAACATTATACACGGCTCTTAAAAATTACGATTTTGTCATCTCCTTTGACTAGAGAAAAGAAACCAGATATTCGCTACCTCTTACCTCGAGTTTCGCTGGATTTTCTGTGATGTAGTTTTCCAATCGCACTCATAAATATGATAGCTTTCGGTGAATCAACTTTTGATGATTTGTCAAAGTTTCATTTTCTTTAGTGAGTTTAAACTTCTAGGGATAGATTCATTTAACACCTTACAGGTTTTTTATGCATAATTCCGCTATCAAAATAGTTAAACGTTAATATTATGATATGATATATGTAAGTTTATGTTATTTATGCATTTAAAAATTCAATAGACATGTAATACTATCGACCATTTTTCAGTTCTATGATTTAATACTCAATATATTATTACATCAACTTGTTTACTAGATTCTAAGGAACCAATAAATAAATAATAATGACGTTGTAATTATGTGAAAGACAGCTATCTTTCCAGAACCGATTTAATGATTTAGTCGTCAAAAATTATCATTTATGAATACTGATGGCTACGTTATGATATACGTAGACATTACTGAAGTAATGTTCTCTAGTTTTCATTCTCTTGGTTATTAATTATTGGGAATCAAAGGAAAAATTAATTAAGTGTTCAAAGGCTGTAAAGTTAATGAGGAGCTTATTTCGCTCCCATTTTCTTCTGTAAAATATACATGTTATGGCATAACAAATGTATTATAAACCGTAAAACGAATACCCAGGATATTTGTTGCATTTAATACCATTTCAATCTTTCCACCTTACTTTTATTATCGAGTTTTGTGTAATTTTTTAATACCTAAAATATATTTTTTATGCGTATTTGATCGCAGAAATATTTTCTGGGCTACCATCTACTGCGGGAAATGTGGGGGAAGTTTAAATCGGAAGAAATGGGCACTTGGTGCCATCCACTCTTTTGGTGGAGCGTTGCTCGCGGGGCAAAAGAATGTTATTTGTGGTCATTAGGCCTTGGGCATTGCACGAATTTGGGAGAAATGAGAATCCAGGGAAATCGTTTGCTGAGGACCGGAGAAATACGCTCCCCATTATGCGCTTGGGCTTTTTTTTTCGAGCGTTCTCAATTTTAATTCATCGGTCGAGGGGTCGCCGGTGCTTTAGATTCTATAGACCCGAGTGAGAGAGGTAGGGGATTCTGATCCTGAAAGTCGGGGATTACCTCTCCCACTTTCACTCAATAACATCTCCCCGAGTGCTTCTAGTTGCTGCGCCAGAGCGTTCTTCAGCCATCCTCTACCGAGGTGAAATCCCAGAGCGGAAATGAGTCACGGGTTCTGCAACCTTTTATTTTTCAAAATGTTTTGCTCCTATTTGGCGATGTGCCTTTCTGGCGCCATATATGTGATATTTACTGTGTATCCCGGTTTATCTTCCTAGAGTAAAAGGTTTGAACTTGAATGTTTTCTCTTTGAAGCTCGGATAATTTTCTTTTCACTTTGTTTTCACCATGTAAAGTCTCTTTATTTACTTGTTTTCTTCAGCATTTATTTAAGATATTTATGCATCATATATTATTTATTCTATTGGTAATATTTATTTTATTAATTGGTTTATTGTTTCTGATTAAGTTTTATTGAGGTTATTATATCAATCATATTTCCGACTAATTCTAAAATTTGAATTATGCTGGAGTTTATATCTTCTTACGAATTGCAATTATAGTGTTTGACTAAAGGATTCATTTCGTAGCGTGCAATATGCCAATTTGTGCGAAAGGCATTGGATTATAAATGTAAGAGGTTATTTGGGAAAGCAACTGTGGCTGAGATACTTTGTATCATTAACTCTTTAAGTATATATCTGGGATATACGTGTACACTTTTAATGAGTTGGTTTAGAATTTTAAAAAATCCGGCGTTGTTATTAGTCTAGTGTTAAGGTTACCTACAAGCATATTAGCTCTTAAAATCCTAGCCAACTCAAAATATGGATTTGCGAGCAAAGCGTGATTCATATGTAGATTAATCCTTTAAATAAGCATAGTGACTGCATTTATAATCCGGAAGGTGGAATTTATTTGTACATTCCTTTCAAAAATATTTTTGCTAGAAAAGTCCAACAATTTAAGTATAATATAATGACGATAAAGTCGATTCGGCAATTATTGATGTTAATTTTTGGATGGGAAATTTTTAAACATTTAATTCCTTTGTATTTTTTTATCCAAGACTTCTGAGAATCATGCAGTTGAAATCTCGTGAAACACATTTTCACTCAGAAAGGTTCAATGAAGATACAGGTACTTAACGTCTTCATAAATGTCATATTAAACAATCTTATTGTAAAGGCAGTGTTTAGAAAATGGAAAAAAGAAGAAGTTTAAAAACCGATCTTTATATATATACGGAGTTTTCTCGATGAATTTATATATTATAGAAAGTAAAATGTTTTAATTGGTGAACAATCTTGGTACTTTATCTCAAACATATTCAGCTACGGGAATAAGAATTATAGAGAAATAGAAATAATTGGGTAATGGATGGTTGAAAGAGTTTTGTTTAGTAGAAAATAGAAGACGAGCGAAACAGGGTAAAAACGTACCTACTCTTATTAAAATGTGAAAAATTTCATAGTTCAGCAACTCTTTCGACCAAGAAATTGCTGTGGTAGTAGTCGTATTTAAATACAAGATAATTTTGTCCCAATTTTAACATTTTCGGTGATATTTTTCTTTCTATAGATGTCTCTTTACCACAGTCTAAATATGTATTCTAAAGAAACTTTTGATTTGCATTATTTTTTCTTTTTGAAATGTTTGCTCAATCGATGAAAATTCGCCGCTTGTCATATTTTTCAAAAGAATGTTCTATTTGGAGTTTAAGTGAAATCACCGTACATGACAATTGCTCCATATCAAGTTTAGACAAGCCTTTTCTTAATATTCCTACTCTACGTCCCTGTCATTATTTCTCTCCTTGTGAAAACGTTTTCTTCTCCTTATTTTCCTACCGATTTCACCATTTTTGTGCACAGGAGTTCCGAGTAACGAAACTGTTCCACCTGCTCTAGTTTTTGCCCTCCTATTTTGACGTTTAACTTAGCATTTTGGCTTTCTGCAAAACCGCATAACCTTTTTTTTATTTAGATTAATTCTCATCCCATATTTATTTCTTGCTATTCCATGATCACATTTTCCCGTTACCTTCTATTTCTATTGATTTATTCTGTTATCCATTATTTCCTTGCTTTGTTCCTATTAAGTGTTCCTCTAATTTCATATGCGGCTTTTAATAATCGTTTATTGATATATACGTTTCGACCTTTCTTCTTTTGGATCCTTCTCTCTGCCCTCGTTTACAATATTATTAAATGGCCCCTGGTTCTCCTTCCCTATTTTTATAGGTTAAAGCTTTTATGCAAGGTGTGATACGAAAAGATAGGTTTGATTTTATAACTTGTTTATTTCGAGGGATACAGCTTAATCGAACTTTTCGCCCTCAAAGCACATGCCTTGGCTGACGACACATCTTTGCCCAAGTTTCTCCCAGCTACCGAACCCTGTCTGATAAGGCGCCTTAGGGATCCTCTTCAGGTCCGCCGTACAATTAGTTTTAATATCCGCGATAGAGTCGAATCGGCGCCCTTTCAAGGTTGATTTTCACTTTGGAAACAAAAAAAGGCCGCTAGAGCTACGTTTGGAGATTAGGGTGGCTGCGGGATCACGGAAGTTCCGGTTCTGGCGAAAAACTGTCCCGATCAGTGCCGTGCGAGCCTGCGCGTTATCGAGTTTTGATGCGTGGCGCGCCATGCCCAAAATGTCTGTCAAAATTGTCGGAAAGGTTCCAAAACCAATGTTCACTTCCTCGGCTATCTCCCTAATAGTTACTAGGCGATTTGCCCGCACCAAATCGTTCCCCAATTTGACATGGTTGGGGTCTGTCGAAGTGAAAGGCCGCCCCGTCCGCGATTATTCATCTGTCGAGGTTCTGCCCGATGTAAAACGACTGTAGAACTCGGAACACTTGCTTCGACTCATAGCTTCATCAGCAAAGGCTTACTGGATCATTCCAAATGTCTTCGCAGCACTTTTGCTAAGTTTGAAACAAAATTTCACGCACACACACTGTTACTCTAGCTCTATCATTACTGCCGTTGCACGCGACGAAAAACTGCTGCTTCTTAACGACTCAACGTAAATAAACGCAACACCTCTCGTTTAAGTCGACAGATGTGTCGCTAGATGGCACACTGTGTCTCGTTTCGATCCGTTGAACGGTTTGCGCAGAATAAATTCACTCCGGTCTTTTTTTGATCACACCTTGTATTCTATTCCCTCATTCGTCTTCATTATATTACCCTCTTGAATCTGACGTAACAAGGAGTTCGTACGACAACGTGATTTGAATCCGCGTCTGCTCCCGGAAGACTGAATATATCTTTCCTAAATCTGTTCGTATGCAAAATACGGTTTAGCTTTACATGGATTTCGAGAGATTATAACCGCGGAAACCTACCCACTTCAACTGCCCACAAAACTCGGCCTTGTGTCGGGATCTTTAGTAGTCATGTCTTATATTTATATTTTTTTCAATCATAAGGTAGTGTGATTATTAATTGAGGCGTTGATTCAATTTCTGTTGCTTTCCTCATTAATGTGTTAAACGCGGCCTCTCCACTAGGGTTATGATGAGGGATACCAAACGGTCAACTTCTTTAGTGAATTTTTTATTTAGGAATAAGAGTCGATGCAAGAAAGGTGCGCATAAAGTGTATAAGCTACTTTTAGCGCCCATTTTCATTAGCATCTCAATATTACTTCCCGAAAAGGCTATAACCGATGAATAAAGTAATCCTGAATAACTGCTTTGTATTTCCGTAAAATATGGCACCGAAAAGAATATATTGGCGTCCCACCGAGAGGGCCCGGGTTCAAATCTTGGAGACAAATATTTTACAGAGATATCCCGATCCCTTCTTTGGGTGCTTGGTGGAGAGCACTTTGAGTGAGTACAACGTCCGTCGGGTGGGACGTTAAACTGCGGATCCCTTGGTGCCTTTCAACAAGAGGAGGCTAATGTCGACGCTGGGTTTCCCTCTCCAACCCTCCTTTTCTATTCAACCCTAATGGTGAAAATGACCTTAGCTGTCGGTCGCCTCCCATAAAAACTACTGCTACGAATATTTTGAAAGCAATGCTTTAGAAAAAGAAGCTTACCCTTGTAAAAAGTTTATAGTTGTGCCCATAAAATTATAACTATAGGTAATCTACCGATTAAGGTAGGCAATAGATGGAAACAAGAATAAATTAATTCTCGTGTCTCTTCACACAAAACAATACCCAAAATCCTACTCCGCAGCAGAGTCCTTCTTCATTTCTCATTAAATATACTTGTAATATATTTAAATGCACATTCAGTACGAGATAACTACTCACATGTAGTTTCGCAGCAAGCTTTTAAAGGCATATTCTTTTTAAAGTTATTATTGTTTGTAGTTATATATAGATATGCACTTGATCATTATATAAATTATTTGAACTAAAATGAAAACTTGAATAAAAATACATTTGTAAACTACCAATCATTTTAAACAACGCTGCAAAAGATGAAAGTGCTTAACCGTCGTGAGAATCTTATTTATCTCAGCAATGCATGTAAAAGGTGGTGTGTTGGTGACTACGGTCTTTCCACACAGTCCATGGGTGTTGAATAAACTTGGGACAAGATGATGTATAAAATCACGCCTTCAATACTCCTGCGTTCTCAATAAAAAATCTGTGCCGCGTCAGTGCCTCATAGTAGTTTCAGTGGGCACAAAGGCTGGGAAAGATCACGCGGCACAAAGGTTGGGGAAGGATAATGTACCTTGCTACCTCACGTCTCTCCATATCAAGGGAACTATCGCGGACAGGTGGGTTACAAAGAGAAATTAATGCGGACACAATGGATCGTTGCTGGTTTCTTGTGACCGCCATGTTGTCTTCGTTGCAACATTCCGCTCGACGACACCTTCGTCCCCTGTGCTAAGACGGTGATATAAGATACAGCGGCGGGATAAGGCTTTCTCGTTGGAGTCTCTTATCTAAGGAAAAGGATGCTTCCCGTTTGCGAGAACATCGTTAGGCCTAGGAACGTAGAGGAAGAGGAATGAGATCTCTTGTATCGTTTATCAAGCATGAAATCGGGTGAGGCATACAGGTGAAATTTGTAGCGAATGAACGGTTCCCCTTGGGTGCGAACGGTTATCTTCTTTAGTGGTTACGACATCTGCTTTGAGTGCTGTGATGATTAAAACTGGGGTGTAAAAATTTTGAAGCTTTGACGACAAGCAGCCATATTATGCAAACATGCTGACGTTGGCTTTAAACCTTAACAGATATTTATTTTCCATTTTGAGTTGAGGCGGAAGGTTTACACCATTTCTTAATTATTTCATTCCTCGTGCATCGGAATGTGGTTAAACTATAACGACGTAATGATTGCAAAAAAAAACATTTTGGGCTGCAGAATGTAGTGTTCCAGAAATAATCACATTTACGTTTCCAGAAATCATGCCAAGTACTAAATTATAATGTCAGTTTTTTACGTATTTAACATCTACAAAGTTTTTCGTTGCCCTGAACGAATTTAACCAAGGTAATGCAGTAATGATGAAGAGGGTAGGGCAGGTAACAGGATAATTTAGAGAAGTGTTATTGACCAGTCTTCAGAATGATTGATCGTGTTCATAAATATTCTTACAAGCCAAATCATAAAAGTGAAACAATGAAATTATAAAGAAAATTGGGGAAAAAATCAAATTCTGGATGTGGCTTATTCACTAAAATTATTTTCATCTTAATTGATGAAAATATTCATTTGGTTGTTGCGTCCAGCCAAAAACCTATTTTAACCGGTAGATTACCTTACCTTACCACCTCAATATATTAATCAACTCACTTTTCGGTTTTCGTAAAATCCAACCTGTTTTGATAAAAATCATAATTCGTCATCTGATAGTCCAAATGTCTTTGTGGACAGCAGCGAGTTATTGATCTCATTACTTGACTCATAAATGTAAAATCGGGATCGAACTTAAGAAATCCTTGACGCTCTGGGGCCTCTTGTGAGAAGAGAATTATGCTCATAACTTTTTATTGTAGCCCCTCAAGGACTCAGGGGAAATAATGTTTTTGGATAGGAGAGGAGTAATAGTACATGTATATCACCAGTCGCTATTGAACCTCAATCGCGCTTACTCAAAAGTTTAATTCCCACTTCTATTGTTTTTAATTATCTATTTTATGTATGCCTCTATAATTATTTAATCGTGAAACATAATATTGGAAAAGTTATAGTGAAAAGGGATAGAAATACAAGGGGGAAGGTATGTGAATTCTAAGCAGAAAAGAGCAAGTCGAAAGTTTTTATTTTGTCCCGGTCAAGGAAGTTTTTTTTAACTCGCACATATAAATGTATATCCTACATGCTGTAGTATCAATAAAATTGCGATCAATTTATTGTAAGAGATTCTAATGAATGCAGAATTAAAGAGTTTAACTTTAAGCATTTAAGATTACAATCGCTTTCTCGGTCCTTTAAAACTTTGATTTCGAGATTGGTTTATGAAATACCTCTCGATAATTTGTTTTCAAGTGCTTAATGATCCTTCAATGCAATTTTCTAATTCCCCTTGTTACGAAATCAATTTAATACCGACTGGTGCCCATCTTGAGGAAAAGATGAAATCGAACAAATCGTACTATCATTCGCAGGCACAAGCAATGAAGCCAATCGTGCAACGCAACCAGACATACGGATCTATTTATGGGAATTGGTTCCCCTCCTCCCCCTTTTATGCTGCACTGGCAACTGAGTTCTCCAGACGAAAGAACAAAAGGAGTGAACCTGATCACTTGGCTCGATTCTTCCCATTGCAGTTCCTTGGAGAAGGGGAGGGAGGACGTAGCGACCCATATTAGGCGTGCACTTCTCGTCTTCCACTCAGGCGCGGAGATGAGACTCATTCGTTGGCGACGACGTGTTAGCTGAAAGGATTGGGAGACATTCAATCATGGATTGTATTCCTTTGCTTCAAGAGTTTCACGTTGTAGTTGAGAATTGAAACAGGTTCATATTTCCCTCACTAATTGGGATCCAGTGTAATGAAACAAACATTTCGAATGCAGACTAGGAGGGAAATTGATGCACTCATACTGACCTACCAATATATTCAGATATTCATTTCGTTTTACTAAATACCGTTCCTATCATTGGCTAGGCTATCTTGTGCTAATTTGCAACCATGATATTCCTTTTCCAGGGTCATACTACGTCGTACCAATTGGTTAGCTTTACCCATTTAGATAATACTTGAAGAGTAATGTTATCCGTTTCTAGGAATGCGCTGCGACATCCTTTCAGTGCTATTAGATAGTCGTGGCAACAGAATTTCGAGTTAAATGATGAAATTCCAGATTTACGGGCATAAAGAGAATTAAATTATTTATTTATAGATACTACTAATTGCCAAAACCATTAAATGTTAAAATTAATTCAGTTCATTTAAAATGTTGTCAACGTTGAAAAACACACTCTCTAACATTTTGTCTGTCACTATTATTGGCGGCAATGTACCGACCCCAATATATCAATGAGTAGTTAATTTCGTCCGGCGAAAGGCTCTCGATAGAAAACACGTGAGGACGATAAGACACGAAGGACAAAATCCATTAGCGAAGTTCGATGATATCGAGAGATTGGATTTCCCGGGCTTAGCTACCGGGTCTGTAATGTCGCTCAACAGACGTGGAACATATATTCCAACCAATGTTCATATCCCTGCGCCTGCAGAATTGATTGCGATAGCGCAGATGCAGGTGCTATACGTAATAGGGAAACATATTGCATCTTTTGCCACAAGTAATAAAATTTAGTTTTTGATTCGATGAATTACAAACCGTGGGTAGTTTATTTTTTATCCTACTGGTTTTTTTATCCATAAGCTGCGAATTCATGAAAATTTAGAAACCAATCGAAGTAAAATAATTATTTTCGTTTTCAGCCATTCTTTCTTGTATTAAATAGGAGCTAAGAGGATGTAAGAGTGTTAACATTTTGAAAATTAAATTATTCTGCAGTTCTTTTCGACTTAAACAACGATTTTCGACTCGGCGTCCTAGCCAGGCATCTGCATTATAAATTAAACAATTTCAATTCTAGTACTCGGGCAAAAGAGAAACTTTGAATAATGACTTACACCTTATTCCGGATGGAGGGATCTCTCTAGTTCCGAAGGATTAGCGACAATTTTTTACGCTATTGTAAGCGAAATGGTGTTCTAAAGAGGAAAATCTGGATTAGGGAGGCGTAGGTAAACTCCGAAAAAAATATAGATAGGTAATCCGTAGATATTTCTAGAAAGGATTTGTAATGAAATGTATTTATCACAAGTGTGTTCGTCGTGCGGCATTTACTTGTCCCTCAAGAGTATTCAAACCTATATGTATAAACTCTGGTATAATCAATTTTGAAAGCTCTTCAGGGGTCGTGTATCTTGTACGCTAAACTCGCCAGTGTTTGGTCAATGCATACATTCATCATAGTTATTAGGCATATCAGCCTCCTTAAGATTTTCTTGCGGGTACCTCTCGCAGCCAATTGCGAGGTCCGACAACATTATCGATATCATTATCTAAACTCTTCAGAAAATTTTTTTTAAGGTGACTCCAGTCTTCATGCGTGGTGAAGATTTCATAATATTTACTTAACAATTTCTGTTGGATGTATCTTAATGTATCGCTAATATAATACTATAGTTTTTAATGTGTTATAAATGAATATTATATTATGTCGCTAGATTTTAGCATGTTCAAAATATTTTGTTTTCTGGGTTGGCAGCCCTTCTCACTAAATGGGGTTATCCCTTAGCGATGCTAGTTTGGGAACGGTGGCAAAAAATTAACTGGACAGACCACTCTTCCCTTTCTCCTTCTCTCTCGACTTTAGCCTTCAGTCGGTCTGTTGGTTTGTCTCGATTCTCGAATTGTCCTGAGAGTAAGTTACGGCCACACGGGGAGGAGTGTGGCAGGCCAGCCAGGAAACTAAGGGCAACGGTGTGGGAATTTAAGGAAGTGGAAAGGGTTTCAGTAGATGGGAAAGGAAGAGGCATCTGGTGCTCTCGCGTCGCTCGAATAGGATTGCTTCCGCAGACTCACTCGTAGACGGATGCTTTGCGATTCTCTCTCTCCCTCCCTCACTCAAGGGAGAGAGAAATATTTTTGGTTGATTTGTTTTTTTCTTCCTACTTGCAAAACGCTCTTTGTTTGATGAGGAAACATATTATATATGCGAGGGGATGTCTTCAGACATACTATTATACAAAAAAATGGTCGAATTACGGCAATAAGAATGACCCTTTCAGAATATCCCCTGCATAATTTCTTCTCGAGCATTTAAATTGCAGAGCCTGTCTTCCCTTCAGAGGGAGTCTTTTGTGGGATTATAGCCTAGGTTCCACGTATTTATGCGAAAATTGCAATGAATAATCACTTCGAACTAAGCAAAGAGAAAGTAACGCCTCCGAGGAAAACAGAAATGGGTAACAGTCGAATCAATCTCTTCGTTGCCGGAAACCTATTAGTATATCACAATGTATTAAAAAACAATAATAGTTCACCATCATTAAAAAACCAAAGTATCGTCGAAAAATACACACTGGTCTCGAAACCAAATAACTAACCTCAATGATCATTACAGAGAAAATGTAAAGGCTTATCATAATTTTCAGTCATTAAATTATTTTATCATGATAGCAAATAATAGCTAAGCATACTGTTATTTACAAGAACTGTATTTTATAATTTTAATCAATATTTAAGTCAATAGGAAAACGATTGTTCGCCTAATATTTTTAGTTACTTTAATTTTTTCACAGCCTATTAGTATATTTGCCAGCACCTGTTACGCGCCACGCTGTCAACTTAATGATGATCTTATACCGTCTATTGAAATATTTGCGGAACAAAAATGACTAAAAATCAGTGACCTCAAATTCAATGGCTAAAAGGTGGCTACACGTTTCCATCTTCTAATTCTCTTTAGATCTATCAAATAATCATAAGAATCATTAATTTTTGGTTTTCTGTAATGATAACTCTCCGCGATTAATTTAAAATCTTATTTTGGTATCCTTTCAAATTAATAATTGAAAGAAATCATTGACTGACATTTCCTAATTTTTGTTTTTTCTATAAAATAAGGAACTGCTAAGTTGAATGGAGAAATATTCCTTATATACTTTCTAAAATAGATTTTAGCGACATCTTCTGATTAAATCCCAATCACAGGTCCATTTATAGTTATCGGGTCATTTAAATTCAACTCAGATAATCCGCTCAGATGACTGTAATGGCATAGCTTAGTGCAAGCCCATGATGCTGCTTTCAAGGAATTCTGTGGTATGGTTGCAGTTTGAGATATTAGCGCTGCAACGTTCTTATACAGTTTCATAATTTGACTCTTTAAGCATTTAGTCTTTGGTTTTTCCATGAAAGCATTTAAAGATAATAATGGGAAGTATAAACGTTATCTGAGTGGGACGTTAGGGCAAGGTAGGTTACCACCCAGATACAGTTCGCGTGATGCACTTATCCAGGAGAACGGGAGGCAGTGATTTGGGTGATACACTATCAAACGCTATGATATATATGATTTATTTTTGCAGTCTGCACGCGAAATATATGCGCATATCCCTGGTTCAAATAATTTTTTCCTCCATCTTTAAATCTTAACCTCCTCAATGAATATTCCTTGCGCGTTTCAAATGCGACCATCTTCCATTTTGTGATCATTTTATGTAAACTTACTCCTTGATCCTACACTCCTGGGAAATGTTCTCTGCCCTTCTGACTCATACTAGGTAGAGTATTAGGACATCATGTCCCTTTATCGATCCCACCTAATCCTGTTCCATAGCGATAACGCTCTTTCTCCCAACCTACACATTTTCCCAGCCTTTTTTTATTTTTTACATTACAAGTAAGACTTGGATGTTTCGAGCACCCCTTGTCTCCGCATATCTTCACGCAGACGACTAACGTCTTCCTTTTCCTTCCCTCCTCCCCGCCCTTTCCTTATCTGATCCCGCTTACCCTTCGCCGCGAGTCAACTTCTTGTCACGTCACGTGTTCCGTCTTTCTTCAACCCCTTTCACCTTCCCTGAAGTAGCTTTCAACCAAGTGATGTAAATTTTACATACCGTAGGTACATATACACCCATTCCTCACTCCCATGCAATGCTGCGAAGGGCAATTTATTTGTTTTTACCCTTTCTCGTTTCCACTTTTGACGGACGTGTAAACGTTAATTTGTTTTCTTGTTCATTTTGTTTTTTATTTCGTAATCCCTCCACGAGAACAAGTTGCTGATGTTTCCTAGTCACGTGAGGGGCGGTTACTTTTTTTTCTTACAGTATTTTTTTTGCTGGTGAAGCTTAAAAACATTTGTAAAAGTTTATCTCCTATATACGCTCTGAATTTTTAAAAATAAATCTGCGATTAGTTTTATACGCTTTGTATTCAAAAGAGTCTACTCACGTTTCCTCTCCGCGACACTTTCTCCACTTTAGGCATTACGTCTTCTTGTGGCACCTTCCTGTATTTTTTGTTTTCTGCAAATGTTTTGCGAGAAATTTCCTATCTCACTAGATAAAGAGAAGGTACTTCTATAATCTAAAAAGATTAGTGCTATTTATATGAATGTATGTTTAAACACCATGTTTAATTTGAGGATCTTTCATTGGTAATGATTATAGCGGTTAATATAGTATTAATTGTGATTTCCACTATAGTATTTTTATTCAAACGTCCCGGGTTTCAACACTTCTTGTCATCTTCAGGTCCTAAAGACCTTAAGGCAAAGCGAAACTATAACCCCTGTCGTGTGAATAAAAATAATATAGTGGAAATCACAGTTGTTAATTAACATTTCTCTCCCATTTGGAAAGTTTCCACAAAGTTAAGCCTGAAGTTGTACAGTCCTTCCCATTTTCTTAATACCGGAATTAAATTTCTAACGGAGCGAATCTGGAGCCGAAAACAGTTAGTGACTAACGTAAAATATCCGTTAATAACAGGAGAAAAGTCTTTGAAAAGCATTCTGCACCGGTGTATTTTACGGTTAGGGAATGATCGAGAAGTTTTTCATGCTGACGTTTCCTCAGAACGTGTTGTGACTAAAGCATATTTAAGCTCTACTAGCACTTCTTGCGATTCAATTAATTTGAACAATAGAAGATTTTGTTATGCCATTGGCAGTTGTAGGTATTCTGGAGCCTCCAAATTCGTTTCTCCAAGTGTTTGCCAAATAAAATTCTTGAGTTAGTGATCCTTGCTATGAAGAATATCTTGAGTTTTCAAGTAGAAATTTCGATTCCATCTTTTTATTTTCGGTTTAGTAATACAAATATGCGATTATATACACCCTATGGATGATTACATAGTTCTGTGTTATATTTCATTTATTTAAGTAATTACATTTTTGTATGCAAGCAATATTAACGAAATAACATCTAAAATGTTAATCCCTACTTCGTGTGCATTAGTCAGTTTCTAATTCCCTTGTTTTCACTGAAGGTAAAATATCTGTAAAAACAACCTTTGAATGTGAATATTTCATGATTAATACGCCAACATAATCGCGATAATGCATTGTTCATATGAGGAAATAAAAAAGAGATTCAAAGGATTTGTTAAAATATGTTTCGGAATGGAAGAGAGACTCTCTTTTCTCGCAAGCGGTTTCGAGTTCCTTAGAAAGAGATACTTTTCCTGCATTTGTTTTCCAGACTCCAAAAATAGGAGAATAGAAATGCTTGGATTCTTCCGCGGTCGACAATTTTCCCTTCGAAACACCGTTTCCGAATCTCCCGCCGCCGCCGCGAGCCCCGATTGCCCATTCCTCTCGTCGCGTCCCCTTCGCTTCGTCCTACTTATTCCGGGGTAAGAATACCAACCCAGCAGAAACGAAGCTCTGCCCCCCCACCCTAGTGACTGTCTTCCCAAATGCGCCTTCTTGTCGGTCACTTAAAATGTTTCCCCTCAAATTAACCCAACCCTTGTATTGAACCCAGTCGGACGCCGGGTACCAACCCGTCCCTCTCCTCGGGATGCAATTCTCTGGAAGTATCTACTGCTGTCGCTCTCCCTAGTGTCTCCTGCGTGATTTTAAATCGTGTCTTTGTGTTCGCGTTTGCTTTTATTATTTCCAAATACTACGTACGTTTCCTCCACTCCTTCACCCTCAACTCTCAACTCTAGAATTATTAAATGTTGTACTCAGGCTCCTTTGATAGTTTTCCCACCCATCAACACAGGCAGTGGAAGGAATGTCGCATCCAACTAAAAGATCATGCGTTTATTTATAGAATATGGTCAATTCTTCACGAAAGGACAGTTTTCTAAGTAGAGCTGAATTTTAACCTCCTCTAAAACATTATTCTCTCCATTTCCTGGCATCCAAAGCTATTTTAAACTATTGCGTACTTGGAAATAAATATTTTTGACTCGAATTGGTTTTTATGAAATATCGTTTTTTTTAGACTTTGCCTACCAATTGCCCCCGAACATTAATATCCCTTTAGTTGTGAACAAAGGTTGTGCAATTCATGAAAGAAATGTTACACTCTCACTCGTGTGCTGCTAAAATATATTATTTTAATTTTCGTATTTAACGTAACCATCGCTGACTGCTTGCATAGTTATGGTTTTGTGGACTTCGTGAATTAAAGTTCACTTCGCCAAATTTGATGCAGATTGACCGAGGTAATTTGTATTTAGCATTCTCAAAAATGAGCATTGGTTTGATATTATGCACTAAGTCAATTAAATACTTATCCTAAGGGACACTTTGGCCTGGGATAATCAATTTCTTTCCTTTTCTATTGTTGTCAAACTCTGTCAACTTATGTTTTGGCTCTGGAAAACATAAAATGAATATGATTTGAATAATAATCATTTGATTCAATTGTATTAGATTTTTATTAGAAGATAGATTAATTATTGGTAGTAGTCTCCCGGTGTTTGCTATGTTTTGCTGTACCTTAGCAGTACACACTATTCCAATCGTAATCACTAACTAACATGGCAAAAAAAACTCAAACCCCATACTTAATACTAAATAATTCATTCTTTAGCTCTGAATAATTTATATCCCCCTTAAAGCCTCCAAAGATTCCCAGGAAGATCTGGTACTCGTAAAATCACATAGCTTGGGTGGAGATCCAGGTGCCCAGAGAGGCTTACCCCGGAATCGAACCCGGACCCTACGGTCAGTGGTCCAACGCTCTACCCCTGGACTACCGCGACCCATTTTAAAGCCGTTTAGTACTGTAAAAAGAAACTTAGAAACAACTGTGAATGAGAATGCATTGGCTTTGTTTAATGCTAAGTTCTGCTATGAAATTCAAACGTAGGTTGTTTCTTTAGGTTTTACTGAAATATTTGACTTCATCATGAGAGTACACTAATTTATGATGCATGTCACCTGCTGATGATCTAAACCATGGTCGTGAAATATTAAATCTTTATGTGGATGTGCAAAGTTTCTTTTCTGACCCTCTTCATGAAGGAATTCCACAAAGATAAACCTGAAACTGTTATGTTCCCATTAATTTAGTTTTTGTAGAAAAAAAGGATCGCATGGACGAGGTTGTATCTTCCATTCTATGAAAGAGGCCTTAAAGCTGTTAAAATTGTTAAAATCAGTATTGTAACTCATTTAAATCGGTACAATCACAATACGTTCATTGGTTCTCCTCAAAGGCCTCACAGTTTCCGTCGCGCTCTTCTCCTTCCTTTTACGTCAGCCATCTCCTTCTGTTTCATCCCTCCCCCACCCTCTTCCTCCAATCCTTTTCCCTCTGCACCATTTGTCGTTTTTCGTCCGGAATAGAATTTGAGGCACGTGTCTCCCAACAGCAGACGCAGACGACGTCTCAAACACATCCATTGAATAAGTGCCCCCGCCCGTCTCCCCTTCCACATCCGCGGTAACCCTCTCACCTCTTTATCTCTCTCGCCCTCTCCAAGCCCTCCTGCCTCCTTCCGCTTGTTTCCCACATTAGAATTCTGGGAAAGATACCTAGATGATTGCATTCATTGCATCCTACTCTCCAGCCACGAACCCGCTGTCCCCCTCGCCCTCTCCCCTAACGCTCCTCCCTCGTCTACTTGCCTCTCTTCTTTGGATTCTCCAACCGCGGAGGGGTCAATAAATTGCATCTGGTTTCCAGTTAGTGCCTCAAAGACGGCCACCAACCGCCCGTGCATCACCTTGGGCCATAAATCCCCATTTTTATCCGCGGCACCCTCTCGGTCCGTCCGTCGGATCTGGCAATTAGGGGCAGTACGTGGTTTTTGCGCCGATAGACAAAGAGGCACTGGATTTTTTTATCCTTCATGCATCGCCGATCCATCTTTGTTTTGCCGAGTTCATGGAAAAGATAGGAAATAAACAAATCGTTACGTCGCCGCCGAGGACCTGGATTTGTATCCCGCGTTGTGATTCGAGGACTTTTTCCTTCTCCTATCCCCAATAATCCATCTTAGTTTTCGATTGATGAAATGCAAGCGAATGATCTCCGACACAATTAGGACGCAATCCGAAGGATTCGTGACTCACTGGGCTAAGCTTTGACTGTCCGTATCAATGTTTTAGAATACTAAAATGTCCCTAAACGGCTTTGCTGGTCGCTTCCTATACCGTGCTGTGTCCAGTTGAACGAAGAAAAAGCCAATACGTCAATCGATCACGTATATGTGGCTTAGCGAAAAGAATTGCCTCAAATGTGTCTAAATGTCCACCATACTTCCAAAACTAGCGACACTTTTTGTTACAAGGGGTCATAGCACACGATTCACGTAAAAAATTTCGAATAAATTTGAAACGGGGATAATTCAAAGTAGTGTTCTTCCGCTTCTTTCATTGTCTTCAATTAATCTGGAGAAAAGTGAGCCTTTTTATGCCTGTGCGGAATCTAACTTTTCAATTATATTAACAAATTTCAAAAAATATTTTAAGGAGGCCCTAAAGTTTTTCCATACTTAGACACTCTTATCACACATTTTGTTTTGCCTAAATATGTGGCGTTATTTCCTTTCCTTTGTCTTTTCTTAACCATCTCCGCTTTTCTCTTTGTTATTCTTTTTTCCGCGGATAATAGTCATTGAGGTGTATAGTCAACGCTCGCAACATATTTGACAAAAGGTTCAATCAACTGAAAGTAGGTAACTTAAATTTTAATAACTAAACATACATGGTTCGGTTATAATTACTTGTCTGTACAGAATGACCATGAATTGAGACATATGCCTTTCATTATTCATGCTAGGATATTTTTCTAAATGACACTCGAAAGTTGCTTTTAAAAAATAGAACCCCGTTTAGCAACGTTAAACTTCAGAAAATTTGTATTATGCAAATCTTTATTAAAGATGAAAGTATGATTGTGTTTTCTCAGGGAATATTAAGAGGCTAAACGTGTACCGTCGTAAGAGTTAAAGTTAAATGAATATTAGAAAAATATTTGTTCACTAGCCCATATAATATGACCATTAGATGCGAATACTGTGGTATGGAATTTGTAATCAGTCACTGTTATATTATTGTCATGTGTACTGCAGTTATACCACTAATCCAACACCCCAGTGAGTGTAGACAACACCCTACCATACGGAGGTTTCCTGAAAGTAAAACTAAGCCTACATCAACAATCTAATTTCATTTTAACAACCAAAGTTATAGTCTGGTTCACTAGCTTGTCACTACACTTCACTTCACTACACTTCACTTCAAACTGTCACTACTGGTTCTTAATTTTTTCATTAAGTATTAATCTGAATAAATCCTTATTTTAATAAACATACATTCAATGTATAAAAATTGGTAAATTTCCTTCAGAATTGAACGATGTCGGCACCATTACGGCGGGGTAACATCATCGTTTACCAACACAGAGGAGACAGGTTCGATTGTAGCCTAGGTGGATTTTCCCCCACTAAAGACTTAGATGTTTGTGATTTTATTTAATGTTAACATTATTATTAGGTAATCTATCGGTTAAGTTAGGTTTTGGATGGACGCAACTATCAAATAAATAATTTGTGACTCCTAACAAAACACAATCCAGCAAGCCCACTCTACATCAGGTCCCTCTTCATCTCTGTGTACTTCCTTCCTCCCTTCATCCCATATATCCCTATCCTGTTCCTGCCCTTCCCTCGTTTGCCCAACATAGGATTTCTCCCAAAAAGCCCCTCTCCTCGCCCACCATCCCTAGTACTTTATCATTTGTTTTCCTTTGCGTCAATTTCACCTTCTCCATTTTTCTCCACACCCACATATCAAAAGCCTCCAATCTACGTCTATCCTCTTGCTTCAATGACCACGTTTTCGCGCCGTACCGTTCACGCTCCATATCAGAGTTTCTACGAGTCTTTTCTTAACCTCCCCACTCAACATCCCCGTCATCACTCAACTCCCTCCTCCTTGTGAAAGCCTCTTTGCCTAGCGCAAGTCTTCTCCTTACGTACCTACTACTTTGACCGTGTTGGTCCAAAATACTTCTGAGATATGTAAAATGTTCTACCTGCTCTATTATTTCCTCAACTATCGGTCATTGGTATTAAGGTGAAAATTAATTTGGATGCCTTCCCTTCGTAGTCCTCTCAATCTGTTCATAGTACGATTTGAACCTTCTCATCCTATTTCAGTCACTCCTTTGTTCCAAGTCGCGTAATTCGTTAGGATAAAGTAGTTTATCAATTAATTTACTGGTGTTCACATTCTTCGATTTAACTAACCTTCGGTATTCCAATTATCTATCATCTGAAAAATTGGCGGACGAGTGGCTTCTCATCGATTGAATATAGTTTTTCCACGTGACATAAAACATTGGGCCATTGATGTAGACACTGAAGACAAAGAATATTTACCGTTCGCACCAAGTACTGCCTGAGTACTTCATTCTTCTTACCCAACTATCTTTGAATATAAGAAAACGGCCCTTAAGTTTCGAATATACCTTGTACTATTTTTAGAACACACAAATCTAATGATTTTCAAGCATTATTTTTATCAGTGGTTTCTATAGTATCTATGCCCTCTCCATGAATCGGAATGGAGCGTTTAACATAACTGCAAGTCAGTGAATAGGCAAGAATGTTATGTAATGATAATTATTTAATCGAATGCGTAAATGATTATTCAGAATTAATAGGTACCTTTTTTCGCTATTAAAATTTTTATGACAATTTAAATGATTTTCGGTTTGAATGACTTCGGTTAGCTATTGCGTATAGTCTATTATTTTAATTACTAGTACTATAGCAATACTATTATTTATTAATAATATGACATTAGTTATTAAAGTATCCGCCAATGTGATAGTAATATGTTATTATGGTTTGTTTGCCTGTAACCATAATTCTGGTAAGTATAATAATGTTATTTCGGTCCAATTGGAAATGTATAAAATGATTTGGCATCCTCAAGCCACTGCAGTTTACCAAGCATCAGTAAATTCTGTGGTTATCGAAATCAGGCCCAGATATGGCAGACGATATTTTATTTTTCATTGCTGGTGGAGAAATCGCATTCCACGTTACAATTTTGTATTTCGAGCGTGTTAAATAAATAACTCAAACTTTTGTTTTTTTTAAGATTTGAGCGTATTGTATTGTTACTCAAATCACGCTTGTCAGGAGATGCAGGCTTTACAACGCTTCATGCGTCACCCCCTGGAGGCCAAGTGGCGAAGACGCCGTCCACACGTACAAATTGGCTCCTCCCTATCTTCATTTTCCTCTAATGGATCTGGACTTCTCCTCAACCCATCCTCGGTCTCTCATTCTCTCTCTATGACCCTCTCTCCAAAACCACCTCACTTTCTCACGAGGCATTATGGCTTCCATTCCTCCATCCCATCTAAAACTCACCCCTCCAAGACCGCTCGCCTCCGTGGTCCTAATAATCCTATTAGAATCCGGTATCCTTTCTGTGCTCGAAGATTGAAGATTGATCCAGTCATCTCTCTTGATGCAAACGGGATCCTTGGCGGAATTGGACGCTTATTAAATCGGCGAGCACGGTCCTTCTGCTCTCAAGGGATGGTAATTAGTTTCGGGCGCGGACGTTTCTTGCTTCAATTTGAATGGGCTGGAAGCAGGTCGAGCGAATAAGATGAGAAGAGTATTTTCTTGTAAGGTGAACGGAACTGTTTCGGGGTGGCTATTCTATGGTTAAATTTTCTGTTAAATATCATGGTAAAGCGCATATCGTTCTGAGAAAGAAGTTAGAACGGATAAATATTCCCGAGTTTGTTGCTGTTATATCTCTAGCCAAAATTGCTAAATCCCCCGCTTTGTAGATTTCAAATGAAATTATAGTTATTGGTGTCTTAGCGTGAACATAGGGGTTTCGGTTTTTTTATTAGAGATTATGTACTTCAACAGGTGTCGAGTGATACTAACCAGGATCTCTTTTGCAGTTTATGAAGAATTAATTTATGTTTGTCTGTTTTGTTTTCGCTAAGAAATTATTTATTAAATGGCAATTATATATTAAATTCAGCATTGCTCATGAAAAGATTTTGAAATCATATACAATCGAAATACCCCGTGGAATATTATTCTCAAGAGTAAAACAAAATGCCTCCTACGTAAGTGTGTTGAAATACATTAGTTTTTTCCGGAAATTTAACGTCGGGTATTATGAAAACATACTTCCACCAACTAACCACCTTCACCATCGTCATCTTGATGGATATCGCTGGATCGCACAGCTGGCATATACCGGGGTAGAATTAATTTTGTACCCTGCAATTAGACGAGGCAAATGGTAACAAGTATCCGAATGGATTTTAAATAATTCTCCGATGGGTAGTATGGTGGTACTAATTAATTAAAGAGGTTCGATGTCCTCAAATGTGTACCTAATATTTCGTTTACTTTGACTGTCATAATATGATTTTTTACGTGAAATAAAGCGGTTTATGGCAATGACTTATCCATAAATGTATTAATTTGGTTTATTATCATAGTTCTCCACTCACTTTAGATGAGACTTTCTGGGTGCTCACGTTGTGTAGTTACCCCTTTTCGCCATAGAAATCAATTTCAGCAAATATTTACCGACGGACTGTAATTTACTCTTCGAAGCCAAAAGCTCGTTTAGACCATAATCACTCGGCGATGAGACGGGAGCAGTTAACTAAAGAAATGGAAGTTGAGCGAGTAAGTCTTTTTCGTTTTACAGCCGAGCTCTCAGATGGGGCCCTGGTTTGCTCGGAAGCTTTGTGGCTTGCACCGTCTGCTGCAATGAATGTCTTATGACCCCGTGTCAGGTCCGCATAACTTTGGTAATTAAGCCCACTCTAGTGGCAATTACTAACGTCTGCTTTATGGTGATTGCTACATTATCTATTTTTTATGTCTCGTTACGAACGAGTGCCGGTGGATAGCTTTTCATGCAAAGGACAACTCACTCTCGCTAGGTACAAAAATTATTCCTTTTATAAAAACTTCGTGGAACGCATCCCGCCCATTTTTTTTAATTAATTCCAATGGGCAATGGTGGGTCAAAAGTGTATCAATGTATAAGAAAATGTATTTTAGTCCTGACTAAGGAAAGATATTTCGTTCTCTTTGCTGACTTATAAACAAAGTGTATCACATTTTTTGTTACATAAGACGAACTTTTATGCTAAAATATATAGCTATTGTTTATGATTGTTTTATGTGATGTTATGAATATAATTCTTACTCTATAGGAAATAACAATGGTAAACACAGAAATAGTTTGAAAACAATGTAGCATCTCTGAAGTACATTTTTTCGACTGGATTAATTAAAAATTGGGTTTCTAAGACTCTTTTTCCATGACCTTGCCTTAATAATGGTGCGTTCAAAACATGAGATATCATGAATCACACACAACTATAACCCCAAAAACGTTCATTTGATCAGTTAAACATGTTTTTTTAATAACACTCTTCCTGATCATATTGAGTTAGTAATGTAGAAATCACTCAAAGTTGATTACAGGCATTGCACTTTAAAGAATATAACTTTGGAGATGATTAACTGAAAATGGGGCCCTTTTCACCTGTAAGTTTTACTTTTAACAAAAGGTGAAAAACGTTAAAATTAGGACAAATAGACTTGTGTTCAAATGAATGTTGATCATAATAATTGAGTAATCTACCGGTTAAGGTATTGAAGCAAAATATATGTAAAACATATTATCACATTTCAATCTAAATATTATTTCACGTTTCGGTGTAGATATAATATGCCAATTAACTTTTTCTCCTTCTTGTTGAAGTGTTTTTTGATACATAACTGTTTTAGTGAAAATGAATCGATTCAATTTTTAATAACGGATCTACCTTGCCGTGGATTACGTCGTATCCGCCATTTCGGCTCACTTATGGAACATGGAACAACTGTCTCTCGGGAGCGTTTTAATCAAAATGGAGGAAAAGTCCCTAAATGCTCTACCACCTACCGCAAGACATGAAGTCTACTGCCCGCACGGCACGGATGTTGCCCGTTCTGCCCCTCGTCCTGTTCTCCTTTCAAACCGACAATTCCTTTCCACGTTTCTCTTCATTTTTTCCGGGTTTTTATACCATATCCCTTTGCTATGGAATTCGCCCTTTGCCATGTCCTACGTCCTTTAGCCTCCAATCGCTCCCTTCTTCCTCTCCCAGGTAACCCCATTTGTATCGCCACTTCAAGCGACCACTCCAGATTCCTGTTCTCCTCTTTCGTCCCAATGGGAACCTTTATGCCGGACCCTTTTACCTTTGACCTCATCCTGGAGATTCCTTCTCATAATTCATCTCCTCGGTCCCTCGTCGCGTCTCTTTCATCTTCACCAATCTCATACATCTCTTCCCCGAATATATATCAGATTTTTTCCCGAAATGTGAACTTCGTCTTGGCCTTCTTTTGGTCTTGCTCCATGAAGCAACGTGTTCCCTCAAGATTGGTACTAATGTGACCTCTTGGATTTAATGATCATGTCTGATTAGAGTGATGGGAGCAATTTAGGCAATTCTTATTTGAAGCAAGGGATTCCCTTTGTTGAATAATCTTTGTCGTTAAATTTACCATTAGGCGATTTTTCGACGTTCATTGTTTAGCGTTGTACGGGATGATGGGAGGTAGAAAGTTACAGTAGGGTTTATAGTAATAATGTGGGGTGTCAGGTTGTTAGACAAGATAGGAGGTAGGTAATTATTTTTCATACAAACCCTTCATTTTACGGAAGACAAAAAAATTATTTATCGGGCAAGGTGTATTTTATCAGTTGTACAGGTATTCTTCAGGGGTCTGTATGAGTACCTTATCGGGGATCGAATATCGTTTCTGCTGCTCTGTTTTGGTATGACTTATGTTAAAACTTTTTAAAGTTTTAAATAAGACATATTGATGAATTATAACTAGTAAATAAGTCTTAATAATAGAATGGTAATCTTAATTTGGTGAAGATGAACTTTGAATTGTGTTCTATAAGAGATTTTCATTGAGTTATTTAATCACCTTGCCCATTGATCGAGTAACTTTCTTCTATATTTTCCCTTGTCAGTTGAGAAATATTTCTATTTCATGATTTTTATGTTGATCAATATATACTGCTCTTAGTGAATTCGTAGGACGTAAAATGAGTTTTTCAATTATTTACAGAAACCACGAAGTGATTAATTTTCCCCATGCATTGCGTATTTTATTTTCTCCAACTCGACATACTTTTTGCCTCGTTTCATCCGCCCAAAATGCTGACTCTTTTCCTCCCACTACTTCAACTTCCTAATATTCTTCTCTATATCACAGTTTTCTTTGCCATTCCCATGTCCGATGACGTATGTATTTCCTTTAACATTTTGTGAGTGAAATGGTGGGAAATATTAAATCGCTTAAAACTTTTAGTCATTTTAAGTCACTCCTTTTTTTCCTTCAAAGAGAAAAGAACTCATACTGGGCCGCTATAAATCCTTGATAGGTATTCGGTGAAATCAGGTCACCTCTCGTTTGCCGCACCATACTTTGTAATTGATTTCAAAATAAGCCTAGAATTCACCAAAAACGGTCTATTTCAACAATTCCACTGAATGGACGATCGGTTCCACGTGCCTCTTCCATAGGTGAGACATCATTTGTTCGATGCAAAAATAAAATATCTGAATAAATAAAACTTCCTCTTCCGCCAAACGACACTCTTCTAAATCCACTTGTACTAGTGTTTCCAAGCGAATCTCACAGGGTATAGAGATAATTCCATTGAGATCCGTCAGAGGTTGCCAGGCTTTCAATAGGTCCGTAATTGTGAGTAAACACGAGATTTTTGTAACAGGATCATACATTTACAGTATGTTTCCTTGGTCACATCTCATGTGGTGCTCAGTAATGATTTTACTGTGACCGCGAAATACTCCTAGAAATTTACTCATGCTTGCTTACTCAGGAATTATCCATATTGCTTCAGTAAATTTCAATGCAGGAATCATATGTTTGTATTTATCAATTAATCAAGTTAAACCCCATATTCTTTGACCAAGGGGTACTTGTATCAAAATTTGGAACTCGAGGCGCGCGCTCGCTTCTCCGTATAGTACGCGAAACTGCTGTTACTTGTGCATGATGACTTTCAGTTACATTAGAGTGAACGTTCCCCAAATGCGGTTCAAAACAGATCTTCTTCTGGCTATTTTCCTGCAAAGAAACAGCCGTTCATTCATAATCTCTTAGTAGATATCTCCTGACTCAACGAAACAATGTAGTCTACCACTTCGGAATTGAGTCACTAATGGTAGAGGTGAGCTGAGGCTTAGTTTAGAGAGGTTTAGTTTACATTCGGACCCAGAAACCAAAATTTTTATTGTATCTGAAAGAACCTCAGTTGAATCGGATAGATCCAGTTCCACCATTTGCCAAGTTAGCCTTGCAGTAGTTTACAGTTTCTCGTTAGGCCGTGTAAAGATTCAACAAATTAGTCTTCATAGAGATCATAAAATGTAGACCAGAATAAAGGCCGATAAATTGATGTAGCGAACGAGAAATTTTTGTTTCGCAATTTTTAAACAACGCAACGCAACATTAATTATAATCAATTCACTGAGGTTTCATTTATTGGATTCATTTTAGAAAATACGTGAGGACTATTTATCAACAGGACGGGACACCATCGCCGTCGGGATTCGGTCACCTAAATCTCGTTTTCTGTCCGTCCATTATTATTGCGACGAGGCAGTTGTTTTTGTAGATTGATCTAAACGTAAGAAATTGCAGAAAACATAGAAAAAATAGATTATTGATAGTATATTATTGCATAGATATTCGTTTTCCAAATCGTAATTTTCATAGTGCTATTCCTCTCCTCTCCAGTATCAATATGTTACGTCCAATTGCCTGCGAGATATAATTTTGAAATTCACCAATAAACGTGTCAATAGTGCATTGTAAACGCGCTTGGAATTGTCACCCCATGTGACGTACACTCGAAGGATAAATATAGAAATATTCTGAATTTGCCAAAAAAATTTCATTGAATCGCAGCTCATTTCTAGATAAATGACCACGTTAGCCTATCAGGCTTTACAGGCTGACCCTTCTTGAATTTATGTGTTATTCCACCACATTTACTTCGCCTCATTTGGTTGCATTCATGCAATAATTAATTTAACACTTTGAGGAGAATGTTTACAATCTTGGGATCATTTTTTATTTATTTTCTCGAATAAGTATTCAAATTATCAGTAAACGTGCATTTTCCTTTCAAATTCCACCAGTCTTCCGCAGTTTCGAAATCCTCGAGTTTAATGGTGGGTGCTATGAAGGAATAGTAGACAGTGTGGCATGATGATCACTATGAACTTTGGAAAGCCGGAGCAGAGCGTTCACGGTGCACACACACACACACGCTCCCAAAAGAGGGCACTGTCCACTAAAGCGGCCTTCACTTCTGGTTATTGGCTGAATTCATTAGGACGAACAAGCGAGGAAATTGCAGGTGCCCAGTGACACAGCGGGAATAACGATCGTGACCTTTGGGAAACGGGTAATCAGCTGTGAAATCCTAAGCGTTTGGGGACACCCTTCGGAATGCTTTTGTGGTGCAATTAAGCACGAAATTAATACTTTCCCCTTATCGGCTAAGTTGTTCGGGTATTATTCCTTAATGTAAAAACGCATTTCACTATCTTTGTCCTTCACATTTCTTTGTTGTATAGTATAAAAAGTGTAGAGGACATCCACTGAAGAGAAAGTATTTAGTGATATTTGATTAATTATTGTTCATGTCTGAGGTTTCGGCGGAATACATAAATGCGTGATTGATTCGTAAATGATCTATCAGGAAAATTAATTGTGAACTTGACGATGATATAATGTGGCCCTAGAATTTTTTCAGATAGCACGAATTCCATACAATGAGGGTTGCTGAGCATTGAATGAGAATTAAAGTTGGTAATTTTAATTATTATTAATTAAAGCGATGATGACTTTGTAAATGTCCTCTTGAAGGTGTTTGATAGCAAAACTTTTACGGCTACTTCATTTTTGAAAATTTTGGTTGTAATTAAAGGTGACGGTGGAGTTAAACTGTACCTTGTTCGCTCTCGAGATGTAAAAAGGGGACAAGGTAGGCTTTTAATGTTTGGGATAAACCTTACATCTAAGACTCAGTGGACTTGTCACTCAGCACGCCACTTAACTAGATCATCCTTAGTTTCCCCATACTTTATACCTCCATTCATACCGTTCTAAATCTAAAATATTTACCTCCCTCTAACTCGAATACGAAACCCTATGTAGGCAGAAAAAATGGACGAAAGGCGTATTGAGCGGTAGTGGAATGTTGAAGAAGGTAATAGAGGGGAGAATGTTAGGCAAACGAGGAAAGGGCAGGAACAGGATAGGGATGTTGGACGGGATGAAGTGAGGAAAGAGGTGCACAGAGATGAAGAGGGGCCTGATGTAGAGTAGATTGCTGGATTGGGTTTTGTTTTAAGTTACAAAATATTTATTTGATTGTTGTGTCAATCCAAAAACCTACCTTAACCGGTAGATTACCTAAAAAAACTCGCATACCTAACACCTCGCTCTATCACAGTCGTCGGAATCCCATTACCCCGTAGTATTTCATGCACCCATCCCTCATGTCTTCTTTGAAATACCTCGAGGAACCGTCGAACTTACCTTTTCTGACTACTCTCAATTCTTAATCACCAGTTTTTCGGTTCTTACAAGACTAAGCTCTAAACCAAATTTTTCCCTTGGCTCTTTATTTACGGTCCATGCTATCCATCTGCCCCAAAGGCTTTTAGAGTCTTTACCCTTATTTTTTATGTACATAATTATCTCCAATTTCGGTCTAGTTTTTACTTTGGTAGTCTTGCGTTTAAGGTAGGATTTGAATGGGCACGGGCATAACCATATCTATAACCCTCATTCTTTTACATTTCGTACGAATTCATTATAAAACATAAAAATATGCTCTCGGAATTAAACCATCATATTTTATGGAGGAGATTATCTCTCCAGTTACTTTTTTTCACCTTAATAATGCCGCTTTTTATTGTAATCATTATATCACCTTCATATTCAGATAGTTCAACATCTCTTTGAGCATACCTGAGTCGAGTGATAGTGGACTTGTAACAGTTTCAATAGAAGTTCAAATAATACAACCAGAACTTCTTGTTGAAAATACTGAAGAAATCTGAAAGACTGAAAACTTGTATAATTAGTAAATAAGTTCAGTAAAGTGAATAATTGTTTAAAATTTTAAGCTCTTGTTAAATTGTTTTAAAATTCTCAACTTAACCCCCAATGATTTTTATCTGATAGGGCCCAAAAAGGATCATTTGGGTGGGTGTTTATAAAATGAGGATAGCGTAATCCAAGAGACTACCCATAGGTTTGCAACCGCAAAGAAAAGCTTTCTTTGCTACCGGCTATCAAGAACTTGTAAAGAGACGAGATAAATGTCTAAATGTACAAGGTGAATACGCATAAAAGTGAAAAAAAATTCAGGGAATTGCTTTGATTATTATTACCTCTATCCAGTTTTGCGAGTTATTAATTCTCCTGGTCTCGTATTAATCACGGTAAATCAATTTAAGGATTTGAGAATCATTAATAATTAAGATGGTTTCTTTTTTTTACAATATTATGAATAGAACTGGCCACATCTCGACAGCTGTACTGAAAGGTCAGTACTGAAACTCACTGTCGCCACGAGTTGGTACTACACTATTATTAGTTACTGCTGCCACCCTTTCTCCACATAGCATGACGTTAAACTAGTTCCTGAAGGTGAAGTTCCACCATCACTTCAGTTTAATTTGATCCTTCCACCCGCGAAGAGTCCTTCCCCTCAACTCATTGGCATGCTTGCCCCGACACCGTGCGCAGGTTTGAGCTCGACTGGTAAAGGGAAGGCGGACGGTGAGTGAAGGAACTCACGTCACGTGGAAGGCGGGAGTGGTCCGTGGGACGTCCGGACTGCAAGAGGGCATCAATCACATCCTAGGTGGAGCCAATTTCCTCTCTAGGCTCCCTACTTGTATAAAATGCCTCGCTACCGTGCGACGGTAATTTTCGGTACTTTACCGCTTACACTCCATCCTTCGCGTTCTCTCCCACTTCCTCTCTCCCTCTATGAGTTCTGCCAAGCGAAATTAAGTTTGCTCATGCAGGGGGCACTGACGGATTATCTCAAACCGATGACTAAATTAGATTGGGATTGTCGTGTCCGGCTACCTTCTCCATCATTGATCCAACATTGGCGGAGCCTCCTCTCGGTCGGAGAAATGGACTCCGATCACTGGGATGGAGGGGTTTACTGGATTAAAGTGTCGAGCGCTGGCACTCAACGCCTAGTGGACGCGCACAATGTTAAGGTGAAGATAAACCGCTTTGTCTGCGCAAGAGAAGTTATGATAAAACTATGTAGTCTATATAGTACCTGACATATGCTTTATTTGAACCGGGAAATTAGGCCCTACCCAAATGAAAACTGATATTTTTAACTATAAAACTCATTTTCTTATCTTACTTTAAAATTTGATCGCGTGATATTGGAATGGTTGATACTTTTATGACGTGTATCTATATTTTAACAAATATTATGCGAAAGTGAGACTTTAATTAGGATATTTTGACGTTTGGTCAGGGTTATGTTGTTTTACGCATACATAAAAGCACTAAACATCGCCGTATGACTGTAGGTGCAAGTAGATACCTACTATATTTTAAAGGAAGAGTTCAAGACACAGTGACATATGCTCTATATTTTCCGTGAAAAACTTGTTTAACTGTCGTAAATGAGATACGTACACGTATATGTACACATTCTCTTGCAACCTGCCGCAAGGGCGCCTTGATGGGATTGTTAGGACACCAGACATACATACAGGCTTAAGAGTTAATATATTCATTTAAAATAATATTAGTTCCTATAAAAGCTTACTCATGCATTATTATGCTTTTATACAACACGAATTAATTGCTACGCTCCATCAATTTACCAAATTCTAGTAATCAAATAATATAATATTTCGGCCACTTGTGTTCGATTTTCTTATGATTGCGCCTCGTGTGGGGAAAGAGCGAGTTCTTGGATTTGTATGTTGATGGTGTCCATTTCTCTCATTATATTTCGGTGGTTGAATCTGCTGATAAAATTGAGTGCCATTATAATTCCCACTGTTTCGTAAGAAAACTCATGTGCATTGCACCTTTCTAAAAGACTAAATCTTGTCTGATCGCAACCTTATTCCACCAGCATACATTTAGCTTTTAATACCTTCTCGTAAAATTCTAGCCGCTTATTCTAAGTTTTATCTAACTGAAAAGAAGTGACACATCTTTCTTACTTTTTCACTGAATTTTCCTGAAATCCTCTTATGATGCCTATCTTCTTTAAGGATAACCCGAACTTTCTACGCACCAATGTGTATACCCCACATAAGGTTTTATGTCAGTGTAACACTCGAAGTATTTCACCTGTTCCGAGGTGCTTTTCTCAGTTCCACCTATTTAATTATTAAAGTTTTTTGTTTTTATTTTATTAAAAAAACTTCAATGTTTTGTAGTTTCTGATTTTAGGCGTAGATTAGAGGTTTTTGAATGTTGGTAGAGAATTTTTGAGGAAGATAGAGAAGGCGATGTGGATATAAATTGAAACAAATAAGGACGTACTAGGTATGATGGGGAGGAGAGGGGATTGCTGGGAGACATACTAAGGAGACAGGAGAAATGGAAGCAAAGCATATTGATTGGCAGTGGGATCCTGAAGACCAGAGTTCTTAATTGCATTATTCCGAGATCTGTTATTTTCGGTACGGAGTAACTCGCAATCTGCTGGTGTCCTTATTTCTTTGTAAACCAGTATGTCACCCTGTAGTTGGCGTCGATGGTAATATCAATTAAACCTATAATTTGTGGTTTTATAGGCGTGGAAACTATGCGGTAAGAGCAGGTGGACTAGAGAGGAAATTTGCCTCCTCACACTGTCGAAAGCTTACGGTATTAGTATTAGCTGGATTTATATGCTTTCTTCACTTAGTCTTAGCGTGATGAACACCGCTCAACGTATCTTTAATCAATTATATCAACGTTAGATATATGCTTTATATATATTTTGTAGATTTTCACTCATTCACTAAATTTGTTCTCATAAAGTTGCCAAAATGTTTGCAGAAGCGTTTGACTAATTTTCGATGCTTTCATTTTTTATCTCAATCTTGGCTTTTTCTCATCAACAACATTTCAATTCATGTGTTCATGAAATAGGCAAGAAGTTAAAGCGTATGTGGGGTAGTGATAAGAAACCCCGTGGTGCATATATTCTGATAGGAAACAACGCTCAAGCTTCGTATGTACTCCTGGGCTGGTACTTTCTGTAAAATTGTTAATCTATTATGAGGGAAGATGATGAGATTACATTGGAGGTCCATTTGATCCGGATATGGAGAGGGATGAAGGAAATAAGATGGACAAATTGGAGGGCAACAGAAGTTTTTTCATTGTGTAACTTCTTTCGAAGAGAAAAGTTACAAAATGGAAACCGTTTCCTCGGAGTTGCTCAAATCGCTAGTGGAAATCCAAAGAAGACAAAGAAGTGGGAGGAGGAGATATTAAGGAGTAGTGGGAAGAGGAGATATTAAGGAGTAGTGGGATGCCTAAAGACGAAGAAGGGGGTTAGGTCACCACGCAGGAAGGGAAGAGAATATGCGTTTTGCTCGGCTGGAAAGGATATAGAAAAAATGCTGAGCTGAAAAGAAAATATTATAATTTCAGAAGTGGATATTTTTTTAATTCTTTAAAATATAAATGTTCTTAAAAAATGACCAATCACTACCCATATCGTTGAATTTTTAAAAGTTGGGGGAGTATTTGTTTTTATTTTACAGTTTCTACATCACATTGATATTTTATTGAAATAGTAAGCATACCGCCGATAATAAATAAATAATAGATGTCTTCCAAACATTAGTGAATTCTCACATTCCTGAATGATTTTTGAGACCGCAGCCAAAAATGCTTCTCAGGATAGGTCCAGTCAATGCATAGTATAAACATAAGCCTCAAGTTAGGGTGAATTAACAGAATGAGAAAATGTGCCCCTTATGATTCATATTATTTTGAAAAAGTCAGTATCATTATCAATTAAATGAATATTAGTCATATTTTATGCCTTATCACGTCCCATTTTCTCTAGATTTTATAATATGGACGCGAATTTTTTTTACTTTTTTCGCTTTTACGTCTTATCAACGGTTTTAAAAGCAGATTTTCCCATGAGAAACTAATAATCCCTAATTTATGTTTGATATAGTTAACATGATATGGGGAGCATCTTTTTACAAATTTATTCTGACTGACGCTCAGTGAAGAAGTAGCGAATTTCTTTGAAGAACTACGTAATGACTACAGTTTTGCCTGAGTGCTGAAATACACGTAATACGTTAGTTCTCCGATAGGGGGTGTGCGCTGTTCTGAGGGAATGGATTGCTATTTCTAATCTTGCATGTGCGAAAATTCGAGTTAATGTGATTCAAAGGGAGGGAAGAGAGAGATGACCTTTAAACGAGGACATTGATTTATCTTATATTCTCCTCTATGCCTTCGTTCTGCGTTGATGTAATACTTTATTTTTGGAATCAGTGTCGTTAATAAACATTATAAAATAACAAAAGATTCCTCATTATATCAATATTATTTATGAATTATGTCACTCTTAAACTATAGTGTACAACTTGAAAAAGTATTTAATAGGTCATAATTGCCCGTATAGGATGCTCGCAGGGCAGCGTGACAAGTTCGTTATCAAACGGCCCTAATTCCGTGTTTTGTAATTATTATTTTAATATGCGCTTTTATTGACCTGAAGTAGTTTCTATCCTCTAACTGTCATTCTTATTCCTGGACTTGGTTTCATTGAAACACTCCTTTCAATTCAGACGTGAACAAATATCTACTTTTGTTCAACTGGTATTGAGCGTGACCCATTTGATTTTAAATATTCTTATACATAATAATGTAAATGAATTAACCAGTCGACACAAACACAGAAACTGAAGTACATAAAAGAGGGACTCACTGGTTCTCGAACTTTCGGTGGTGCAACCACCTTTCTCAAGAGGAATTGGGAACAAAACTCAGATCAAGAAAGTGACCTTATACATAATAAGTAATACATGTGAACGTGTAGTTTAATAGTAAGATGGACGCATTCACGATAATTAATTAACGAGATACCCAAGATATTGTAATTATCGTGAGGAATTGACAATTTTAGGAGTTTAATGGACTCCTATACTCGTAAATGTTTCGTCTCTAATTGTTGATAGCATTTCTCGAATTAAATTTCCAATGTAATGGATGAATTACTAATACATTTGTATTATTTTCTCTCTTCTAATTACATACTTTTTAAACAGTCACACAGTCAAGCGTAAATCCATATAATGATCATCCATTCTAAAGATAATATAAAACAAATAGTTAATAATATCTCCTATATTTGCATTTATGACCGCTTCATTATTACCTAACAGCTGTTAATTATCCCATTAACTCTGGGTAATGTTGTATCATTCATAAAAGAGAATTTTGAACACCATTCTCCCGCCATTAATCCTTTGAAAATTTCATATTTTATGCATCTAGCTTGTATGTTGGATACATATATAGACTGGGTTTACATACATACATACCGTACGTATATTTCCATGCATCCTTCAATTTAAATGTGGCATTAATAAGAGCCTTTGGCAAACTAATGGAAAGATCATTTCGCAGCTGATGGCTGGTCCCGACCTCATTTTCAGTTGATTCTTAGTGACTCTCTGAACTAAACCCAAAATGAAGGACTTTCTAGTTTCCAGAGCTTCTATAGTCTGACAATGAATATTACTGTTTCCCTGATTCTCTTGTTAACTCCAAGCAACCTGGAGGTAGTTAATATAGTGGCGTTAATTAAAATATATTAATTCTTTCCGTAATCCTTGAATTGAAATATTGCAATATAAAGATGCTTGTATCTTTTGAGTCTCCAAGTATCCTCTTTAGTTCGATCACAGGATGAATAGCATGTCGGGAAATATTTACGTCACTTGCCGAGGAATCCATCCATTTGCATAAAAATTCGTGTCGACCATCCGACCCCGTGACCGTCTCTCGAGAGGTGCAGGTCGCCGTTAACGCCTTTCTAATGGGACTCATTGAGCCTTAAGTTGTGCCACGTAGGAGTATATATCCCCTTTATTTAAGCGGCCGTCGAGCTTGAAGGGAGGCGAGCGTGGACTTAACAGCCAAGCCGAGCGGATGGTCTCGGTTCAGCAACCAGCTTTCCCTGCGGCTAATCCTTCACCTTCCCCGCTCCGCATTTCCCTCCGTCGCTCTCCGAGCTCTGTACACAAACATTCCCTTTCAATTTCCTTAAATGGAGATTCATGGCGGTTGTGTTTAGCCCGGAGCTTCTTCCTCTAGGTTAGGAAGTTAAGAAGCTAGTGGAACTTGAGGTGGTTATGTTTTATTCGAGGAGGGGGCTAGTTAAATATTTCACCACAGGCAAAGATATTTATGCCTACCGATTCCCTTCCCATCATTTCTGACATCAAAACATGCTTCTTCTGATTTGCTTATTTTCAAACATAGGAAAGCAATGTAATTTGTGGCATCAATTAGCAGGTTAAAGGTAGCAAAATCGCTTGTGGCGTCTTCACAATAATTCATCCATGCTTAATGTATAGAGTTTCTTTGAAGGTAATAGATATTTTCCCACTCAACTACTTCACATTCTCATGCTGAATGTTGTGGATTTTGGTATTGTGTACAAGATCCCTCGATAAATAGAAATCATTTAATTTTACCTTGGCCTTGTTTGATTGATACTTTGTCCTACAGTCAGAACAAGTTAAAGGTCTTTGGTTGTTACGATTCGATTTTATAGGTTTTTCTTTCCGTTATGAATATTTACAGCGAAAGAAGTGATGAAACTCTAAAGTAATTAACAAATAAACAACATAAACCTCATTTCAGGATAAGATGCACTTTGAGGCGGAACAAAAACGAAAAGGAGCGAGAAAAATTTGAAGTGATGGCGGAAAAAACCTTTTAACTGATCGTCGAGGGCGTAATTGGCCTGGTGGATGGAGAGAAATTCGCAAAAACCTCCGTCAGGTTATTACGCATTTTTACAGCCATTTAATCACGTACAGTTATCCAGGTGCGCCAGATACAGGAAGTGTAATAAGATTAAAGTAAACTTTCTGGAAGAAATTTTAATGAATTGAGCTCTAAATTGTTGATTAATAATCAGAAGTTAATTATGTTAAAAATATCGTTCTCTCCATAATGGCAAATTGTTTTTCTGGATCGAGTTAAAAGCACATTTGACTTTGACGAAAATATTGTCATTTTTTTCAAAGGATCTGGAACTTCAGCAATTAGTGGTTCTTGAATCATTAAGGTCTGAAATTTTCTCGTTGAGTTTGATATGTGCCTTTTTGACGTTTTTATTTTTAATTCAAATCTCTGTAGAAAAACTCAAGTGACGTAAAACTTTTTCATAAACAAATCCATAAAATTCGCAATATGAAAAATTTATGATAAAACATATTCCTACATAAAATGTAACATAATGGAAAAATCCATGCATGCTTTCATTATGCGATGAAACTTGTGCATTTATGCAACTTAGAAACGTGTGACACAGTTGAATTGAGTTCTACTGGTAGGAAAATGCAGTTAAATAGTTCTATCTCGTAAGAGTAAATAGAGGAGAGAACAAGATTATCAATTACGTCAAGGATCCAGCTCATGACAGATACTTCAGTTACTCATGAAACGTGAGTGGTCTTGAATATTATTTAAGACAAAATAATCCCATACCTCTTTGTAATTAGTTATAACAAAGTGAAGATTCTCTCACCCCCCTTTCACCGTTCATTGTCTTAATAAAAGGGGTATATGAAGCATAATTTTACTCCTAAGCCACGTAAGCATATCTAAGCCACTCAGGAGACGTGCAGCAGAGAGTGTGAGGTTACCAGTCTCTATTAAATTAATGGGAAAGTGTTCAAAGTAAGCTGCTCGTACGTAGCTTGGTTCAGCGGCCGGAATTCTTTTTCGTTGTTTGGTTTTGTTTTTCTTGGAATCGCAACTTTTAAAGAGGGAAGGAAGAACGCCGAATCTATTAGTGATAAATATCTCCCTTTTTCTTTAGGTAATCTACCGGTTAAGGTAGGTTTTTGGATGGACACAACTATCAAATAAACATTTTGTAACTCCCCACCTAGCAACCTAATCTATATCAGGTCCCTCTTCATCTCGGTGTACTTCTTTCCTCCCTTCATCCCGTCCAACATCTCTATCCTGTTCCTACCCTTACCTCGCTCGCCCAACATTCTCCCCTCTATTACCCTCTTCAACATTCCACTACCGCTCAATACGCCTTTCATCCATTTTTCCTGCCTCCATAGGATTTCTCTCAACAAACCCCTCTCCTCACCCACCATTTCTAGTACTTCCTCATTTGTTTTCCTTTCGGTCCATTTTACCTTCTCCATTCTTCTCCACACCCACATTTCAAAAGCCTCCAATCTACGTCTATCCTCCTGCTTCAGCGACCACGTTTCCGCGCCGTACATAGCTACGCTCCATATCAGAGTTTTTACGAGTCTTGTCTTAACCTCCCTACTCAACGTCCCCGTCATCAACTCCCTCCTCCTTGAGAAAGCCTCCTTGCCTAGCGCAATTCTTCTCCTTACGTCCCTACCACTTTGACCGTATTGGTCCAAAACACTTCCGAGATATGTAAACTGCTCTACCTGCTCTATTCTTTCCCCGCCTATTTTAATATTTAGCTTAGCCTTTTTCTTTCTGGAAAATCGCATAACCTTTGTTTTATTAATATTGATTCTCATCCCATATTTATCGCACTGAACCTCCAATTCACTCAACAATGCTTGCAACCCCTTGGCTGACTGAGCAACTAATGCTTGGTCATCAGCAAACCTAACCGATTTTACGAGTTCCCCTCCGACTTTCATTCCTACCTCCAGTTCTTCCCATGCCTCTTTAATCATTTCCTCTACATATACGTTGAACAGTACCGGTGACAATGGGCAACCCTGTCTTACACCTCTTCCTAACACTGCCCATCCAGACTCTCCGTTCCCCACTCGCACCTGCGCAGTCTGAGACATGTACAGGTTGCGGATCAGTCTCCTGTCCCTCCAATCCATTCCTATTTTCTGCAATACGCGCATTCATTTTTCCCAATTCACTCTATCAAACGCTTTTTCGAAATCTACAAAACAGGCAAAAACGTCCTGATTGTATTCTATATTCCTCTCGACTAGTGATCTCATTACCGCAATGGCATCACGCGTACCTCTTCTTTTCCTGAACCCAAACTGATCATCCCCTAAGTAATCATTTGCCTTACTCTCTATCCTTTTGTTGATGATCCTGAGAATAACTTTAGCTGCGTGGGATATCAAACTTATTGTTCTGTAATCCTCACATGACGAAGCCTTTGCCTTTTTTGGAATAGGAACTAACACCGATCTCACAAAATCTTCCGGCCAGATTCCTTCCTCATAGATACTACGAATCAGTCCATATATGGCCTTTTTCCCACCTTTCCCTAACCATTTCAACATTTCTACAGGAATATTGTCCACCCCCACAGCCTTATTTGCTTTCATCTCCTTTAATGCCCTTTCTATTTCATCGTCGAGTATGCCTGGACCTAAGCTATCTTCTTCTACGTCATGTTCCTTTTCTATGTCTAACCTTGTCGGCCTAAGTTCTTTACCATACAGTGTTTCTATATATTCCTTCCATCTCTCTTGGATTTTTCCTGGTTCAACTATTATCTTACCCCATTTATCTTTAACTGTTAGCACAGCTCTTGCCTTCTTACTTCCCGTTAATAACTTAACCTTGCTGTATAGAGCACCAACTTCACCCTTCTTCTGTAAACTTTCCATATCCTCGCATTGCGTTTTCCACCATTCTTCTTTTGCTTTATTTGTGGCCCTTCTCAATTTATTGTTTAACTCTTTGTACTTCATTTTGCCTAACTCTGTGTTTACATTTTTCCATCTTCTTCTCTCATCCATCTTCGCAATCATCTCATCCGTTACCCATGGTTTCCTTATCCTTTTCCCGTTAACGGTTCCTATAGTGTCTTTAGCGGCTTCCAATATCCCTTTCTTGATACATCCCCATTTTTCTTCGATAGCACTCAGTTCTTTACCGTCATCCATCATTTTCTCTACAGCCTCCTGATACTCCTTCCTCGTTAATTCATTTACTGCTTCTAAATTCCATTTTTTAACCCGCCGCCCTTGCCTTATCTTCTTGAAACGAACATTACATTTCATAACAACTAAATTGTGGTCAGAGTCCGCATCCGCTCCTGGGAAACTGTGCGAATTTATCACACTGTTCCTAAACCTGTGCCTAACCATAATATAATCTAACTGATACCTTTCTGAGTCACCTGGCATTTTCCATGTATACCTACGCCTTTTGTGGTGTCTAAACCATGTGTTAGTGATGACTAACCCCTGTCTCCTGCAGAATTCAATTGCTTTCTCCCCGCGTAAATATCTCCCTTATAGATATTAATGCTGAAATGTAAAATATATAAACAAGCATAATTGTCAGGAAGTACGTGTACTAATTTTAAGGAATAAAAGTCACAAACACAGTAATCAACTCGAAGGTCGATTTGGTAGGTGATGGTAGAGATCACCCAGTAATAAGTCCGACGGCGTGTACATCAGGGTAGATGGGCCAGTGCCTTTCCCTGTGCCGGTTATGGTTTCACAGAAACATCTGATACCCGAAAATTCACATAGCTTGGGTGAAGCTGCAGGTGTCCAGAGAGGTTCTTCCGGGAATCGAACCCGGACATTCTGGTTAGTATTCTAACGCCCCTGAACTACCGCAACCCACTTTTTGGGAGTTTTACCATGAAACTTAACTCTATACTTGAATAATTTAAAGGTCATCATTTCCTGAAATTTTCGTTAGGAAGCTACGTTAAATGGTGGAAACGTACATTCCACTTTTGCATTTTATTTCCGCGTTATAACAAAGGTTTGTGGGATATGCATAAAAAAGTGGGCTCTTATTTGAAGAAGTTCCGAATCGTCTCATAATATGTTTCATAGCACGTATCAAGTGATCTTTTGAGCTCTTCCTCGATTCCCATTTTTATTTATAATATAAGTTTTCAATTTTATTTTTAACTTACTGAAATTGTTTAGTTTTCACTTTCTCACGGGCGCAAAATACCATATCCTAAAAGATTTAGCGCCCTAAGAAGCAGTAATCCGTCCGATCCTTCTTTGCAGCAGAAGGAATCGAATTCATGATACCAATGGACCATTCTTTTTATTTCACACGGAGCTCGAACGCCATATATCTCGTTCCCACACCAGTGGTTACCCCGGCAAGGAATTACTGAGGGCTGCAATCCTCGAGGTTAGAGGTCGGATTTATACGATTTCTTCCATTTTTCTTGGCTATCGTTTACCCGAGGAAATTTTCTCATAAATCACTCGTGAGCAAGGAAATTCGGGCATTCGAGGTGGAGGCAGAGCTTCTTGTACTCCTCCGAGACTTGTCGTGCGGCTTTCGGGTCGGGGAGAGCGAAAACCTAGCCAATATGGAATGTGAGCACTTCATGAAAGCAATCCCTTCCGCAAAAGAGAAAATTTTCATGCCTATATCTTTTCTTTCCCGCTCAGAAAATGGTCGTTAATTTTCAAAACGTTCCGAAATCCATTCATTTTCGTAGTTGGCAGCCTTAGTATGACCTCCGTGGGTCCACCCTCGTTTAAGGCGATTTATTTCTATCCATTTTCGAGGAGGCACGTCCACTTGATTTTGTTTCATGTTAGCTCATGTTCACCAGTCTCATTGTAAATCTACGGATTAATATAAATATGACCAGGATGAAAATAGTGAAGTTTTACGAACAATTACGGACGGGAACAGAAGTCACTTCAGCGCATAATTGAAACAGAGATTCTTTGTAAATCCATCTGAAGTATCTTCACGATACGTCCTTAAATTATAGGAGGATTGAATCTTGGCAGGCGGTAATATATGCGGCTACATTAATTCTACGCTATCAGAATAGATAGAGAAGTTAAATATTAATGTACTATAAAAATTTGTACTATTAATTTCTATTGAAGACTAGTATAATGACACCTAGGGAAGTCGAAGTCGTATGAGTTATTTTGTCTAATAGTCGAAGAAAAATTAAGAATTTCCAAATTAGCATTAAAAAGGTTAATTTAGTATATATTCACAATAGTATTTACAAAAGTGGATATGAGGTTATTCATAAGATTGGCGGTGCCATGTGAAACTTAGAGACACAAAATAAAGAGACAATTTTGTTCTTTTAATATTTCGTTGGCACAATCACCTTTCTCAACGAAAGGAAAAAAAACTAACCCTTCTTTTTCGTGTGAGTTTTCTACATTTGGTTGAGAAAGGTGTTTGTACCTCCGAGATCCTTTATAAACTTTTATTGTCTCTTTATTTTACGTTTCTTTATGCCATCACTGGGCTCGGACTTGAAACCATGATTATTTTCTTCTCGGATAGTTTTTTTATGCCGAACGATCACTGAGAACATGTTTCCCTTCTTCACGATGAATGAATCGACTCGATTCGTGACTGGCTTTATTTAAATTCATTTTTAAACTCCAATTCGAATTACTGACTATTAGGCCAGGCTATTTAATTAGCCAAGAAACAGTTGTAAACTTCTTCCCCTAAGTTTGAGGAAAAGTGAAAAGGAGCCATAGATCAAACGTGCTACATTTATTTGCCTTATAACATTCAGTGCTTTAATATTTCAAATTCATCCTTTATCTCATGGATAGGTCTGCAGGCACGGACATAATATCCACACGTGAGGCCTGGCAGCTGAAGGAATGTGAATTTGAAATTTTTCGGTTACACATTAAGAACCCTTTCTTTATTCCTGTAGCCTTATCAATCCGCTTTTGTCGCTTCAATATTATGGGCTTATCCTTGACGGAGGAAATGACCTTGTATTTTTGAGTAGCGTTTAGGTTTTTGCAAGCAGATGGCCAGGTTTTTCTCTCTAGCCCTGGGGTGGAACAGGACGCATACTGTAATTACCAAGTTGTGTTGCATTGAGACTGGAGTTTAAGAGCCCATGCGTGTCCCAATAATGGGAATATACCCATATAATAAAAACAGGTGTGTTTCGGCGATGCTGATGTCCTTCCCCTTCTCCCGAGTCTCCTCAATTTCGATATTGGTAACGAATCCCGAAGGTTCACGTAATTGAAGCCTTAATTTCACGCCTAACGTGAATTATATGGGGGTTTTGCCAGTTATGCGCAATCAAAGTGAGAAACGGATTACTGTTATTCAATAACAAGGCTTGAGTTAGCGACGAGGAATGATGGGACAGGTAAACATACCCTTAGGATGTTTATTATACGACCAGTGAAATAATGCAGAATCCTTGAAGCGGGTGGTAAAACCTTTTAATTTAATACTTACACCCTGTTATGTTAAACCACTGATGCATTTTGATATCTTGGATGCTGTGAAAAGTGACTTTCCGTCGAAATGTAATCACATTCATTCTAACCGTCTTAAATTCTTTAGGAAAACTGTGACGTTAAATAAACTACTACGTCAAATATTCCTTCCTATATTTTGCTCAGCATCGTCAATATCTTCACAATGATAATTCATTCAAATTATAATGAACACATATGTAACTAACTGAAATTTCTCCAATGTAAGGAATCACGAATTCAAAAACATCATCATTAGTTACTCAGTTTGCTGATTTTGCCCATAATAAGATTATTATTTAAAGTTCTCCATGAAATACCAAATCCTTTGCTTTCATATAATAAATTAGGTCATGTATGGTGGATGAAACTATAAAATTGTCCCCATCCAATTCAATACTTTTTGGTGAGTGAATTGGAACTGTTTGGATGGAATTTATGGTGTTGGATTCCTTTATTGAACTTCGGATTTCAGCAAAAGACGTAATGCAAACTTTACTCAAGAAATACAGTCCCCTGCCTCTTTTATTTCACTCAGGTATACAAGTATCTTTCTCACACACTATGATTTTTTTCCAATTCTACACTTAATGATACCAAGGAAATCGGTCTGCATCATGACTCATAAACTTTTGGTCTTGAAGAAAGAGTAAGAGTGTAAACAGGAGGAGGAGGAAAAGGTGGGAAAAGGATTTGGAAGAAAAGGATAGTTATGAAAACTTGTTCTTAAGTTTGGATAAGACAGGAAATTGTCGTAAGAAGTTGAAATGAAACTAAAGAGGTGAATGAAGAATTAAATGGGGATATTTCGGGAATGCTGAGAACTTTTCACGAAGGGATTGGGGAAATGTGGAAGAGGGCTATTGACATATTTGATAGCATTTATCATGATAAAATCTGAGGAAACTGAAAATATGGGGAGTACTAGTCACTGCACGAAATATTTTTCATTCCGCAACTAAGTGTCAATGATGTTATCAAAAGGCTCCTTAAAACTTTGATATGGATCGTAGTCATGTACGGCGCGGAAACACGGTCATTGAAGCTGGATGATAGCCGTAGATTGGAGGCTTTGGAAATGTGTATGTGGAGATGGATGGAGAAGGTTAAGTGTACAGAAATGGAAACCAAATGGGGAGTTGCTAGGTATGGTAAGGAAAAATAGATGCAAACCATATTGATTGGCAATGGGATGTTGAAGATAGTGAGTGAGGGGAGGTAGGCAAACGAGGAAGAGGCAGTGATAGAATAGGAATGCTGGACGGAATGAAGGGAGAAAGGGAGTATGCGGAGATGAAGAGGGGCTAGTTTTAGAATACGATGCTGGGTTGCGTTTTGTTAGGAAAGACGAGATAATTGTTAGATAGCAATTTCCGCTCATCCAAAACTTACCTTAATCGGTAGATAACCTATAAAAATAATTTTGCATCATCAATCCAAAGGAGTTGTAGTTCTTTAAGGTGCCATTCAAAATGAACCTTTGAAAGAAAGACTACGTTTCAAATTGGGTGGGCAACTGTAGTATTCGGTGAGACCACTCTAGATTAGTCTGTGTGACCACCTCGAACTGATGTGCTCAGCCGACGAGTGAGTCGCCATCCTTGAATGAGGTCATCGAAGGTGCTGAGGGTTATTCCTGCCGAAGAGCCTAGAGTGACCTTCGAGAGTTCAATGGATATTTCAATACCACCTCTTTGCCACCTGGCTGGCCTTGCGCGGTAGATTATAGGCTCTCGATCCGGTGTTTTGATTGATTCGCCACGGCATCAATTAGCTCAGCTGCGGTAGGGACGGGGTGTGAGCGACCACTGCTTCAATCCTACTAATTTCTGACTCCTTGATATTCTTATTTTTTATTTCCTGTTCGGCCCCTTGAAATGATTGCATGGAATGGGTAGATTTTAAATTGCATCGAAATTACTGGTTTTATTCTTGGCTCTAAAAATTCAGTTGGGCAGATTGAAGAATCGGTAATAAAATATGCCCTGGGAACCCCCTATCTCGTGCGCTCAATGTACTTTTAAAAGCGTAATTTGAGATGGCAGCTGTAATCATTGTAATTTTTGTCATTTTTAGAATATGGTCAAGGAGTTAATCCAGCAATGGACCATTAAATACTCTGCATTTTAAACAAGGAATTCAACGTATCATTCCATATTTGTGCATAATCCTCGCTTCTTGTTTTTCAGTATTCTATATTTTCATACATCTCAGGATTATAACTGGTATTAAGATCGAAACACAAAGAAACGAATTAGTATTTATAGATATACGTAAATTGAGATAAGATAATGTTTGTTATTAGGAAACACGTGTTTTGTTGCTGGAAAATACTTTTGGTTATTAGGGTGGATATTCGTATTTTAGATGCAACCTGAAAATAATATTTAAGTATGTTAGTGATTTATTTATTTGATGTTGACCTTTTTATGACAAGCTCACCTTTTGATATAACTTATGAGAATTTATTTGGGGAAGTTTATCAAAGATACCCACTTGAATGTACGGCTTAGAGTAGTTATACCTAGTATTATATCATGTAGAATACAGGAGAGGGTAACAGAGGTTCCTATTTCGGGAGAAATACTGTTTTTCTCGTATTTTCTACACTTCCGTCCCCTTTAGGATGACATTATTACCTAATGCAAAACGCTGTGTCCCTCAGTACTAGAAAAATAACTATAATGTTGGAATGTTGCCATTACAAGCCTAGCCCCAAAAGTTATTTGCAACGGTTAATTATACCATGGATTAATATAAAGGTAGAAGTGGCATTTCTTTTACATGCCCTTCTACCAAGTATGCCTTTACCTCATTAAGAGACCCTTTAGTCTGGCTGATGGATGTATTTTACCTGCATAGTTTTTGCCACAATAGGAGAAATATTTTCTTGTTCTTTTGCAATAAAGCATTGTAATAAATATGAAAATATTTATGACAACTAATCCGGAATTCCTGTCTTTATTGAGCGGGTATCTCAGGATTATTTTTCATGCCACGGTTCAACATTCTAGTTTATTAGTAGCGTTGGTACCTTTGGCTTCTTAATGCGGTTTTGGTGGCTCATGTTGGCACTGCTTTTAAGAAGTGAAGATAAATTTTAATTTACTACCACATACTTTTCATGCCGTGTTAGAAAACAGAGATTTCGCATTATAGTGTGGTACATAATTACACATGTACCATTTGGTTTTATTTTTTTAATGTTTGAGGTCCAGAAATTATTTCGATTGTAACCTTGCTAGTTTCAACTTACTGCCGTAACTTTCCAGAAAAAATCTGTAAATATTTGTGTTTGTTTTATGAGAAAGATACATCGGTTTTCGTTAAAACCTACATTCTTAAGTGATGGATACGCTAAAGTTTTACGTTCATGTTGCAATTCTCATAAGCAAAAATTAGATTCATATGCGTTTTTAATAATAAACTTGAGAGATGAATATCATGGAAGAAGGTAATCAAAATATATAGTTATTAATGTTTTTTTCACACATTTAAGTATTAACAACACATTTTATTTTTCTTAACACAGACTTCATGACTGTTACACTAAATAAAAATGTGGAAAGGTTTAGTAAAGACTTCATTATGGATCGTAGTGCTTGATGCATATGAGGCATGATCTTTGAGGCAAGAGAATTAACTGCAAGTGGATGCTTTTAAGTTGCCATTTTGGAGAATAATGGATCAAATAATTTAGAGAGAGAGAGAGAGAGAGAGGAAGCCAAACGCCGTAGTTTTAAATAGGGTGGTTGAACAGAAGAAGTTACCAGGGGAAATCCGACAAAGGCATAGAAACCGGATTGAGGAAGTATTGAGAGGCAGGGAGATATTCAAGGCTGTGGTAGAACGCAGAACGTTGAGTAAGCAATGGATTTGAGTAAGCTTTATTGACAACGTGAAGGCAGGCAGATGGTAGAAATGAAAAAAGAAGAAATATAGGGGATATCAATAAATTTAGAAATAAATAATATAAGAGGAAGTTCCCGTAGTACTTGGAAGTAAATAGTAATTAAGGACCGTTCGAAACCTACCTTTTAATTGAAAGAACATCTTGAATCATTTGTATTGTTTTAACGGGGGACTGGCTCGGCTGAATACCATGATTTTCCCTTCCCAATGGGCACTTTTACGAAGGGCCGTCGTACCTGACACATGCCCGTATAGATACGTTTGGATTGGAGTCGTTGTAATTTCGCTGGACCATTTTGGCAGCCAGTTCGCACTGGTCTTGGTTGGTAAAATATTCTACTCAGATTAAAGTTAATAAAATTTACATAGCTATATTATTAATGTGAAAATGCTGGTTGGAACGACATAGGACTTTCCATTATTTGTCGATGCAAGATCTTCATTTTGTATTGAAATTATGAAAATAATGTGTTCATCCAATGCGTTAAAGGTATAGCAGATTAATAGGCTTGTCTTTCTACAGAACTTTAACACCACCTTTTATTTGCTGTCATAATTTATTATGCATGCCTATACACGATTATTTTAACGAGTTCTAGATGACTAAGCTCAACTCTAGTTATTGCAACAAGAAAACTATCCGCGGACTTTGTCGATGTTTCTGTTATTAGTGTGCATGAAAGCTAGCCTATCTAAGTGATTACCTGATTCATTTTAAAGAGGATTTGACTGAAAAGAAAACAAACTGAGAAAGTTTGTGCCTGAGGAGAAGACTATAATGTGGTGAAATAATATGTTTTTATGTTTCGGAAAAGCTTGAAAAAATATATAAATATGAACGAAAAACGTGCATTTGTTAACATCTATTTCCTGTAGTATATTTTCCTTTCTGTAACTAAGAGTGTGGATGGTCTCCTATGAATGTATACGCACGATACTGTTTACAAACTCTTTTAAGAGATTTTTAATTTATTTGTTTTCGGAAGTGTTCTTTATTCGCACAAATTACACAAATAATGTACTTAGTCCTTACTCCGAGTTTTCAAATGGATACCAGTTTGATTCTTTTACGAAGTTTAGTGATCTCGAGTGAATCTAGAAAGCAAATTATATTGAATCTCTTCTTATCGTGCAGGTCTCCTTCATTTTAGGAAGCAACTTATAATACTGACCAACTCTTTCTTTTGCCTCCCTGAGCTTTTTAAGTTACTCTATGGTACTGGGATTATTGACCGCTGCTTTGAGCTAAATGGTGTTTGAAAACTGCGTCATCTTTTGGCACAAAGGAATAATCCTCTCTGATTCCCATTTTCCTCAAACAAGTACTGTTAAAGCAATAGTCGTGCAGGTTATTCCCCCAAAGGAAAAGGAATCCGAGGGTTCGTAGGAAGCTATGAAGTCTATTTTGCGAGTTTCAGTTTTGGCAAAAACCCAGGTTCATGAAATAACACAGTCCATTCTCATTGTTCCTGTTCGATCGAGGAACGAGATTACAAATATTTCCGGCCAAATATTACCAAGGTAATGCAATAAACAAGTGGCAGGAGCATTTTCAAAACGCTGTAATTTTTTATCTTCCTTTAAACTTTTCTTTGGGAAAGAATTGTTCAAAAGAAGTGTGGGTACGTATTGGTTATTAGGCATCCATCGGAATACCGCTGAGAGTTCATTAAAAAATATAATGTTCTGTCTTCCGTGAACTTGATCCGAACTCAAAGATGATATATTTGATTTTTTTTACATTATCATGCGAATTCTAACTCGTGAAATAAATAAAAAGAAATGAAACAAGTCAGCACTAATAGCTATTGGCACTATTAATATCTTTTAATAGTAAATTGTGAATGTATTTCTGTTTTACAAAAGGGCGTCATCTTGCACGTTTTGCCCAAATTAATTTTATGTCGTAACAACCTTCCTCGGTAACATTACGTGAGCTTTCGTTTGAGGGTTTCATCAGAGTTATGCAACGCGAAAGGACGATCCAGTTTTGTGATTATGGGCTAGAGTGTTGATGAAGACCCTCTGGGAAATAATGGTTCTTTGTAAATTGGTTGGTTAAGAGTGTAAGTGGAAACTAATTTTTCAAGGTGGAACATTGCATTAATATCAAAAACAATTCCATCAATATTATTAACTTGAAGAAATAACTCATTCTTAAGAAAAATCAACGTCAAATGCCAGCAGATCAATTATTCAATGAATGTGGTGTGTTGTCCATTCTGAAAATTAATCATAATTCACATTTCAAAATAATGCTTTGTAAAAAAATTATTTAACATTCAAGAAGATAGGCATAATGTCGAAGCAAAGTTATCACATATGCTTCATTCATAGTTTTCCGCGGAGAGGAAATGATATAGTTTAAATTGATTTGTTATCCCCCATCAAGTTTTCTCTTTTTTGATGGAATCTGAGAATTAATGTATCTAAAGAATAGCTACGCTTTATTCCTTCCAATGGTTGTATAATATATGTCTGCCGCCTACATCATAGGAAACTCTACAGTTGCTAGATTAACGGAATTAAAATTAGCCATTTCCTTTTATTTTTAATGAGGGAATAAATTATATCCCAAGGCCTGAAGCTAAACAATAAATTGGTTAAAATATTTGTGTGACGCTCAGTGACCTAATTCCGGCGGATAATGTTTGCCAAAAATGCAATAAATTATTGACTTGTGTATGAAAACGTTGCTTGTAAAACTGAATGCCGGACAGTGTAGTAGTTTTATGATTCTGGTGCCTGTAAAGCTCCACGAGCAGGCTTCATTGGGGAATTGTCGAACAAGTTTTCAGTGTGTCTCAAACAGCGTCCCTGCTGAGATAGCAAAGTCTGTTGCCTCCATGAATACAATACATGCTGTGTATTACTTGCGGTAGTATCTAGTACAACTTTAAATGGCCACTTCCTTTTTATTTTCCAAATTGTAATTTTAACGTTTATGCATACTTAACAAGAGCAAATTGTATTGTAATTGCCACTATGCCACTCTAAGCTGATTATGACACCATGTATGTTCGTAGAATATTTTGTATCTTTTTTTTTTGGTTTTACATTACAATCATTGTCATCATAATATTGCCATGAAGGAATTTAATTGGGATTATAACTGTTTAAAATTGACGTGAACAGAAATAGCTTAGTATGACAAGAAATGTACTCTGCCCAGTATCAATTAGCCCTATTGTTAAAAATTTTGTTGGTGAATATAAACATTGAGCAATAATACTTCTGTACGTCACGCGAAAGGTGTTGTAATTTTGTTCAACGCCTAATTATCTTTTTAAAATAGTTTTTCTTACTAAAAAAGCCAGTGACATATTGTTTTATTGGATTATTGGAAAAGAAAGCTCGTATTCTGTTAAACCGTACCTCTAACATCTTACAAATGAGTAACGGCGGCGTTTGGATTCCGCGAGGTTTGATGAAAAAGACCGGAAATTTCATAGCCATTGTTACTCAGCAATAGGCATGTCCATTGAGTGAAATATTTCACTCTCAACCTTGAACTTTTAGTTTGATGACACTTGAACAAATGTAGAAAAAAACTTAAGAGGAGGAAGATAGCAATCGCGGAAGGAATGAGTTTAAGAGAATTAAGGACGCAACTCCGGTTTGTACGAATTTTGTGTATCATAGTGATTGAATTTCAGAGAAAGGCTGAATTTTTATCGAAGGGGTTAAACTCTTGAACTTGGAGAGGAAAGGAAAAGTAGTTATAAGCAATAATGTTACAATTCACAAAATACTCACAGAGATAATATTGTTTTCATAAACGTGTTAATGGCACACTTTCTCTGTAACGCCTGCTGTCAAGCGTCAATAGAATGGAGGTCAACACATGACCAAGGGCTTTCGTGGAAAGTTACAAATGCGTGTGTCCATTTCTTCTTGGCTTTGTCCCTGAAAGGTATAAACAACGCGTAAATGAACGATTCTTTTGCGTTTCTCCTGATGTTGACGCTCTAGTCGAAGTAGGCATTAGAGATCACCATTGAGATGAGCGATGGAACAATTACAGAATAGGTCAGAGGGCAGTGAATGTATTTAGAATGATGGATAGCTGCCAAGGTATGGCATTCTCAATAATGCGGTGCCGACAATGCAGATTCAGACACCCAAGTTACCCCATTCAGCAATCATCCGAGAAATCTTTCCTCCGTCATTAGGTTTTTAAAAGCTCCGTTAATCATGACGGGGTGATCATGGATTTGATTTATCGTTCTTAATGGTAGGTAATAAGGGGTTCCATTCCATATTTCTACCTCTAGAGTACCCACCTTAACAATCGCGATGAAGGTTCATCTTTGTATTAATCAATTAAGACCTTATTTTTCCCGTCAAATTGAACTTTCCACCGCTGATTATATTCTATTCCATGTGACGAAACAATGAAATTTCTATAACGGAGTTTTATAAGCTCCTGAAATTGCTTTCGTTTTCTATGCACAATTTTCCGTTGTTTTATTGAGAAATTATTGTCATCTGTGACTCCTTCAAGGTAGCGATACCAGAACTCATTTACTACAATTGTGTAATTTAGTTTCTTTATTGTTAAAGTAGGTCTTTTATTAAGTTACCATTGACCTAATTTCCTAAAATTACAGCTTGGAACTCATGAACGATTGAATTCCCATTCGTATTTTTTTTATCACCTATAACATCTTATTGAACACAAGAAGGGCGTTAGTACATTCACAGAAAATATGTGAAGTAAATTCTTGTTGCTACTGAATAATTGAGTATTTAATTTTATATTAATTATATGTTTGTGCTTTTTTTCAAATTCAGTTGTTTGAAGTTCATAGTTCTTTTGTGCGCATTCCAATTGAGCCAAGAAAAGTGGATGCAGAATGTTTTGCTTGGTGTAGAAATTAAGGAGATTATGATAGAAGGGAAGGGAAACTTTTTTCATGAGGGATAGTAGTGGAATATAATGGCTATGTTGACAAAATTAAGGGAATAGGGAAGTAAGCGGAATTGAGGAAAGGTTTATGTACATGTAGGATATCAAGTTTTACCTTATCAATTAAGAGTTCGATAATTAAGTTTTAGTGGTAGTTCAGTGCCTGCGTCCATCAAAAACCTTCCTTAAACAAATACCAAAATGTGAAATTATCCTATTCCACTAAAAGGGTCTAATTTTGATTAAATACTATAACTCATTTTGAATACCCATAGTGTATAAGCAATAGGGTGAATAAATAGCTCTGCAATTATTTTTCTCTATAGCTGAAATGTATGGTATTTTTATTTGAATTATTTTGATAATGGATTTATCGATACTCGGACCAGGGCAGTTGTAGAATTCCGACGGTAGTTTTCATCTGGTTATCCGGTATTCGTGCCTCTTATACGTATTCGGAGTTGTCGTCGAAAAATTTCCAATCTGGAAAATATAATTATAATAATTTTTACGATAATAGAGCAGTGTGTTGGCATTGCACTTTTGTCTTATGCAACTCTACTTTATTCAATTACATTTTTGTTTATCGGCTTAATATCCAATTTACAGAAAGGAAGTACGTCCGTACAGATCCAAAAGTACATACCCTCCCCAACCTGATGAAAAAAATGCATAAATATACATTTTGCTTTGACCGACGAGTTACCCAGCGTCGAATTGTGAGCTATTGGTCGTTTTCCGTTTCCATTTGACATTCATATTTCTTTACTTTTGATGTTCCCTTATGTCTAGTCGCTCCTAGGTTTGCTTGGCTTATATCACAATAGGTAAAATGTACGCCAGGAAAATTTTTTCTTGCACCAACTTCTTTGAGTAGGTACTACAGCAGCCTTTTCTTGCATTGATCTTCCTACAGTTCTCTTCATCACTCAAGCGAAAATTCTCTTCGTCGCTCGGGTTTCGAGACAGGTTGTGCTCGCTCATTCACAAAGTCCATTGATAAGTTGCTAGGAGGCTCTCTTGGCCACTAAGAGCTGAGCCAAAGGGGAAAGAGGAAGTTGAACTGCTCGCCCACGCACAACGACTGGGAGGAAAATGTTCTCTCGCCTTTGCTCCACCGACCTTCCCTCCCCTTTCCCGCTCGCGGTTGCGGGGATCAGTAGCGCCAAACTATGGTCGTGCACCCAGGCCTTCCTGAAGTATCAGCATTAATGTTCATCGATTATAACAAGTTGGTTGAGGGGCGCTGCTCCTTAAGGGTCAGCGGCCAGCTTCAGTCGTCGGAAATAGAAGTATATCTTTACGTCTTGCAACTCTTTTCCGAATGTCTCGGAGGCAATAACCTCTTAACTTGTGGTAGTCGACATTATAAAGGTAAATTTTATTTTTAATAGTGTCAACATCTCGTACTTCAGGGAATTTACGACATCTTTGAGATTACCATAATTATGCATATGCATTCAAACATTGCTTGACTTGGTGCGACACCTTTAGCTCCATGTTCACTAGAATTACTTGCACACCACAGCTGACCTAGTAAATTTCAAATTTGAGTCAACGTTACAGGTGATGTCAACCATATAATTGATTATCTGTCCTTCTACGCACCGAGGAATGAAATTAATTTCCTCTATGCATATCCATCGTGTTTATTATCGTACAAGAGTCATCTGATTTCCATGAGACCGACCTACTTCCAAAACCATTCCCTTTTACAATGACACGTTTCAAGAGACCTGTCACCTCCTGTTAGGCTTGATCAGATAAGTAGGTTCTTGAGATACTTCACGCATAAGAATGAGGTTTGCAATATGCCTTGTTCCTTTGTATGCATACCTTTATTTGCTGCATACTTTGCCAGATATTTAACCATCCCAAAAAACATACTTGTATGCGAATTATGGATATTTTAAAAGAGCAGAACCCCCCGTATTATGTTTGCACTTTGACCCTATACCGTCAGCGGTCTCCTACGCATCTCACGCATTTGGCGATTCAACCGCTATCGAAACAGGTTGGATAAGAAACTCTTTACAGTCCGTTTGAATCAAAATCATGCAGTAGTTTTTTATGATATTTTTAGGAATGTTAGTCTACTAGTTAAGGTAGATCCCTGATAAAAAAGGAGAGCACTGAGACTCTTCCAAGCTCTGCTCAACACGATATTAAACATTGTACCATTCATACACCAAAATAAACAATTATTTAGCTCCTCATACTATTTTCCCTTCGGCTTAGCTTTTCTTCCCCTGTCATTTAACAGTTTTAGCTCGCATCATCGGACGGCGACAACGCTCCTCAGGATTATTCTCGTCCACCAGCGTCATGACACGGATCTGTGTGTCGCGGAGATGTTGTTTAGAGTTAACGAGTTACTAACACAGCAAGGAGACGGCGGATGATGCAGAAATGACATTCGGAGGAGAGAGGGAAAGTGAGTGTTCAAATGTACGATCGTTGAGGTTGTTGGAAGGTACGCCGGGGGAATGGAAGTCACGAGGCCAAGTGGAGGTTAAAGCGAGAGCCCACGTTCTCTAGAGAGAGCCGTGCCATTAGGTCGTGGCAGGACGCATGATAAAAAAAGGAGGAGGAATGGGACTGTGAAAATTTTCGCGGGGGCGGTGGCGGCGGCGTCAAACCGCCAGGCTGCTGGCACACCCCGCGAGACGGAGGAGAGGTTGTAAAAAAGGACGTGGGAGGGAGTAGAATTCTGCGGTGTTTGAGGAAGTGTACCGGAAAATGGTGGGCGTTTTCGAAGGGATGGGCGTAGAGGTGTTTGACGGGGAGGAAAGGAGAGGGCGGTGGCGAAAGAGGGGAGAGTTTGGTAGGAGGAGTCGAAGGGGAGCTGGTCTCTTTCAAGAGGAAGGAGGGCTGACGTCGGAGGAACACGAGGAGATGAATGAAAATTTATTCTGCGGCTTCAAGTTGCCCCCACCTCCTCTTACCACTCCAACCCCTCTCCTTCCTTGCAGAGCAAAGGAAACCGTGGAAAATATTTTGAGCTCACATTATGGTCCATAAAGATTTTCGAATGATTCTAAATTACCAGTTCCATTCCTCACACCGATAAATCTTGAGGCAGTAAAAAGTGTTATCGATTACCCCGAGTGACCTTTATGAATGAACTGAATGCGTGACCGCGAACGGTGTATCCTAGGCGTGTGGTTTTCATACGGTTGTGGCTGACATAGACTCAGGTGGCCGTTTTTTATAGTTATCCGATCATAGATATTTTCTTATTGGTCTAAAAGTTAAGCAAGTTTGACTGGACTCTTAGTGACATCGAATTAATCCAGCAATTTAAATATGACTCACTCATGGATTCAAAACATTCACTTACGAATATGACTCTCCTTGATGGTTATTTTCGATCGATGCATCATTAATATCTGTTAATATAGTACATACATGATAACAGGCAAAAGTGTGCATTTAAATTTGAATGTATTTCCTGGTAAAAGTCTACCAATTGATCTATGAAAAAGTTATGACTAATATTATCACCGTGAAAAGTGATGGGGAATGGGAAAGTACATCTCCTCTTTGGCACAAGTCCCACGTTGGAATTTTCAATTTCATCATAATATAGGTATCAAGTGACCTAAAGTCTCTATTTGGAGGAAATTCACGTTGGAATTGAATGCCGTTTCGACAGGCAGGCGTTCACATTCAGACCTATTTGCGAGTGCCCTTTCTTTGTGTTTCCGTGTTTAATTCAGTTTTGAATCTCAGTTTATGCATACGTATGTATGTGCGTCGTTGAAAATCTAACTCGTTAAAAACGTCATGAGATACGAAATGTTTACAGCAGATCGAAAGCATCCATCCAAATTCTTATGTTATGGTTTATTGTTCATAACACTAATTGCTCCACGTTTTCCTCTTTGCGAACACTGGGCAATTCTCATGTAAAAAGGAAATTGATTATGTTGGTACAAAAGAGATTGATTCCCTTGTACAGACCTTCCGCGGATAATCGGGACACTTCATCACTACACCAGGTCATGAAGGGCCTCTATTTTGGTAGAGATGGTGAAAAGGAAGGTACAAGTCAAAGTAGCACGAGGTCGACTACGTGAAATAGAATTCTGAGGAGAGAGAGAGATATATGTATGGGGCAAACGCCGTATTCAAGAGTGTAGCTGGAAAAATATATCCCGAAAAAGAGCCAATCTGAGATTGTTAAAAGGATAATTTAAGTGTTTTTCGGGTGAATTACGTCCATCAGTTACCTTAAGTTTTATTGCGGCGGGTTAGCATCAGAATTAAAACTTTACATAACAAACATGGGAGGCATTCTAGGTTTATTTACCTCTCTCACGTTATTTTCTCCCGTTATCCACGAGGAAAGAGGAGTAGTAGCCGAATTACTTCTCGCTACGTTATTTTAAGTCGCATGACGACTAATTAATAGAGTGTTTTAGTAGGGCGGAGCCTGAAATAAAATTAGATAATCAAAGGCAGCTTCAACTACTGAAATGCCTATATTCTTTTTTGAAATTGAAATATTCGTGATTCACAAGGAACTATTTACGAGTTGATGCCGATTTTCCGTATTAAAAATATAAACTGATTACAGTCATTCATTTATTTAGCATGAGGAACCGTACCTAAAATCATCTGCTGCGCCACATACTACAATATTCAAATGCACTGAGTTGTGCAAGATCAAACTAAAGACTGTTTATTGCTTCTCTTCCGAGCTTTAAGTATCAAATATTTTCCAGCCATCCGAATGAGCTGTTGGCAGAAGCGAATGGCGTGAGGGGAACGCACAAGCGCAAAGATGTCACGTGGTCGCTCGCGGTGGGCGTACTTCTTCATATAATGGGGGCTTATGCCTACCGTGTGGCGTGAATGGCAAAAGGACGTGTTGGAGCCTTGAATGGGAGGAAGTGGGATGGGTGACTGGATGGGGAGGGTGACTGCTGGCGGGAAGGCAAAAGCGAGAGAGGAAAAGAGATGTGTGGGCGAGACGTCGCCATGAATGAGGTTGGTGTACGAGGGAGTTCGCGTTTAGAGATGACCACCGGATATAGTATTTAATGGTATTCATGGTTTAGGGCATGGAAAGTACAGCAGCTAATTCCCGGCGGCATTCTTTTTGAAACTGAGGAGCGTTTAGGGTTGCTCCTTGAAAGCTCTTTAAGTAGTGTATTCCGAACGTTTTAAAAGGCGTGTGCGTAAGATTTTTTCCCGGTGTAAAAATATTGAGGGTTAAAAATTTTTGCTGAGCATGAAATACCATTCACGTTAAAATTCATATGGAATTTGAACGAATAGAAATTAAAGATAAACCTTGAACCGCGGTGCAAATGATAGACAATATGGGAAAGGGTAATAAAGGAATAAAGCGTATCCTTTGTGGTCCTGATATTACCTGTGTTTAATCTATATTATTGCTTTAAAAATTAGTCGCAATTTTTCCAGATATTTTTCATGGAGAAGATTACGTTTTTTTATTTGGACGGATTCAATAAAAAAAGTTGACACCATGTTTTCTGGTTCATCTAACCAGCAGCCATCAACGATACGGTATCTAATGATGGAATATCCCTAGTGATGTTGCTCTTTTCCATTCGTCTTCCATCCCACTTGTCTGGGCTCGTCTGCTGTTAATGAGAGCGATAATGCGAAGGGTTTATATAGGTGTCTCCCTCCCCAGCCAATGAATAGGTTATGATCCCTCGAATTGAAAGGAATACTTAAGGGAACACCAGTCCTCAATAGAAATTAAGCATTATAATATAACGCTCGTTGTGTGGGACGTAAATCGTAAGCTCCCAGGAATTTAACGTCCTAAGGGATGTAAAGTAATACGATAATAACGAGGTTTAATTCTATCTCTCTGCATTAGCTCAATAAAACTACAACGTAGGAGTCCATATCATAGTAATTATAACGATACAAGATACCTCAACCTCCATTGTACCGATAACTTCAGTAAAGGATTTTCAAAGCGCCTTTCTAATTTTCCAAGATGATGGTAGAAGATCACGCGCGGAGGATAGACCCAATAAAGATAGCCTAATCAAGATGATGTACTATAAATGGTGTGAGAATGATACACGAGAGATCTATGTGTATTGAGAAAAGATATGTTTGCACTCCAGAGAGGATTCAGCAACACCGACGGGCATGAATGCAGTACGCTAAATGAAAAATACGGTAGTGTGTAATTGGAGATGAAGCAATTTATTAAAACAAAGAACCTAAATGGGAACTGCAATCTAAAAGCTCGCTTTTTAAACATTAATGAATTGAAAATTTTTCGATTCCCATTGTTTGAAAAACAATTTCATTACATACACTTGTAATTGTATACATCGCTACTTTTATAACCTCTCTTTAGAAATATTTTCATTTCATAGAGATTCGACAGTTAGATTTGTACTTCAAATTCTTCTACTTTTTTATCAGTACTAAATTAATTTTCATCAATATTTCACACCGAGTCAAACTTATTGCATTACTGTGCTTTTTATGGCGAGAGTTCTAGTTGTATGCTATCTATTTATCTTGTTTGTTCAATTGTTATTTTTCTTTTATTTGTTTATTTCAATCGAAGCTTCTCCGAGTGCTTTTTCTTTCTTTATCTGTTTTTTTATTTTTGTATTCGGTTATTAAATATTTATCTTTTATTTATTTTATTTTAATTTTTGTCAAGATTTTCCGTCTCATTTTTTGTCCTTTCGTTTGATGAACATTCTTTTAGTATTTAATTTCCCAGTTCATATGCCATTATATTAATTTGTTCTTAATTTTTCATAGGCAGTCATTAATTAATGTTTTTCAACTCCCCGCAATAAATATGTCTACGTTAGTGTTTGATTTTTTCCTGCCTACTGCAAGGCTTGATGCGAAAAAGCTTGGATCAAAGTTAGGTAGTGCATTCGTTCATCCTCAAGTGTACTTCTCAGCATAATAATATTCAGTCGAACAATGATTAATGATTTTAAAATGAAATAGTTTCTTCGTGTATAAAATGACCATTGACACTTTATTTCCTCGTCATTAATATGGAAATAAAATCTTTACGCAAAATATTACGGAAGTAAATCGAACTATGGAAGCGGTGATAGTATTTATTCTAAGTAGCACTGCTGTTCAAGAATAACTCAGTTATTACACCTTATAATTGATGCAGTATAAATTATATCGATTGATAATTATGTTCAAAACTGCGTATTACAAATGCTTGGAATTTGATGTTTTGGACATATGATATTCTAGTATTTTAAATATTCTCTACCTCAGTCTATCTATCCCTTGAGCGCTTGAAATTCAATTAAGTGCTCAAAGAAGCACATTTCATTTCAAAATATCAAAGTGTAAGATCATGAACTTGATGAGGTTTTCTATCAAGTAACTTTCGCTCTTGAATCTAGTGCTCTGAGACAACTGAGACATAAAATAACTCATAATTTTGAAAATTACCCAACCCACTACTGAATGCCCTAGAATAGCTTGGCAGTAGCTAAGAACTCCGCTCTCACGAGTGGCCCAGTGGACCATTTGTTTCAGTTCCATGGCGAGTTATTAATCTCAATCTATACCTTTGAGGAGGTTCTTCCATTTTTCGGTCGATGATATCATCGACTGAATTTATCCCGTACGATCAGAAGTCTCAGATTCTTTCCACAAGAATTGATTCGCTCCGCGATATTAAACATTCGACATGTAGATATTCAAGGTTTTATTTTCACTTCCTGTCAATTTAGTTCCTATTGAATTTTTAGGGAGCGATTCCAACACGCTTTATGATTCATGCTCGGAAGGTGACGGGGTGAAAAGCGTCCGCATCCCACGAGACCATTCATAAACTGTGGACACTTCATTAATCGATTCAGTCCGTTCGCCTTTTTCCCTTCTCCACACCTCCTGCGTCCCCTTCGTACTTTGGGTGTGATTTAGTGGACCACGTGAATCGTCGCGTCGTCAAGTCGCACGTTATATGCGTTTCAACCCGATCGATTCGGGAGGATAACGACCGGGAAGGAGTGGAGATGAGGAAAGGGCGATGATGAAAATTCGCTGTCTTCTCAAAAAGGTTCAATGAGGATCCGGCTGCGTAGGATTTAATTTTTTTTCGTATTTCATGCGTAGCATAAAGAAATCTGGATAAAACCTCAGCTAATCTTGATTGGAAGGAATGTTATTCCCCATCTCGTTGCAAAAACTATTTATTTTTTCTATAAACTATATTTGAACGTAAATAATAGTTGAAGTCTCTCTCTATCAAAAAGAAGAAAATTAGTACTTTACATAGATTTGCATAAGAACAAGGAATTAAAGGAATGTTTTTACGGGATGAAGGGAGGCAAGAAGTACACCGGGATGAAGAGGGACCTGATGTAGATTAGTTTGCTAGGTGGGGAGTCACAAAATGTTTATTTGATAGTTGTGTCCATCCAAAAACCTACCTTAACCGGTAGATTACCTAATTAAATTAATCATGAAAAAATGGTATTTATTATTCATTTTTTACTAAACAACGTATCAGGCGAAATTTAGTGTCCCAGAATGAACTTGAGGTACTTGATTGTGTAAACCTTTTATAAAGTACTCGTAATTTGTAATAGATCTTCTAACCAGGCCTCAGTATAATTGTAGACTGCCGACACGGTATCTTTCTTATAAAAACACTCTAATGCAATTGCCTTGCGATGGAAGTCTTTCGTAATTTTCATTTTTACCGTTTTCTGTATAGCTTTGTGTCCACGAAGTGGTCAAGGTGTGGGAAAATTCTTAAGTCGAAATGTTGAAATAATAGTTTTCGTCGACAAAAACGTCTTACTTTTACGACGAAATTAGGACTTCAAATGATCGATGAAAGACAAATAATAAAGAGAATTACCAACACATATGCATAGGAAGATAAAAACTCAACCAAGGCGAGAATTGAACGCAGTACCTCTGGGTAAGAAAGTAAGGACGTTACCTCGCCTCGGCTAAGGCGGGTATATGACAGTTCATGATAATTGAGAATAAATCAGTTCATTAAACATTGTGGACCAGTTGTGGACTCGATTAATTGTTAAATATAATCTTGAAATATGCCAAGAAGGACGAATTAATGAACGTTAGTTCGTCAGTTTTAGTTTCTAATGCTACTTTTTTTCATCTTTTCGTACGTACAGCACATTTGTGCTCGTATATTCTATTTTTTATGTATCCGTTATACTCTTTTTGTCCTAATACATTTGATTTTACTAATTTCTTCACAACGCGATATCCCAAACAAACAGAGCCCATGCAGTAGCTCAAAAGCTATCTACTTAATTATCTACGTTTTATACCTATTAGTGTACGAGTGCCTCTACAAGTGTATCAGCTGTCAAATGTAATCCATTGTAAGTGAAGCGTTACTTTCGAGGAGGATTTTTTTTGCTTTTGCCTTAGATATAATGTAATGATATTCGGCTCGTGACGAATTATCATACATTTTAAAAATTGTGTAACTTATAGAAAAAACATTTATACACCTTTTAAAAATTCGTATAAAACAGACATCAACGAACAATTAAAATAAAACAGTTTCTGGTGTAACTTGGTGGAAAATCTTCATACTGACTTTTAATAATCAAACCACTTTACTTTTCCGCATAAACTTTATAATTTTTACAACCCAGGTTTCGTTATATCATAACATCATCAGGTCTGACCTGATTAAAAATCAAAATCTAGCGAATTTATCCAAAAATATCCGAGTTACTTTCGCCAAAAAAATTAAAATGAAACGTTTTGACATTTCATTGAACTTGAAGATAGATTTTGCAGATTAACTCTCGCTTTTTCTTTCCAGATTAAACAGGAAGTAGTAGGAACATTTATTTTTATGAGTAATTGGATTTTGCATATTGCTAACTGTCTGGATCATATTTACTTCTTTCGATGAATGGCGGCTCAATTTCATGCGCAACACATGCTCAATTTCGCCTAAGATAGTACTAAAAATGAAGTGTAATTCGTACTGACAAGCCCGAACTCAGTGGTATCACACGCAAAGTAAATTTTAGGGCTAATAAAATAAAGATCTTCGTAGAAAATATTTTGCGTTCGTCGATCGTTGATGTTTAGCTTAGCTATTCGCTACAAGGAGTTAAAACTTAATTATGAACAATGGTATGCATATTTTGTAATTTTCCGAGGAATATTTGTTTATCTCTTAATTATTAAACGTTTACCAAGCTTTGAATATAATTAAATTGGTACTTAGCGTTTGCATAACATGTTAAGGAATTTTCTTATCCCGCAGATTTATTCAAATTGCTATCATATAGTTTTGGCGTTAATGCCTTCGTATTAATTACCGTAGGTAACTACGGAAAGTAACACTTTATGTACTCTAGGCTTTCGTCTATTTGCTCGTTGTGTCCCGCCTCACCGCAAACCTTTTTATATTGGCTTCAATAATGGTCTTTTGTTCCTGTGACTCCTCGGTAGGTTTCTGTTATGCGCCACCCCCGACTTCGTGATATCCTTCTGTTCTTCCTTCTCCCCTTGGGTCTTGTCTCTCACGGATGTTTGCTACTTCAGGTTGATAACACGTGCGACAAGCCACCGCCTTTTTGAATGCGTTGCGGGCGCAGGTGGTCACTATCCGTCCTACCCAGCCGACCCCCACCACCATCCTCGCCCACTTTGAATCTTTAAGTCACATTCGATCCGCTAAGTCGGCTCGACTCCAACGATACGCCGAACTAAAATATGTATGAGCTCAAACGGGGCGTTATCTAAACCTATTTATTTTTTTAATTCATTTTTTTATTTCATCTTTAATAGCTCCCTCCATATTTCCTTCTCTCACCACCCCTCCTCTTGATACCTCAATTCCACTGTTAGTAATTTGGTCAGGCATGAGACCACCTGTGAGGGTCAAGGAGGATTGCTTTCCATTCCGCACTTGAAGTGCTATTAGGGAGAACATGTTAGGGAGACGGCTCCGTTATCCTTAAACCGTGTTGCCCCCCCCCCCCGGCTTTATACCCGTGCGTCTTCTTGATCGGTGCGTACAAAATGGAATTTGTTACATTCCTCCAAACGGAACTCTTTACTGTGACAACATGGTTAACTAGCAATGTGCATATCTATTGAGGGAATGAGTGTTAATGGCAAAGAAAATTGTTTCGTAGTCATACTTCAGGAGTTATGATTAAGACTGAGGCTCATAAAATAACTTTTGACGTATGCTCTCTTGGAATAAAAGAATCTTCAATTATCGCTCGTAAGCAGTTAATTCTCTTAACAGGGCGACATGCTGATCAATCTTAGACACTTCCCTTTTAAGGTCACAACCGTTCGTGAATGCATTTATAAAATAACTGACGTGAAGAACTAGTCCTTACGTTGTTATCTGCGTTATTATTAATCACGTTGTTTAAAAAATTATATTTTAAGTAAAAAACCTATCATGACCTGTTTGCTTCCTTCAAGCGAAGATTATGCGTTTGACTCTGATCTACTGAAATCCGTTTCACTTGCATCAGTAACACAAACCTATAACGATAAAAATGTCCTACTACTCACCATTCGGTAGTTTTAGGTCAAGTAATTGTTAATGGCGGGTCATTACTTTTGGTATGAATTTTTTCTTATATAATTGCCATACTTAGTATTTCTTAATCTTCTGGTCCTGATTTGTGTGAGGGAAAAACATTTCCCTATATTTGTGTGTTCGGCAGTCTGAGTCCCATGACAAATTGTTTGATCTCTCTTACGTGTTGGTGTGAGAGATTTTAAAGCTATTTTATTTTCGAATTTAATTATTTACTTGCAAATAGAACCACCTAAAGTAGTAACTTGCCAATTTAAAGTGGAGCATGTAACAATATACAAATAAGGACCCATACAAACAAAAGCAACAAATATTAATAATTAACAACAGAAATAACAAAGGTCTTTATATTCTCACCTAATTATGGAGAGGTGGGAAAGGGCAAGGTCAGTAAACACGTAGGAGGAAAGCAAAAAAAGGATCAATAGAATCAGGGAGTAGGTTCAACAAAGAGGAGCGGCGAAAGAAAAGAGAGCGTTTAATTAGTGATAACGTGAGAGTGGGCATGTGGAGTAATGAATGTGTGCGGATGGGTCCTGAAGGCTCTCTGAAGTTGATGAGGGGCCGTTCGGGGCAGTCATTGAGAGAGTCAGTAGTGTTTGAAATTAACTTTAAATTAGCTTTTGCCATTTGTTAAGTCAGTAATCATTTAAGAAACGCTCTTATATGGAGACAAATAATAAGCCCCTTAATGCACATATGATGCCTAAGTAAAGCTAGGGGAACTTATGGCAATGATTCATTCCTCCTTTGGAAGTTAAACGAGTTATCACATTTCTGGAGATTATTACAATACCTGGAACATTTTTCACCTTAACGGAGACCTTTCAAACTCCATATCATTAAAATTTGCCGTTAGAGACTGTTCGTACTTTTTAACTTTATCGATTAAAAATGTTTTCTCATTCTTTAATGATAACCAATCGTATCAGGCGTACAGAACCATGCGACCAACCTTCGGAAAGTCACCGGCGACTCCCGTCCGTCTACCTACCTGCCGTCTTCCCGGCCACCGCAATTCCCACAGTGATAGTCTGGGCCAGTCTCCCGCTGTGCCCAACTGGCTTTTGCTCTCTCCCTTCTCGCTTCCGCCATCACGTTCACTGTTGGGTTTCTTCCCTTCCTCTCGCAGCTAATACTTTTCTTCTCTGTTGCCTACCCCCCTAGAGTCGCAAAGGAGATGGGCGACGTATAAAATATGAAGGATTGGATGTGGACGAGGAGATGATAAAACTGCTCCCTGTTTGTGAAAAAAGAGCATCTAGGCACGCCCGTCCAACGACGCGCCGGGCGAACACGAAGCGAAAAATGAAAACAAAACAGACGGACTTTTACCCGTGCGGTCAGCATGGCTATGCCTTCGCCGTCGGTGCGCAGACGGAGATGACCACACCTTAAAAGCTTCAACTTTTATGGGGAGCCCTTCCGAGAAGGGTGTAAGTGTTGAATTGGCAATTCCCTCCGCGCATAAAACATTGCCAACTCAAACCCCGGGAATCCTCTTGTTTTTTTTTCGTTACGTATCATCATTTTCCCGGTCGAGCACCCTACAATTAGTTACGTGTCTGAAGAATATCTCGCACTGTTCCTTAAACGGAAAAAAACTTCGGTTTTAATTTTGAATTGCTGTATTTTAAAAGTTAGATCATAAAGCTGGCTGTTGAAAACTCAGATGAATCGCTTTTTTCCCTGGCGTATGGTTGAAATAGTAGTATGAGTAAAACTATTGAGTAAAACTTAAATAAATTTTTCACGGCATTGAACTTCCCTCGAGAATTGTCTTTGATTTCGCTATTTATTTGTGAGCCTCGAAATAGATGCTTGGAGAATCAAAAGCAGATCAAGTTAAAGCTATAACTTAATTTTTCTTCAATTATAAGAATGCTTTATAAGCATCATCATGATTATCAAATAGTTTTTGTTCATTATAAACTAATGTTCTCGTCTGTCTTGTATGTATTTACATTAAGTTAAAATTAAATTAGTGAATAGGAATAAGTTTCTGTGAATATTGTATAACACCTGCAAGATTTCAGTTGTTAATGATAATTGAATTCTAACAAATACTCTTATAAATGGCAAAATACCACTGGCGGAATTCTACGGATTTCTGATTAATGAGGAAGACCCGCGCTTTGAAATGATCTGCAACCCTATACGGGCGTTCGTGGTACAGGATGTTAGATTGTCTTTATGTACGCTCACGCATTATGTAATTTCGGTAAAATCTCACGTGATCTATAGGGAAATGACGGATTTCAATTATGTTTTTTCACCAATATTATGGACGAAGGTGTTTAACCCTGATTTTTTTGTATCGTGAATTGTGCATAAGAAAATATACGTCCCTAAGTCTTTACCTGATAATGCAGAATATGGATCTAAAATCGCTTAAGATCGTATCTTGTTTAATCTCTATGCTCGCTTAAACATTTAATTTTGTCCAAAGTTAATGATGTCGCCTGTTCTCTCCGGGTCGTATTTTATTAATATTCAATCCAATTTGTCCAATAGCCACTTCACAATAATTTATAGAATACATTTATTAATCAGGTAAAAGCTTTTCGTAAGAATTTATCCCGAAAATAATTTTAATGTTCTTCGTTTCTGAAGGAAGGAGAACCTTGATACAGGTTGGGCAGCTCTGCTGAATAGCATCAACTTCATCACTTTCGATCCGCAACGTGAACTATTGCGTGTAGCATTTTTTCTGATTACTGTATATTTTGCAAGGTGCTTCGTTAAATTTCACACGTTTTATTGAACGCAATTACTCGTATTTCATTCGGTTCTAGTGTCCCTCCTTTAATTAAGAAATACAAATGTATTGTCTCGGGTTTGAGGCTTCTATGTACCACTGCATGGCTTCGAGATTGTTTCCTATTTAATATTCCTTGTTTGCAGACTACATAAATGCGAAATTTTAGCACAATATGTCGTGATATATAAGGATTTCAAAAGAACAGCAATGGAGAGAGAGATATAGTGAAGCGACAAGGCTTCTCCTGAAGAAGACGCTGACGATGATTATTACATGATATTTGGGGTTAGATTGTTCGGAACACATTTCTCGATATTTCTAAAAATTCAGTTTCTCCAGATTATGATGCAGTTCGTCCACTCCACTCCAAATCCCTTTGCGCCACTTCCTCACCATCCAACTCCTCTCTCCTCAAAGTGCGACGTGGATCTGGATTGCAAAGTACAATACATTATGGACGGGACATTGATAAAATAAAAACATCACGCGAAAATGGTTCGCCGAGGACGAATTCAATCAGGGAAAAGAATTGTTAACAGCGTGTTTCCAGGGAGTGATTTCGAAAGTGTTCAGGGGCAAAAGAGTGAGTCTGGAAAAACCTCGCCTTCCCGCCGTCCAATTTACTCAAGGAGCCCGAGGAGGACATAAAAGTTGCACTCGAGTGTCGTGAGGGGAGAAAAAGGGGATTGAGATGGCGATAATGTATGTGCAGGCGCAGCTGGGGTGGAGGCGACGAGCTGGAAGGGACAACGCGGAGGGGAGGGTGGAGCTAGGTTTTATTGTTGAATGGACCCGCGGAAGAGATCAAGGCGGGATTGCGAGAAGGGAATGGCGGTGAAGGGCCACGTGTGGGTTGGTTTCAAGATTGGATAACAAGCAGACCCGGTTTCCGCGAGACCACTCGTAGAATTTGAACATTTTTTTCAGAACGGTGCTTTTATTTCTTCAGTTTGCTATTACTTAAAAACTTTAACTGGGATGGAAGAAAAACGAACGCGATGTCGGACAGGCTCGAAGATGCAATGAAATTAATGCGAAAAGATTCGAAGAAATAGAAATTACATGTGAATTAAATCCTGCCAGAGAGAAACACTTTAATGAATGTTTTATAAATAGGAAAGTAGAAAATATCATGAAGAGTAAAAAAAACACTTCATTTGTAAGGTGGTTAAGAATAGATCTGTTTATGGTAAGCTTTTGTTAAAAGCCTAAGAGGGAGCTTCTTAACTGCGTATGTTTACACAATAATGGGTAGAGAAAAGAGGAAATGGTGTACATACAGTACGAGTATATAATATTGCTATGAGAATGGAACTAGTCTGGTTTATCACCTTAACCTGATTGATTCAATTATACTTTTTTGGTCATAAATCTTAATGTAGACACTATACCAAATTGGTTTTACCAATAACATACGTGTCCTAAAAATAAATGGGTGACTAAAGACAACTAAATTAATCATAACTGCAAGTGTAAGAGCATAAACGTCAAGCTTAATTCCTGAAAAGTGTAAGTGTGCTACTTTTTCAGTTTTGTTTTTTTTTACCTAATGAAATTTCAAAACTTAATCTCTTTTGACAACTAGAAATATTTTTCAGTTTCCTTGGGCGGAGGTTTTTCAGATATCTATTCTTTGCAGTAGGCATTCGATTTGAGGATTTTGATAGTGATATGGGAATTTAAATATTAAGCTAGAGATGGAAAGAGGTAATATAGATGTTTTAGGTCTCTGCGAGGTGAGATGGAAGGATAGCGGGGATTACTGGAGTGACAATTATAGAGTGATATACAGCGGCGGGGACGAGAGCAAACGAGGGGTGGCCGTAATTTTAAATAAAGGGGTAGGAAGAAGCATAGTCAACATAGAGCAAGCGACAGATAGAATTTTACTCGTAGAGATTAAAGCAGAGCCGACGAACTTGGTCATTGTTCAGATATACATGCCACCGAGCAATCAAAAGGAGGAAGAAGTCGATAGGATGCACGATGAGTTAGAGGATAAAATCGCGAGTGTTCTTGCAGGGAAACATTTGATAGTGATGGGAGATTGGAATGCGACGGTAGGCGAAGGGAGGGTGGTGAGGTGGGGGACTATGGGTTAGGCACGAGGAATGAACGCGGGGAGAAAGCAATTGAATTCTGCAGGAGACAGGGGTTAGTCATCACCAACACATGGTTTAGACATCACAAAAGACGAAGGTATACATGGAAAATGCCAGTTGACTCAGAAAGGTATCAGTTAGATTATATTATGGTTAGGCACAGGTTTAGGAACAGTGTGATAAATTCGCACAGTTTCCCAGGAGCGGACGCGGACTCTGACCACAATTTAGTTGTTATGAAATGCAATGTCCGTTTCAAGATGATAAGGCAAGGGCGGCGGGTTAGGAAATGGAACGTAGAAGCATTAAATGGATTAACGATGAAGGAGTATCAGCAGGCTGTAGAGAATAAAACGGATGACGGTAAAGAACTGAGTACAATCGAAGAAAAATGGGAATCTATCAAGCAAGGGATATCGGAAGCAGCAAAAGACACTATAGGAAACGTTAAGGGGAAAAGAATAAGGAAACCATGGGTCACGGATGAGATGATTGCAAAGATGGATGAGAGAAGAAGATGGAAAAATGTAAACACAGAGTTAGGCAAAATGAAGTACAAAGAGTTAAACAATAAAATGAGAAGGGCCACAAATAAAGCAAAAGAAGAATGGTGGAAAACACAATGCGAGGATATGGACAGTTTACAGAAGAAGGGTGAAATTGGTGCTCTATACAGCAAGGTTAAATTATTATCGGGAAGTAAGTAGGCAAGATCTGTGCTAACAGTTAAAGATAAGTGGGGTAAGATAATAGTTGAACCAGGAAAAATCCAAGAGTGATGGAAGGAATATATAGAAACACTGTATGGTAAAGAACTTAGGCCGATAAGGTTAGACATAGAAAAGGAACATGACGTAGAAGAAGATAGCTTGGGTCCAGGCATACTCCACGATAAAATAGAAAGGGCATTAAAGGAGATGAAAGCAAATAACGCCGTGGGGGTGGACAACATACCTGTAGAACCGTTGAAATGTTTAGGAAAATGCGGGAAGAAGGCCCTATATGGACTGATTCGTAGTATCTATGAAGAAGGAATCTGGCCGGAAGATTTTGTGAGATCGGTGTTAGTTCCTATTCCAAAAAAGGCAAAGTCTATATCATGTGAGGATTACAGAACAATAAGTTTGATGTCCCACGCAGCAAAAGTTATTCTCAGGATCATCAACAAAAGGATAGTGAGTAAGGCAAATGATTACTTAGGGGATGATCAGTTTGGGTTTAGGAAAGCAAGAGGTACGCGTGATGCCATTGCAGTAATGAGATCACTAGTCGAGAGGAATATAGAATATAACCAGGATGTTTTTGCCTGTTTTGTAGATTTCGAAAAAGCGTTTGATAGAGTGAATTGGGAAAAATTAATGCGTGTATTGTAGAAAATAGGCATCGATTGTAGGGACAGGAGACTGATCCGCAACCTGTACATGTCTCAGACTGCTCAGGTACGAGTGGGGAACGGAGAGCCCGGATGGGCGGTGTTAGGAAGAGGTGTAAGGCAGGGTTGCCCATTGTCACCGGTGCTGTTCAACGAATATGTGGAGGAAATGATTAAAGAGGCATGGGATGAACTGGAGGTAGGAATGAAAGTCGGAGGGGAATTCGTAAAATCGGTTAGTTTTGCTGATGACCAAGCATTAGTTGCTCAGTCAGCCAAGGGGTTGCAAGCATTGCTGAGTGAATTGGAGGTTCAGTGTGATAAATATGGGATGAGAATCAATATTAATAAAACAAAGGTTATGCGATTTTCCAGAAAGAAAAAGACTAAGCTAAATATTAAAATAGGCGGGGAAAAAATAGAGCAGGTAGAACAGTTTACATATCTCGGAAGTGTTTTGGACCAATACGGTCAAAGTGGTAGGGACGTAAGGAGAAGATTTGCGCTAGTCAAGGAGGCTTTCTCAAGGAGGAGGGAGTTGATGACGGGGACGTTGAGTAGGGATGTTAAGACAAGACTCGTAAAAACTCTGATATGGAGCGTAGCTATGTACGGCGCGGAAACGTGGTCACTGAAGCAGGAGGATAGACGTAGATTGGAGGCTTTTGAGGTGTGGGTGTGGAGAAGAATGGAGAAGGTGAAATGGACCGAAAGGAAAACAAATGAAGTACTAGTGGTGAGGAGAGGGAGAGATGGTGGGTGAGGAGAGGGGTTTGTTGAGAGAAATCCTATGGAGGCAGGAAAAATGGATGAAAGGCGTATTGAGCGGTTGTGGAATGTTGAAGAAGGTAATAGAGGGGAGAATGTGGGGCAAGAGAGGTAAGGGCAGGAACAGGGTAGGGATGTTGGACGGGATGAAGGGAGGAAAGAAGTACACCGAGATGAAGAGGGACCTGATATAGATTAGTTTGCTAGGTGGGGAGTCACAAAATGTTTATTTGATAGTTGTGTCCATCCAAAATCCTATCTTAAACGGTAGATTACGTAATAATAATAATGAAATGGGAATTTATTTGGGGCAAATCTTTATTTTTTTTTGCGTTAGTGTTTCTGTGTGTTATGATCAGTAATAACATGATACCGCGTCTTTAAAATATTCTTTTCGATAATACCTCTCATTGATCTTTCCCAGGACATGAGTAAAACATATGGTATATCATTTATATCTAACACTAAAACTTATCTAAAATCAAACAGTTTCTGGCGTAACTTGGTGGAAAATCTTCATACTGACTTTTAATAATCAAACCACTTTACTTTTCCACATAAACTTTTTAATTTTTACTACCCACGTTTCGTTATAACATAACATCATCAGGTCTGATGATGTTATGTTATAACGAAACCTGGGTAGTAAAAATTAAAAAGTTTATGTGGAGAAGTAAAGTGGTTTGATTATTAAAAGTCATAATCTAAAGTCGTTTATGGTTTCTGAATTAAAGTTATTTTGCATTAACCCTAGGGTTTCAAATACATGAAAGTAGTGAAAGAGTTAAAATCAATGGAAAGAGCAAGTCGCGTAAAAATTATTTACCTGTTTGTAATTCTAAGATGAGTTAACTATTTAAAATTTGCACTATTTTAAACTCTAAATTTTTATGAAGTATGATCCTGTTTTTTTGCAGATATTGTATGTTGCATTTTTCATTTGTACTTTTACTTTTAACTTAAGTAATAATAATTATTATAAGTGATCTACCGATCAAAACAGGATTTTATTGATCCAGAATACACAAGCGCTTCAATACATTCTAAGTTCAAGAAACACGACGCAAAATAAAACAAAAGAACAATGCCAGTATAGCGTATATGTTTCTTTTTTTTAAATTCAATTTCTATTTCTTTTAGCAATACTGCTAAAAGAAAACTAAAAATTCCTTTTTATTTCATTTTATTTTATTAATATGTTTCTCATCGTATTTGTTCAGTTATCAAAGAATATTATAAGCGTTTCTAAAATAATTAAGATAGGAGTTTTACGATGACACTTTTCAACTCCTTTAATATCAAATCTCGATTGAATTTAACATTTCATATTGCGTGGGCCTATGTTTTTGCTGACTGTGTGGAAATATGAGGATTCTTATCGGATTTAAGGATAAGGATCTCATTTATTTTTCCTGAATTCACTAAATAAGATCCCCACCATAAAATGAAACTCGCCCAAGTGTTGGTACCATGGTAAATGCCATGTAAAATGCAATCTGAAAGTCACCTGGTGTATTATCTCCATCTAGTATTTTAAGAAAATTTTGAACTTAACTTCTTTGAACCAAATGTTAACTCAGCCGAAAATTTTTGGACAACGGAGGATAGCATCGGAAATTCCTCTGTGGGCTGGCATCTTAAATTTGGTCGATATTTGGTCAAAAATTTATCTCTAAGGCCAATCACTTTTTTGGAGAAGTCATAGAATGCCTACCTTTCCCTTAAAAAAAACAAAATGCTTAACCTGCTAAAATTACTTTAAAAAATCTAGATGCGACCCAATTCGGAGTTCAGAAAACGTTTTCTATCGAAAAACTCTTTTCCAAGTCTTTTAAATGCGCTTCCGAAATTTCATCCGAATGAACGGGTTTTAAACTCATTCAGGAGTACGGACATTTGCACGATAAAAGTAATTCTGAGCTTATGAATCACACGATTTGAAAAAAAAATATTAATTACTGTTGAGATCACCATCTTGGAATTGAGAATGGAACAATTAATATTGAGGGGAATTTTGTTATTAACGACTGGGAAATTTATATCGGGAGCCCCAAAAGACAACTTGGGTAAAGACAGTTCAGAGTTCAGTTGGCACCAGCAGATGGCCTCTATGTAACTAATCCCAAAGACATTGAGAATTTCGAAAATGCCATGAAGTGGTAATTTTGAAAATCGCTACATCGAAAATCATGTCGGTAGAATTTTAGGTTTCATTCCAGAAAATTCTTTCAACCGGCCTTCGATAGGTTCTTATGTCACTTCTATCTTTCGGTGTGTTTCAATACATAACCTCAAACTTAGCGTCATGTTCTTATGTCACTACTGTCTTTCGGTGTGTTTCAATATGTAGCCTCGAACTTACCGTCATTTAATTGATTGTGAATTGCTTGTTGCAATAAACATTAAATAAGGAAAATGCCTACCGCGGGAGGAATTTGGCACGTAAAAGACATACGTCCTGATTGTATTCTATGATCCCCTTTATTAGTGACCTCATTACGGCAATGGCATCTCCCCTTCCTAAACCCAAAATGATTATATTCTATGTAATAATCATTTGGCCTGCTCTCCATCCACTTGTTGATGATCCTGAGAACCACTTCAGCTGCATGTGAAATCAAACTTATTGTTCTGCAGTCCTCACGTGATGTAGTCGTTAACTTTATTGGAATCTGCTAATTCTTTTACATTTTAAATTTTCAAAAATTTCAATTCGATAATATCATCTGTGTGCATGAAATTATCAGTATTAATATACAAACAAATTAAAAATCGCGAAATCATTTATTTTCACTTTCTTACATAAGATAGTTAAAAAATTAAAAACCCAAAACCAATCCGACATGTGAATTTAGTTTTAAATTAATGGTTTTGAACATGCTGAAACAAGTTCACTTGCGAATACAATGAGCTAAGAAAAATTGTTCAAGTTTTTCATCTGAAAATGAGTAACCTTATGCGTTATTTCCTTTAAACGTTAGCAGAATAAATTGAACATTGAAGAAGTTAGATTATAATGCTCCATCTTATAAATCAAATATTACTACACCCACGACGATAAATATTAATTATATGAGCTTTTTTCCATTAAAAATTACATTCTGATGTTTTTAACATATTAATTATTAATATTGTATATGTGAAAAAAATACATTATCCGTTTGGCTTGGTTAAAAAATTCATACTTTTTTGCACACGTGTGCTAAAACCGCGGTGTACTCAATATGAATCAATAACCTTTATAATACTATGTTAGTTTACATCAGTGATGGATTAATTATACTATTATAATGGTCCGGCTGTGCTATATACTAAGGTAATTTGAAAATGTCTCGGAAAGGAATAGAAATAAACGACTTACCTCCGTGATTTTGTTTATTTTCCAATGTATTCTCCCTGTACGCGAATTAACTTCCTTCAGCGATGTTCCAATCGCTTGATCCTGTCTCGAAAATTAGAATCCTTCAAGCCTGCAAAATACCTGTCTACATTTGCTGTTTGTTATTTGTTTAAAGAGAATCTTAGTCTACCGAGGATAATTTTGAGCTTGGGGAATAAATGGAAATCTGACGAAGCCAAATCAGGTGAATAAGGCGGGTATGGCGACAATTATTATCCTAATGTAAATATAAGTGGCCTTGTGTGTGTTCCCTATCTCTTCCCATAATTGTAACTTTGTTTTAACTTCTTCATCCCCCTTTAAAACCTAGCACCAATCAAATTTACGGTCTAGGCTATCTTGTTTTCAATTCCTATTTTAGTTCGCGTATTTTGCCATAGCAACAACACGCGTGTGGGCGTGAATTGTCTGGATGAAAGAAGACTTTCTTCCTTGTCAAATCTTGCCTTTTTTCGTGTTTCGTTTCATATAGCTGGTCCAGGAGGTTTTCATAGTATTTTCTAGTAATTCTTTGACCAGTGGGGAGAGAGTCCATCAGGAGAATCCCTTTTGCATTCCAGAAAACGGAAGCCATCACCTTTCCGACCGACCGTATTGCCTTTGCTTTCTTTGGTGGTGGTGAATCAACATGTTTCCCACTGCTTTGAATGGTATTTTGTCTCTGAGGTATAGTAGTGGACCGAAGTTTTCTCTGTGGTCACAATCTTGGGCAGAAAATCTCGTCGGTTGCTCTTAAAACGGGTAAAACAGTGTTCGGGAATTTCTATTCTGATGCCCTTGTGATCATGCGTCAAGAGCTGCGGCACCCATCTATAAGATAATTTTCTCATATCCAATTCCACTTTCAAAATGTGATATGCACGTTCAGATGACATTCCTATATCTACATCTACACAAATACCCTGCGAGCCACCAAAAAGATGTGTGGCAGAGGGCTTAAGTACTTTCTGTCAGTCGGCGATCTTCCATGACCATTTATGAATTTTTCCAATAATTTTTGGAGCAATGATTCATTTTGACCCACCACAACGGGGATCATCATCTATGCTGTCCCAACCTAACTTAAACTCGTTTTTCAACTTGGCAACAAATGAATATGAAGCAGCAGTGTCCCCCAAAGTGTTCCGAAAATCGGCATCAATTCCTTTCGCTATACGAAATATTAAATCACTGCTCGAATCTCAATTTTTTCCATCTTCACTAAAAACTGCACGGGAACAACAAGAGAGAGGCGTTTGCAATGCAGATCTCCACCCCGAGCACTAACGCGTCACGTGTTTACTCATAAATGATTACCAATTACTACGCGGGAAACTCTTTGCGCAAGCGCAACGTTGGTAATTTAGAACTTTCACACTACCCTCGTGTATTTCCAGCTTCGTTTAAACTATTAGCTTAAAATTGGGTAGACGCAATGATTTTCTACTAGGATATAAATATTGCAAAGTTTCTATATTTGATGACCTAAATTATTGGCTAAAGAATTAAAATATGTATTTCCTAAATTTTCCCTCTCTGATACTTAACTAATCAAAAAAATTTCAACAGAAATAATGACGCTCGAAGATTCGCTGAGAATCTTCGTATTCTTGTTTTTGTACTTTTTTGTACAGGGCACTCCAAACACTCATTCCGAGAAATTGACATGACTTGGCTTTTGTTTCATCTTCTTCCCCATTTCCATTTGACGAGTAATTTGGAGATAACTACGTATTCTCTTTATGTCACCTCCAACTCCCCTAATTTTATGACCATGTTCCCCATATGATTATCCAAAAATTCGGCTCCGATGATCACTCAATATGTTCACCATTATTTTGCCTGTTAGAGAAAAATTTATTTGCTACCGCCATTAATATGGGATCTATATGAAGTATATGAACGAAAGGATAACGACCGATGAACCAGTTGTGATATCAACATTTTATTAAATCAGATTTTGTGTAGGTACTCTGTTATTTCATTTATGTACGATTTTTTAGTGCAGACTAAAATAATAGTTTTTTCGCATGCGTTGGTAGATGCTATACGCGGTTATTTCTATGAACCTAATATTTCGAGGAAAATAGAGAAATAATTTTCCAATGACCACTTATTTGTGTTAAGCAAAACATGACTCAAAACATCATGAACAGTTTAGAAAGTTCTTTACCTTTGCATTTAATGCTATTGTATATATTGATGGTATGCTTGCGAATAGGGAGACGCAATTAATACCCATGTGGCCTTAAATAGTTCAAGACATTTCTATATGTGTTGCTCTCACCTCATCTGTCTATTCGATCCTTGCTGCTCCTCGCAGAAACCTTCTTCCCTCTTCTCCTCAGCCTTGGCAGCTCGAAGGATGAGAGCGAATGCTTTATTAATGCGTCTCCCGTTGACCTTTATGGTGGACGTCCATGCCGAGTTATGACGAATCGCCCGACCTTTACCACCACTATGGCGAACGCGCGCTTGCATGCTCGCAGACTGACCTTAACTGCCAAGTTTCCGTTAATTGCATCAAATTTGCATCAACTCTGCAGGTGGAGAGTGAAAGAGAGGGGGAGGCCAAGGGAAAGATCTCGCTGGGTATGCAGAAAAGAGAGGAAAAAGGAATATGGGGAGGGGGTATGAGGAACCTTGGACAGCCGATCCCGTAGATGTTGGTCAACCTGGAGAGGAAGGAGAAGCCCTCGGCCTCCTTACTCTCGAGTATGTTTACCTTCGTGCGTGCGCGTGGGAGTATTTAGCAGGTGCACGGTGAAGTAGGCCCTCGATAACGTGGGAAGATTTACCTTCCTTAACGACTACCCGCGGTGAAATCATGGCGCTTTGGTTGGAGATGATCTTAGGCGACAGGATGTGGGACGGTTATGGGATAGAGGCGGGCAGCAATATAAGCCGACGATTGGAAGGACAAGCCCAAGGGCTCGGGGAAGTTTTTAATTCAGTGATTTCGGATTGTGCGTCGCTTGAGGAAGCTAGGAATAACGTCACGGGGTGCTTAAAAAAATTAAAATAGAAAGTGTGGAAGTGAAATCTTAGAAATATTATGCTAACACATTCTGGTTTTCTACGTTTTTGTTATTCACGTGCCTTTTTTTTGACTATTTTCAGATCAATGAACTGTTCATATCGTTCAACAAAGGCACGAAGTGAATAGGCTACTTAAACAGAATGAATTAGGGGAGAAAGTACGAAAACCGGAAGAGGGAAATGATGAAAATATTATGAACAGAAGAATCCGCGTAATAAATAATGGTTTTTAGGGACCCTTAAAGACTAACATCTGATGGGATTCATATTGATGAGGAAACGCCGATTGTACTGATATTTATTATTAACTCTATTACTCATTACAAAGTGAATATTTTCTAAACATATGTTTACGAATTCTTTTTTGATATATTAATATCAGCTAAGAGAGCATTTAGCACACTATCTTTTTAGCAAAGGCGCAATCTGATGGTCGTTTAACTTATAAAAATAATTTGTATTTCTATTAAAATTCACCGTTTTCATAATGAGGTAGAATATTGACAAATTGGATTTTAATATGACTAGGTACCATGATCCAAATGTAGAAATGTCTACCAAATCAATTTGGTCAAGGTCCTGATCGATTCATGGCATTTGGTTGGATCTGTCGCAGTAGGTACCAGAAATTTGAGCCGTGTCAGATATTTTCATGCACATTATTCTATCTACCTCGTGAAGGGAAATCATTGTGTGACGCTTCCACTCTTTCCGCTTGCCGCCAAAATGTTTTTTTTTTATTTAATCTCAAGTTACATATTTTCTGTAACTTTCTGTAAGCACATATTGGTATTCCATTACACTAGGAATAAAGGTCACTGTCAGTCGACGTTCACACTTCAATTGTTTAAAACCTCCGTTTAACTTCATAAACGCATTTTGCAGCTGCTGATAAATTTGCAGGCAAAGAAAAGGGAAGATTTTCAATTTTCAACCATTTTTTAAATGATGATCTGGCGATTTGGTTTCCAAAATGTGGCAAGATGGTGAAGTTTCAAGGTCAAAGTTCATAATCTAGGGAATATCTTAACTGGAGATTCTATAGGAGGCCGTTTAAACGTTTCGTCTACCCAGAAGCCATTGGCTGCGGAAACAGTTATTAAGCGCTGAATTTACAGTTTGCCTTGGCGTTGGCTCAGACAGCTTATTTCTAGCGACTTCTACTTTTTCATGAAAACAATTATCTCGAGATCACGTTATTACATCCGTAGAATCACAGGGGCATCTATTTTCAATCACGAATCGAATGTTTGGCACGTTATTGCCATGTAACTTTTATATATAATGGTTGATTACATAATTAAGGCAGGTTTAATGAATTAGTTGTGTGAAACTGAGACATCAGGGTATTGTGGGCGGTTTCTTTTCATATCCCGCCGGTGGCTTGCCAAGAAAATATAGATCTCCGAAAATCACGTAGTTTTGTCGAAACTAGGGTTTTCGAAGTATTGATTGTTAGGGTTTTAACCTGGGACTTGCCTCTTAAGTTCGTAGGTACCTAAATTCCCATACGACATTCTTATATTTCGTTATACTATATATTCATCTTGGTGAATAATAAAGCTGAACACGTACCTTAATTCTTGGGTTCGTTTCATCCTTTTACAAATTAATCCCGGCAATCCCCGGCTTGAACAGTTTCAGCTACAGATATATTGAGTATTCATTGTGTATACCTCTATATTGTGTACCTGGCCTTGATGACTGAAACTATTTGCCATTATTTGAATCGATTATTATCACTCGATCGATGTTATTTTTCTTTCAGAAATTTATCATAGGTAATGGTTTTTTGCGTATTAATGTGGAAAGAATTATTATAATGTCACAGTTTGGTACTTTCTTTATGTCTTTTAGGATATTTGAAGAAGTCAGTTGTAGAAATCAAGTTCGTAAAGTCTAAGTTTTGGGCTTGGGCCGACCAGGCGTATGAATAATAACGAATATACTGTCCTGGGAGCATATTGAGTTTGTACATATCAGAAAAATTGGAATCGATGATAAAACGATGATTTATGACAAGAAGACATCAAAAGAATATCTGTTTTATGTCTTGTCTTATCCTTAAAATAAGTATTAGTTTTGTATTCGTCTTGTATTTCATGCTGTTTTCTCGCACAGCTTATTTATATATTCTTCAAGATTAGAGGAATTTTGAACTTGAATAAAATTGTAGGAATATCGTTGAAATTAGATATTAATACGTTTCTGGCGAAATTATATTTTCTCTGAAAATTTTTCTTGCCAATATGGAGAGGTACGATTATTAAAGTATTTGAATCCAAGTATGGGTCATCTTTCTATCCTGTATCAGTATAATTATTATTGGTATTCTACCGGTTAGGTAGGTTTTGAATGAAAAAAAGTTGAACAGCGATAAGTACACCTCACGAATAATTTTTTTTAGTCTCCTCAAGGGATTTTTTCAATTTAGCACAAAACTTAAAAATCGCGTATCGTTGCTCGATCGTCGATTCTGTTTTTTTCGTGACACGGCCCACGCGCAGAGGTGTGCAATAACTGACATCTTGCCGCTCCCACAGCTTGGAGAACACTAAATAACCTACTCCAAGTGGTTCGATCCCATCCTGACCAATAAGAGCGGCGCGGGAAATTTAATTGCATTAGTTTTGGAACCAACGCTGTATCTTGCCCTCTCATAACAAAGGAAACATGATATCCTATATAATACAATTTACCCTTCTTCATTTCCACATACTTTCTGCCTCCTTTCATTTTTTCCAACACATTCATCCTTTCTCCTCATACCTCGACTTCGCGACGTTCTTTCCTCAAAGTTAGTCTTCAATATTTTATCGCCGAACAAAATGCTCTGCTTTCTCCTTTCCTGCCATTTTTTATTCCTGCCACCAAGTTCCTCTCCTCAACTTTGCCTAGTCCTTTCTCTTTTATTTTCCTTTGCTTCCATTCCACCTTTCCCTCTCTCCCAACTCATTCTTCGGAACCCTCCAATATGCTTCGATAATTTCTCTGTGAATACAACTTTTCGACGCAGCACAAAATTGTCATACCAAAGTTTTAACGAGTCTTTTTTTAACATATCTACTCAACGTCCTGTCTTCAGTTTCCTCCAACATATGAAATCTAATTTGCTTAACACAATTCTTCTTCGAATGTCCTCACTACTTTGACCATCTTTTTTCGAAATGCTGTAAATATATGTGTGAAGTAATCCTCATCCCCTAGTTTTTGCCCTTCGACTTTAACGTTTATCTTTGTATTCCTCTGTTTCGAAAACCTTATAACCGTTGGTTAGTTTACAATGGATTATTAATTTTAAAATATATTGATAGGCAGAATGTCGCTTCTGTAGTTAAAAGGGTCTTAATAAGTGTATTAATAATTCAAACGATAACACATTGACGAATATTTATCTTGTTGCTGTCATAATCAGGCACTTCTGTAGAAGGAATTAAATAGGCTAGAAAATATGAAACATTAAGTAAATCACTCCTTCGTACTGAAATAGTTTGCACAATTTAATTACATAACATTACCTTACATTATGGACAGGACCTTGTTTTATGAAGGGAGCATGAGAGTTGGACTTATTAAATAAAGACTTCATATTTCTTAGAACGTAGCGTCGTACCGTAGAACCTATAACTGTTGAGTGCTTCGCACTGTTAACTATCGCATGCCAAAAGAAAAAAAAATATGACGTTGTGTTCAGAAGGTAGATTCAAGATAAATCCAACATTTCAGTCTTTTAGGTTAAATAATGAAAATTCTTGGCATAATTTACTATTTAATCTTTTTCATGGGGTTGTGATAAGCTAGAAATTATGGGGGACGAGTTGGACAGGGTATATAGTATACCCAGCCTCGTTATTCTCCCAACTTTCAACTAAAGAGACGAAATATCAACATTTCGATAAATGTCATGCATAGAGGCCTTTGCAAATTTGTTGATTAAATAACCCGTTTAATGTTTCCCGTTTCCCATCCGTGATATAAAAAGATGTCCTGTACCTTTTTTTAGACACTCTGTAGTCCCAAAAGCTATCCCAATGGTTTTGCTATTAACATCAAGTTAAATCTATTTCATCGATATTAGTATTAAAAACAGTTTTTATATTTTCTAAGACATACATCGTGCAGGGGTAAGGGGTTGCAAGCATTGCTGAGTGAATTAGAGGTTCAGTGGGACAAATATGGGATGGGTATCAATATTAATAAAACAAAGGTTATGCGATTTTCCAGAAAGAAAAAGGCTAAGCAAAGTATTAAAATATAGTAGGCGGGGAAAAATAGAGCAGTTAGAACAGTTTACATATCTCGGAAGTGTTTTGGACCAATACGGTCAAAGTGGTAGGGACGTAAGGAGAAGAATTACGCTAGGCAAGGAGGCTTTCTCAAGGAGGAGGGAGTTGATGACGAGGACGTTGAGTAGGGATGTTAGGATAAGACTCGTAAAAACTCTGATATGGAGCGTAGCTATGTATGGTGCGGAAACGTGGTCGCTGAAGCAGGAGGATAGACGTAGATTGGAGGCTTTGGAAATGTGGGTGTGGAGAAGAATGGAGAAGGTGAAATGGACCGAAAGGAGAACAAATGAGGAAGTACTAGAGATGGTGGGTGAGGAGAGGGGTTTGTTGAGAGAAATCCTATGGAGGCAGGAAAAATGGATGAAAGGCGTATTGAGCGGTTGTGGAATGTTGAAGAAGGTAATAGAGGGGAGAATGTTGGGCAAGCGAGGTAAGGGCAGGAACAGGATAGGGATGTTGGACGGGATGAAGGAAGGAAAGAAGTACACGGAGATGAAGAGGGACCTGATATAGATTAGGTTGCTAGGTGGGGAGTTACAAAATGTTTATTTGATAGTTGTGTCCATCCAAAAACCTACATTAACCGGTAGATTACCTAATAAGAAAAATATCGTGCAATCATTGCGGCAAAGAGTATCTCCCATCTATAGGTTTTCGAATATGAATTTCTCCTCGGTCAAATATCTCAATGAAAAATAATGCCTTCAATCACCATTTCTCATACTTAAAAAATTGAGTATTAAATCGTGTTGTGCCTTAGTGGCGTTTGCCAAGTTGCTTGACCTAGTTTGCGTATGGAACCATCCAAAGAAAAAACGATTATAATTATTTGTAGTACTCTACCGGATTAGGATAGGCTTTGACCATCCTTTGGGCTCTGCGTTACTTTCAATTCACAGGCCTAAGTATTATGACGCGAAATATCCTTTTATCTCATTTTACATATTATAATTACTCATTCTTTAGTTCTGTTCCTTCCTCCCGTAATGCCATCCAAAACTTCTGATTACACAGCCCTAAAAAAAAAAAATTTTTTTGGTGCCGGGAATCTTTGTGATGATTTTAACTATATTTGTAGAGCTGAATTCAAATATGAAATCCGTTTTTATTTAACGGCTCTACTTTTTTAGATATGGCACATCTTACGATTAGTTGTTTTAATATTTGATATACTTATTCCGGAAAATAATTTTCAAAGTTAAATAAATCTATAAGTATACTAATTTATAACCACTCTGCGGTGTTCCTTTTATTTTCAATAAACTGTCAATAAGTTTAATGTATATTTCTATATTGTAGGCCAATGAGATAATTATTAATATAATATTCCCATATCATCATGTAGAAGATTTGTTTACGTAAGTAACAACATATCTATATCTTGAAGACTATTGCTGATAGGAAAAAACTTGTGTCATAATTGGATTCAGCACCCCTATTGTTCTTTAAATCAACATTAAAAGCTCCGGCACCAAAAACACTGTTGGCCGTTGTTATTATTGTTTATCCGCTTTCCCAGAATTGTACCCTTAAAAATAGTCTTAACCTCTCATTGCCTCTCATTATCTCCTGTATCCATAAGTCCTGCCTTCTTTGAATTTCTTCCAATCAACTTTTCTGTTCCAGCATACCTAGAAATTAACCCCTAGTTTTCATCTCTGTTCACGCTATTTTTTCCATTTTTCTCCAACCTCACATCTCAAATGCGTTCAATGTAAGCTTACACACTTGCCTCCTGTCTCAACGATCAAGATCTTGATCAAACCCACGCTTCATAACACTCATCTTACTTTTGAACGTAAACTATTTTGATCATGAAGGGAGAATGTTTCCGAATAGTGAAAATGTGATTTAAAGTTGTGTGATATTTTTAAAAATTTTAGTCGCTCAAACTCAACTAACAGTTATTTTTCCAGTTCTCTTTAAGAAACCATCTTTTTTCTTTATATACTCAGTTTCTCACTTTTTTTATAAATTCCACTCTTTCTGCATTCCAAATATAATCTCACATTTTGACCCAGTTTTTTATTTTAATTGAATTTGAATCTCCGTCCATCTACCTCTGCCTGGCGGGAAAGAACTCTTCGGTATCAAATATTAGTTCATCCCTTCTCGTTCTCCACCGGCACCACCATCCAATCCACAGATTTTCAAATTGATACACATTTCCGTATATATGGCTAATTATGGAAGGTCTTTGTGAGTAGTCCTCAAATTTCAGGCGAGAAGCTTCCATTTCTCCCGTTTCCCTTAATGCTCACTCTGTCAGAAAACCTCAGCAAATTGGTTGTCTAACTATGGACGAGGGGTGAAAGTTCGTATCTCGCGATGAAAAGACGTAGTCGCGGGGCTTAAGCGTTTCATTCAGTTAGTAGTTATGTCGAAAGTGGTGTCATTGGTTAATTGAAGATCGTGGAGCAAGTGAGATAAAAAGATTTAAAAAGACTTCATTCGAGGTATTCTGCCTAATAAGTTGGGTTTTAGAAATTGAAAGTCTCGATAGACTTACTATCTACTTATCACGAGAAATTTCTCCCGGGAACCGTATATAATTTCCTTCTACATTTCTCATAACTGGAATGAGTGGTATAAAACAAAAAAATATAATTCTGAACAAGTTTTCTTTTAAATAGCTCTAAAAATTAATTCGTTTCCTAAGCGAGTAACTACCATTTGTATAGATCGTCATTTTATTAGAATACTCTTTGAGGCTGTGAAATTTACTATTGTCATTTCATTGAAAAATGTGTTAAACAAAAAGTAAAACGGTTTAAGTTTATGTTCTGCTACCTGACTGGAGCTATTCACATGTTCATGTTATTCTTCACGGCTTCTTATGTTTTGCCTGCAATATTAATTCTTCGGGTTATAAAATAATGGATTTATAGTATTAATATCTGCAACCATTAAACTTGCCTTAGCCTCGCATTTATCTCTCGAATATTGATTTTTGTTTCAAAATACAATTTATTTAAAACCAGTCCCTCTTGATGGCATAGACTCATTTGCCGTGCTATTTTCATTTCGCCTTATGGCATTTAGTAACTGATGATTTACGTATTCAATATTCTTTCACTACAGTTTGCCGAATTAAGTTGAAAAAATCGTGCAAAGGAGCAATGTATGCCCTCTAGAATTTCACTATTTTACTCTACGCATCTATATATGCCATTTTTTATTTTTCTTTGGTATTTTTCAATTTGAAGTAGAGTAAGATGGAGGGTTGTGTTTTGCTAGGAGAGACAGGATATTTATTTGGTAGTGTTGTTCTTGCAAAACATACTTAAACCATAATCTATAGTAATTTCATGTGAATCAGTTTTGGTGGCGTAACTTTCGCAATCTGAAAATTTGGCTCACTTAAATACAAGCCACCATTTTGCACAAATCTTCAGAGTGCCCTTTCTAACAGTCTCAAACTCCGTATGCACCGTGTAAAGTGTCACTCCTCGGAAATTAGTGCATTCATTCATGTAACTTTACATTTTTTTTATCACTTTTCAAGAAGGTTTCTTAGTTTCTTCAAAATTATTCTACGTTTGTTGTCATTTTGCATTCTGCATTCATTGCTGGTATTCATTAAGTTTTTTACTGCGTTTGAATCCATTATTTTTCTCTTTTTGATATTTATAGTCGTTCATTATGGAAAAAAATTATAACTTCCAGGATTCCTTACCATTAGCCTATAAAAATCTTTCACATTTATTTTTCCACATTTTTTGCTACTTAATTTCACCAGGCATCATCCCTCATTTTCTCTGCCCCTTCGTTGTCACGTAAACTTACTGTGCTTTCAAAATTTTTACTGTCGTAACTCGCTCTTTCCCTTTCCGTTAGAGCTAAGTTAATCATCAAACATTATTTCTTGGTAAATTGATTTTACCTTGAATATCTGTCTGATTTTTTTCACTGTTACCCACGGTAGTGTTTGTGTCCTAACATTCTTCACAATCTATTAGTAAATGTCTACAAGTGTACAATTTCGGCCACAAAAGGTGATCTATTTGAGAAATCTCAAGCACCTCGTGCTCTTCTATCACTATCACTTAAACGGTCTCATCTAGTACATCTAATTCAAACACAATCACCCAATTTTAAATCACACAATTGAATATACCACTACTACCCCCCCACTACTTCGCTCGCTATACGTAAACGTAAGTTACTATCTGGACAGCCTACGTCTATATGCTTAAATCACGTATTTAAGAAAGATCATACTTTTGCCTATCCGCGATTCATCGACGATAGCATAACGCCTCCTTGTACTGAATTCCGTTCCATATGAAGTTGCCCGGAAGTAATTCGTTACATCAGACAGTGTTTCTTCAAGATATTCAAATACCATGAACTTGGTTTCAACCCGGTTTGTCTCACGATGTGGGAAATTATTAGATAGGACTTTCATGCGAGCTCGATGAACAAGTCATCAGTTGCAATGTTGGATATTTCTTCTAGTACAGATCCTATGGCTCGAGCTAAGGTAGATTGACTTCGCATTGAGCATCTCCCTCTGGTCCGGTTTTGCGCCGTGTTTCCACCCGAAGTAATCTCCAATAGCACCCATCAATAGTTGTAATGTAACCAATGTTTCGTCGTTTCCGAGACTATCACCTCATACCTCCCAGAATGGCGTGGGAGATAACTATCACCAGCTTCCGATGCGGCGCACTCATTTCCAATTCAGTTGTACGCAATGCCTCTGATTACTGTCCGAGTTCGGCGCAGATGAGGATGTGGTAGTTGTACCCGTTCCGTTTACGCCATATAATGTGCCATTCAAGAATTCGTGCCTTGCTAATAGGCACTGTTCTTGCATCCCCTCCCGCTCGAAGACTAACGGTGACTTACCTACAGTGTGCCAGTCTTCCGGGTGCATGAGTCCCCGAGTGTTAATGCACGGAACGCCTGCGCCACAGTTCTTTCCACAGACTTCTTAATATATGATGAGCTAGATATACGAGTAAACTCCACCTGTCTTCTTAGTGGCGAATACCTTTAATACACTCGCTTTCTTTAATAATCAGATTCAGTGAATTCTCATGTCAAGAATGGCGAATGTAGAGTACGTAACGATGTTTATTCTCGTAATATTTTGTTCTCGGTACCAATGAGGAATGCATTCTCTTTTTGACACATTGCGGAGTAATATACTTGATAGCATAGTATTTTTTGTTCCTCATCCGTGTTTTGTTAACAATACTTGCATTGGAATAGTAATTATGATTCGATTGCAGATTGAAGTAATCAAATATTAACACTCAACCAGTTGGACTATTATATTAAAGATTAATGCCCAATGTGCGGTTAAACTTGATTCAGCAAATCTAATAACATAATGTACATTCATACGTTAACTCTTCATTTATCTACCCCATAATTCGCCTTTTTTAATCTGAGACCTTAATAATACTTATATGGAAGTCCACATCATTTCCGGACGCACGAGCGTAACAGCATAAAATTCAGCTAAAAATGTATCCCCAATGGTGTCTACTTCTGTTTTATCTACTCCTAGGTAAATTCCAAATAATGTTTTACAAATGAGGGATTCTTGACTAATTTGAAAGGCTCAATTCACTACGGCCAAATGGCACCCTTGCGGTTAACTGGTTCTTTTTTGATCGTCCATTGCGGATTGCAAAATATATCGGGTAATAAGTAACTCGAAAAAGGGCAAGGTGATTTTCATGCGCCTCAGGCGTGCCTTAAAATGATTTCGTTTTTTATGATTCGCTAGTAACTGGTAATAAAGCGACCGCGCGTTCGGAACAGTCAGTCAGTCCTCCGAATAATGACACAGGAAAAACGCCTCGTCGCGGGTAATGAACTCACTCTTACCCTTGGGACTTAACGAGAGAACGTAAATTCTTCCCCGGAAGCTTCGCTCAGTGCGGAGAAAAAGAAAGAGTTCACTACATAGTAGCAAAGCCTTCCTCGAATGGCGTTTTTAACGACCTTTTCCTTAATTGCTCATTTTCGGCGAGGGAGCCTGAAAATCACACTCCTTAAAAACAAGACAAGCATAGGGGCGTATTGGAAACATCTGGAATCAAAGAGTAATCTTTCTTTTTTTTTAATTTTATGTCCTTCGTGGAAAAATACGTTCTAAAAGTTTGGAACATTCCAGTTTCCTCCAAAGTTTGGACTTTTTCGCATTTGTGGTAAAAATTCATCATTTGATCAATTTCTTACGCGAGCATGGACGGCTGAATTTCCATAAAACTCGTATTTACTTTCGTGTCCATTTTTAAGCATTTTTTATATTAAATACTTCAGGAAGCTTATTGTTACATTCGATAGTTAACATTAAAAGTTTTGTTAGGAACAGAAAAAACGAAAATTTCACGGACTTATTTCGAATAAGGTCTTAATAATGATTAAGATCTGTATGCTACGAATACTCAGAATTTTGCGTGAAAATCCAGATAAATTGGCCGTGAGGAGTTTAGTATGCTTCAAAGTAGTTTCCGCCAGGATTTTCAGATGATATATTTCGGAAGTGTGCCAAAAACTGGAGATTTAAAAACCTGACGTAAGCGTGAGGTTCCAAAGACAAGATGGGCTCTTTCACGACACCTTACGAATGACTCATCCTTATCCTCTAAAAACTAACTTTACCAAACCTTGCTGAAAAACACAAATTTTCACATTTTAACGAGAGAGATAGGTTGTAGGAGAGGCGAGTTCCAACCTCCCGTGTGTTGAGTGTGAGAGGGTGTGCTTTTAAGAAATTGAGCGGCTTAGTTGACCTCTAAATGGTCAAGGACCTGGAGAACGCCCTCGTAATAGAACTCCAGAAGGAGAACAGTTATGTTTCAATGGTAGGATGAAGAGCTTGTGCGATATTTTTGGATGTATAAGATGAAAGATAAATTTTTCACCGCCGTTTTTCAAGTGGAAATATTTACCAGCGTCAAATTCACGACCTCTAACTGTTTTTTCTGAGGGTTAAATTTTAACCCATGCCCATGTATCACTAGTTATCAATGCATAAGTCCTGGTCTCAACCTACCCACGGTTTTCGGTTTTTGAAAAGACGTTCCTGTTTTCAAAATCTTGTAGGTTATTTTAACAGAGAGAATCAGCCTCGACTAATAATACGACGGGGGATGAGTCTCTGTATTGCAGTTTGTCATCATCACAGTCTGCCAATGAAAGTTAGGTGTCGGATAGTCCATTAGAATTTCAGCGAATTGCATAGACTTACTTTGATTTCACCTATATTATTTTTTTCTTCTCCTCTTCATACGTACTTTCAATCTGATTTCATGCCATCCAAAAAGCCTAACCCTTTCTTCCTCCTCTCAACTTGCAAAATCATCCCTCTATCTTAGTGTTCCACTGAAACTTAGTATATACTTCATCCTCTTATTTCCTCAGCCTAGAATTTTTAACTCCTTGCTTCTAATAACATATTCAAAATTAGTTTTAATAGAGCGTGCCTATCATCAATTTCTCTTCTTGTAAATACTTCTTTCGATAGCACAACTCTTCTTATAATGTACCTACAATAACAACCATTTTCCTTCTATATACTCCACAAAATATGTATTTGGTATCTGTGTCCATCCAGAACCTACCTTAAAGGTATTTTACCTTATAATAATAAATACTTCCCAAATACGAGACCTAATGCAAAAAATACTTAAGTTATTCTTTCTTAAATTATAAATGTTGTCATGTTTAGCATTTTCTTTTCGTATCGTGTTCATAATTCGTGCGAGTGGAAATGAATTCACCGACATTTCTGCTCATAAATTGTATCTTTGACTTGTTAGTAAACACCCGATTGAGCTCTCATATCTCCAATTGAAAAAGAATGGCATCTGCAATCATTCAGTCTTCCGAGAGCGGTTTCTCCAAAAGTCTCCCAATTTGATTCGTCAGACGGTGATATCGTAGTAAACACTCGGCGATATCTCCTGTAAGGAGTATCTTCCTTGTATTAATCCGTGGTAGATTTAAAATATACTCTATATGTATGCAGCATGTTCTTTGATATTTGCGATAAATAAAGGAATACTTACCTGGCTTGTAATTTACATAGATAAGAACCATTATCAATAAATATTTCTTAACTTAGTTATTGTGCTAGATATCATTTTTGGCGAGGACACATTAAGACACTTTCGCTTGATGAAGTCTAGAGAATGGCCATTTTTTCAGGATTGTTATTATTCCGGATTATTATTCTTTTGTTCATCCTATTACGTATTTATTTGTGTTCTGTAAAAGCGTAAAGTATTATTTAATGTAATTACATTTATTTTTTTAATGTTTTCCTTCGCACCACCATGTGGAATAAACACACCCAGTAATAATCCATAGCAAAGGGCATGAGTTCATGAAAGTGTATAATTATACTCAATGAAATATCCTTACTATGATGTTCTGTGAAAGGTTGCAAGGATTATGGATGAACAGCCTTTTTATTGCCGATGAAATGATGTGATAATATACAAGTATAAGGAAAAAGATATACGGAAAGGAAAATTAGGTGATTTGGACGGGATGTAGGATCGTAGAAATATGTTAATTTGAAGAATGTTTTATTATAGTATATTAATTTAGGAATTTCGAGTGTGAATTGGTAGGCAAGTCGACCGTTGAAGACCGCGAGAATGTTTGAGGAAGAAGAGATACCGAAAGGAAAATTAGGCGATTTGGATGGAATATGGGACCGTAGAAAATATGCTGATTTGAAGGTTTCATTATAATATAGGGATTTTTGAGTGTATTTTAGTAGGCGAGTCGACCGTTTGTGCATGATTGATAAACATTTTCTTCATTTTCCTGGCAATCACATTTACCACACACACGCCTTAATGTAGGTTAAGTGTGAGGTCCTTACTATTCACGGCTTCTACTAGCTATGAGAATGGGTGATAAGTTGCATTCAGAAGATGCTGGTGGAATTGAACTTCCTAACCTTTCCAGGAAAGCCTTCTGCCGAGCATTAAGCGCTTAAAAGCCGCATTTGTCACGCTAAGAATTTGCATGAGCCACTATAGCTATTTGTCAAATTTACTCCTGCTACCGCAAAAGTTAAAACTATTCATATTTCGACCATTGTAATTTTAGCCTGAAAGGAGTAATTTATCTCTTTAGTTTGAAGGCCGCACATAATTTTGCATCTAATAAGCAAATGGAATTGAAATTTCTCGTGAAGTAAATGGATCGCGTCAATCTCTTTCAAGGGTGCCTATGAACGGCATTTTATTTACGATACCTATTTGAACTTCGAATAGAAGCCGATTCGTTTTCCCTATACCTCGTTTATGAGGGAGCACGTATGTCAAATCGCGGGGACGTTCTTTGAATTGAATGCGTACTTACTGCGTACGTACGGTACGCCAGCGGTGGCGTCAATGTGCAGGTAATGCATTTTGCCATCAGTGTTGATTAATCGATTCTTCTTTTGTGTTTTAAAAGGAAGGGTTATGGTGCTAAGGCGTGGCAAGTACATGAAATTGTGATTAATATATTGAAGTACCCTTCGTTTACTCAAGCGTCTGCTTGACCACGGAAACATTAAACAAGGAAACAATTTCGCTACCTTAAGTATAAATGCATACAAATCTTTGGCATGCTTATAAAAGTAAACTACTTATACTTTTTGAATCTACATTAATCTTCAGTCGCCATCTTAACTCGTCAAGTGGCGGAAGTTTCTAAGAATAATTCCGTTAAATAAGTCTTATTTCGACCTAATTTTCTGTCACAAAATAAGCATAATAATTACAGTGATGCTTTCGGGGATTATCGGGTGCAAATAAAGAATTAATTTAAATGTAAAATAATTACGATCTGGTATTTTCCAATATTTGTGCAGTACTGATGTTGATAAAATTTAATTTGTTTTATTTTTATTCCATTCGTAATTAAAAGTAGTGAAACTTCTCTTCTTGTTAGAAGTATCACAACTGTATTCGCTATAACCAAGCAGCCGTTTACCCTATTGTATGATTGAGGTATGATATATGTTTCGTTTTCAAAACAAGTATTTGAACACTTTTTAAATGAACATTGAAGGAAAAATTCCCATTGACATCATACTTGCGCAGTGCATTGAAGTTTTAATTTCATTTTGTGGCTGAATATCAGTGGAAGCCCGTTATACTTCGTTGTAACATACAGTGATAGTTGTACAATATGCACCTAAAGGGTGCAATGCCTTTTTCCGCCCTTAACGTGTAGTGGCCGGTGTCAAAGCAGGTGTTTTGTTACAGTTTAGGCTCGTCGTTGGAAGCTAAATCCGGAAATCATAATTAGTTCTCTGCGTATTTTTGAAAACCTAACTGTAATTCATTGCCTCTGTCTGCAATTAAGAATAGAAGGCGCGAAGCTAAGCCACTAGGATGTGTTAAATCTGAGGGTATGAATTTAATTGTGCTCTCAATCCACAATATATTTTTCGCGCCTTTTTAGACTGCTGGACAGTCCTCGTTGACCTAAAACTATTTCGAGCTCTGCTTTCCCATTTAAAGAATGGTTATATTTTTGGGAGTATTTAATTAGCCTCTTCAGGAGATAGTCAAAACTTTCAGGAAATGGTCTTAGTATATTGTTGCATGTTTAAGTGCTCTTACCCACGGAATTACATTTTGGAGATGTAAATTCTTTCTCTGACTGGATGAAAAATTGATCTTACACTTTCACCTAAAATTTGACGACATTGTGAAATAGACATTATCATTTTGAGGTTTATAATGATTCCAATTCACTAATGCCTACACATTTCATTGCACATTGTCTATTAGTAAAATTACTTGCTTACCGTATAGAGGTTGTTGCTATTACTGAGCTTCAGAGGAAATTTGGTAGAACTCCCACCGCGCTTTGGTGGAATATGAACAACTTTTCTGCATACATTCTTTAGTTCCCATTTGCATCCACAATCCAAAATACCCATTATGCTTCCCACCTTCCTCTTCTTTTAGCATTCTAACCTTTATACTTTTTCTAGTAAGTTACTTGCGTAATGAGTCATTTTAGTCAAATATTAATTTCATTCATGCTTTTTACGTGTATGTTTAATGCTGAGACATGCGCAATGCCAAAATAGAGGAATGGGTTTCTCATTTGACGTTGATCATTCAACCTAGGTGAGATTCCTTTCTCGGATATCCTTAGGGTAGCACCTGCCAATCTTCATATTCTCAACCTGCATTAGTGTTTACGTTAACCAGTAACAATCAATCTTGCCTCGCACAGCCGACGATAAACCTCCCAAGCTCTCGGTTATGGATTTATCCAACGTGAAAGGCACAGCCTGGCGTTTGGGGTCATATCCTGATATAGATTAGAAATATCGTCATCGCATTCGACGGAAAACATACGCCGGCAGAGCCGAAATTTAGGAGATGAGAGGGTGAGGGCTTCGCCCTGGAGTTTAGAGGAATGGCGAGGGGAGAAAGGAAGGAATCTCACTCTCGAGTAGGGCTAAAGATTTACCCGGTCGCCATGAAGCTTGGGAAAAAGGAGGTGGGAGGGTAGCGTGGAGAGGACCCTAAACGGGATGAGGTGACGGGAGATGAAGACGTCGAGGAAGTCAAGTTGACAGGGCGAAGATTGGGAATTGTGGAGTTTGCCATGGGAAAGGGGGGGGGGGGGGGTCGGGGGGTAAGGCAAAGGAGCACCATGTGTGAAAAGGGGGATGTGGGTTTGGACGATTGAAGGGAAACGCTCCCTATTTAGAGACAAAAATTAAAGCATTCGAGTCACTCTCGTTCCCCTCTTACACTCCCTGTATTTCAATGACTTACTATCGATAATTTTATAGATATAAAGATATTATCAGTTTTATTGAGCTGAAACGAGCTTTTTTCATAAATTTTAACAGTTAAGAAAAAAGTAGAGTAAATTGTGTATATCAATACACTCCATTAATAGAAGTTGCAAGTTCATTATTCAGTGATTCAACTATATTTTTTATCCTATCTACCGATAAAATGGTGAAGCATTTTAATCATGAGATGCATAATGTACAAAACATAAGTTAAATATGTCATATGTAATACTGAGTCAAAAATGTATGGATGGCTTTAAGGTTTTATAAGTAGGTGCCTGTGGTACGAGACGTCGTAAACTGGTTCAAAAATGCCCACTAAAGCATTGTGACATTGCGCTCTAAAGTCTCCACAAATCAAGTCCTGAATCGGTTTAACAATATTTATATTACACAAGTTTATCATTGTAGATTGTAGGTAATTACGATTTTATTGACTGATTATTATCAGTGTTGATAATCTACCAGTTAAGAAAGGTTTTGGAAGCTACCAAACAATGCTCTTGACTGATAATGAGTAAATACCTTTATGACTTATCAAGAAACAATGGAATAGCTGTCAGAATTAGTATATAATATATTCTCTTTCCGTGAGAAAGACAAAAATGGTGGGGTAAGTTGTATCCCTGGGACGATGGAGGCCTTTCCAGTGGAGCATAAATGTAATCGTTTGATATATGGAATGGAATGATATTCCTGGTTTTTATTTATTTGAAAGTTGAACAACATCAGACAAACTTATCATTTAATATTTTTTAGGTTTATTCTCAGTCAAATGGTCGTGCTTGTCCTTCGTTGACGATTGTACTGAAAGCACAAGAATGCATTCATAAAGACACGTCATCATTAAATGTTTGGACAGGTGTATAACAATTAGAGTAATTGCACGATATATTTTAGGGTCTTTGAGAAATCAGTTCTTATGCCCAGTCGTTTCGAAAGCCCTATTCAACTTGTCTTTCGGTAATCAGTCTTGGGGAGGTTTGCTTGCTTTACTTGAATGTTATATGGTAAAAATCTCGTTTATATTTCCCTCCATCAGGATCACAGAAGCGTGAATTATTAATCGGATTGTATGAATTACTATCCCTCCATTTTTCTGGTCTTTATCATGTTCGTTGGCAGACTGGCAGAGACTGAAGTATCACCATCGGGCCACGATGACTTCAGTTTCAATTTTAAGCTATTGCGAAACACTGATAGAGTCAACCAGTCCATGGAATCCTTTTTCACGCAAAAAAAAACATTGATAAAGAGAAAAGATAAAATCCCAGGTTTCTATCAATTGCAAAAATACCCGAAAACGTTAATGGAGAAAACAGATGGACCATAGTGCTTGGAGGAGAGTCCTTCGAGAAAGAGCCTTTCAGAAAGCAGTTAGTTCGCGGAACATCTTAAATAAACATGTTCAAAACTTCAATCCAACACCAACGGCCTCTAGACACCGGTTTGGAGCACCAGCGATACTGTTGTTAACATTTCCAGCGTACGCGGTGAAGACCCGAAAAACGGGGAGAAAATCTACTAATAGACACCGGGGAAACCTAAGACCCAATGTATGTAACCTGTATTACTGTCAAATGATATGGAGATTTAGTTCTCTGAGCGTCAAAGTCGATGCCTCCGGTCATTTGATCAGCGCATATAGCGTCGCATAATAGTGTTTTGGTGGACGTATTTTAGTGAATAGGTAGTATCACAACCCTAAGAACAATATCTTCAGTTTTAATCGATCTATTATTCGGTTCGGCGACATAACTTCTTTTTATAAAAAGTAAAACCAATTTAAAAAAGAAACTTACGATGTCGCACCCTGTGTTGAACTTTTGGTTTTTAGGAATTTTTTTTTTCGAATGTTAACGAGTGATATCTTGACGATTTTCATCGCATTTTCCCTTAAACTTTGATGTAGCCTTTCAACCAAAGGTCGTAAGGTGTGATATGTGGCAAAAATTGGTGTTATTACTTTCAAAACAATGAGGAAAAATATTCCATAATAGAAACCAAATAATGATACTTTCTTGCTGTAAGAATGGAATGTTTCACAACTCATAAATGAATTCTGGAATTGTCACAATACCATTGTACGTTTAGCGAAGGTAGGTAGGTATGCATGACTATTTGTACCAGGAAGAAAACACTTGATAGTAAAAGGGAATTGGCATGCACTAATAAGTGAAGGGAAAATGGGAATGAGGGAGTGAGTAAGTTTAGGAGAAAGATCGACAAGAGAAATCTATTTAGTTTAGCAGGAGATCTCAGTTATAAATAACACGTGGCATAAACATCCAATAAACGGAAGTGTAATTGGAAAATGAAGGAAATAGAAGGAGTTGTCAATTATATTATATTTTGGTTAAGAATATACTAATGAATAGCGTCATTAACTTACACAGTTTCCTGGAAGCAGATGAGGATTTGGATAACAATGTAGTTCCCACGAAGTGTGATATTAAACGTAAGAGGATGAGAGAAAGCAGTACAATAAAATAGACAATATAAGAGACTGTGGCGAAAAAGAAGAATAAGGAGACGGTCAATAACATTTTGAGTGGAATGAAGGACGGGTACTGTAGAAGAATGATGGGAATGTCCAGTTAAGGAAATAAGAGAGCATCAAGCATAACAATAACATCCGTAAATAAAAATACGACTGGTTAGAAAGCCATGGATTACTAAAGTCAAATAGGAAGATAGTTGAATGAAGAAAATGGAGGATTTGGCGCAGAATAAAAAAAATAAAAAAAATTGAACAATAAAGCTAGCGCTAATTTTGGGGATCTGGATAGTGCGGTGGCTAATGTACTGGCTTACCACCTATAGGGCCCGGGTTCGAATCTCATTGGCGGCAGATATTTTTCAGTGATATCCCGTTCCCAAGGTCCTTTGTGGAGGACACTTTGAGAAAAAACGCCATCCGTCGGATGGGACGTTAAGCTGCGGACCCCTTGGCGTTTTTCGTTAAGAGAAGGCTACTGCAAACGCTGGGTGGCCATCTCCACCCTTCATCCTTTCCTGTCCATCCTTAATGGCGTAAATGACCTCAGCTGACGGTCGCCTCCCCTAAAAACTAATACAACTAACTAGCGCAAGAAACTAAAACGGTAAACGTGTTGGAAATTACAGCAACAAAGCAAAATAGACGAGTTATACCTAAAATCAAGGAACTGTCAGATTTTAGAATAAGGTAAATCCGTTTACGCTATTATAAATACAACTGCAAAAGTATGCGTTGAAGTAAAAGAGGTTGTGTCAGGAGTGATGGAAGATATGGATTAATTATATCATTAATGTAATGCAGAGAGTCATTTTGGATACAGAAAGAGAATTTGGGTCAGGTAATTACAGAGGAGGGCTACGAGATAAAGAAAGAATTCAAGGTAATAAAATCGCAGCAAAGCTGTTTGAATAGGAAGCACCCCTCCCGAACTACTCAAGAATTAAGAAAAACGAGGAAGAAAGGGTTTTAATGTCCTCGTTCCTTGCTTTTATGAAGAAGGAATTCGAGCGAATGACTTTGTTAGACCAGTATTGAAACCATCCCAAAAAGAAAAAGCGGTAGCATGAAAGGACTACAGGAATACTAGTTTAATTTCGAGCGCAGAAAAGGCATTATTTACAATTATCAACAAAATAATTTAAAAGAGAACAAATGAGTACTTCGGATAGGAGAAAAAGTGGAAAAAATTAAGGAACGAAAGTACAGAAAAGAGAGCAAATGAGAAAGTTCTGGGCATAGTAGGGGATTAGAGACAGTCTAGCTATTGGAAGAAATTTGAACAAGACAGGGCAATGTGGGAGATGCTGAAAGGCAATTGGGTGTTGAAGAATAGTTAGTCTTAGTAGTTTTGTTTTTGGGGTGCTTCGACAGCTATGGCCATTTGCGACCATATTTTGAAGATGTAATCTAAAAAGAAACATGCAGTTGAAGGATACTTTTCTTATATAAAATAAGAACTTTAGCGCACAGTAGTGTTTTCTACCTAGACCATACGATAGAAAAATTACCCTAACCCTGTAAAGTACTGTTAAGGTGAGTTTTAATACAAAATTGACTGTCGAGAATTTCGTCTTAAATTCATGATTTGATTGGCCTGTATGTGAAGTCTGATTGCCAAAATTTCTGTCAGACACGTTACCTAGCATGACAGGAGGGAAACACGACCATTATTCGGCCTTCCTAATATCCTTAACTGATTTCCTACAATTAAAACACCAGAAATGTAGATTTCTATTTACATTGGGTTATTGAATCCATTTAGAGAGAATGTGGATAGAATGTAAATATTTTTTATTTAAAACATATCCGTCCAAAGATGGATCCATAGGATTTAAATAAAAAAATATTATTTCGCAGAGGAAGAAGTAATCGAACAACCATTTGATATCAACGATTACTTTAAAATTCAGCGTCATTCTCAGGTATATAGAGCTAAAACGTGCCCCTGTGTACTGAAAACTTGTCTTTCATTTGAACTATAGAGTTATTGAGAGATAGTTTAGGCCGAGATTTTTAAATTCCTTTATGACGATGGAAAAGTAACACAGATTTTGCGTTCCACTTTTATGTGGAATGCTAAATGTGTGTTAATTTCCTGTTTTCATATGGCCGTTCTGCTCCATTGCTTAAACATACTTCATATTTTTGTGGTGATGCAGCGTCAATAAAATAGGGTAATTAAAAAGAAATTCCCCTTCCGCTTTATTGAAAGGATCACTTTATTTGTGTACCATCTAATCATTCTCACCAGCATTCATGGGGCATTATGCAGTGATCAATCCACGAACTACAGACTTGGGTACCAACAGAATTATTTCAAAAGCACTTGTGCACCAGCGCTGTACGTATTTTCAAAAAATGTTACTAAGCTGAAAAATATGCCCGGGTGGAAACGCGAATAAACAGTTCCCTTCATGTTAAAACTTTATGAAATAGAGACCTCTTTGCATTCTTTTCTATTCCGGATCGTCTGGAACCTTTGGTGTTTTAACTCTAGGGGGCTGTGGAAAAGTACTTTGTCTCTCTCGGGGGAGTTTCTTGCCAATGAATTCTTATCACGCGCCTTCCCACTCCGTCCCCCTTCCTCCCCCCTCAAGACTCTCCTCACTTCGCCGAAAGTGGTGATTAAGTCCCCGAAATCCCGCTCAGAGCCCCACGCTTGCGCTTCCACTCCCACCCTCCCCCTTCCGACCCATGCTCTCCCTCTCCACTCTGCAGCTCCCTGTATTCCCGAGGTACGTGTAGGGTTAAAGCGTCGGAGCACCTTGAAGTGCCTCGGAAAATAAAAAAGACGCACTCCGCCCTTCACTCATCCTTTCCCTTCGGTGCCATAAAGCGGTGACGAAAAGGAGTGCATTTAGAGGGCGCTTGAACGATTGCCGTGTTATCACTCATTTACGCCGCAGTTTATGGAACTGTGACGGTGTTTCGGTAAATGTGACTCTTTGCGAGTTTGCTCTCCTTTCCCCGCAAAGCGACGCAAAAATCGTGGAATCTGTAGTTATCGGAATAAGACTGTTTGCAGTCGCGACAGACAAAATGGAGCGGCGTTATTTATTTGCAATTGGAAGGGGTCAGCGCTCTTAAAAAAACTGCAGATTAGACTCGGTGATTTATCTACATCTACATAATACCCCGCAAGCCGCAGCAAGGGCGTGTGGCGGGGGTTGTCACGTCACCACCCATATGAGAGAACAAAACCACATGCAAAATCAACACACCCATGTAGACGCACACCTACAGTGGCGTACGCATTCATGCAAAAACCCTTTCAGCCCACACGCACGCAAACACACATACTATCAACTAACAAACACTTGCACCTTTGAATGTTGTAAAAAATTATCCAATGAAGTGTAAGCTAGAATTTGGAAAGTAAGAAGGCGAAATGCCACTACCACATATACCTACATGCATTATTGATTCGTTCTTAGGACAAACTGAAGCTCTTCAGCTTGATCTCTCTCCAGATATTGGTTCCTGATTTAGAATTTAATTAAGAGAATCAAAAAATTAATCATGCGGGATTTTTAAATATGTACATTGTTTTTGAGTTTCGTGGGATAATTCTTTCGTGTGTGTGGTTCAGTTATCCTTTGTGATTTCTCTGTGAGACATGAAATAGTTGATACTTTCCAGTCTTTGAATTCAGTTTTTTATAAAATAAACAAAGTAAAAAACATATGAAAAACGAATAAAGCTTGAATTGTTTTATAATATTGTCTCAGAGAAAATTTTTATCTATGAAATTTCCAATTGTTTTATCGAGCTCTTGGATCATTTTGTGAATAGCACACTGCACACTCTTCAGTTCAACCACTTAAGTTTGATCGTTCTACAAGTATGTTACTAAATACTAAAATATATTTTTGAACCTAAAGATTCGATATCGAAAGAATTCCTTCCATTCCTGTTTAAGAACTCACTTCTTCCCCATATCCTACCATTGTTGTCTCATGAACAGGCGCGGAATTGCGTGAAAGAAGTGAAACAATGAAAGAGTATTTTGAAATGAAAAATACTTACAGAATTCTGTATTTTTATCATGAACTTATTATCCCGACTGTGACTTGTATTATTCATTCGCACCAATTGATTATGCATTCGTTAGGTGTATTTTTTTTAAATATTTTGTTTGTGCATTGTGATTTTAGCTTCTATCCTGTTGAGCCCGTTGATTGCTTGTGGTATATTATCTTACTATAGAAATGCCAATAGTTTAGATTTTAGCAATCCTGTTTTTCTTACTTTTAGTCTCATTTTATTCTCGATAGCATCCGTGAGATATACTCGTTCTAACCGTGCCCCGGTAGATAGGAGTGATTGAAAACAACTGTGAACCAGTCTTTCATGTTAGAGAAGCACTGATTCAGTTTTTATCTCCAAGCCAGATAGAAAACTCCGGCGCCGGGCTGTGCGTGGGCTGGATTGTCTTCGCAGTGGCTTCAGGTTGGTGGGTGAGGAGGTTGGTAGACCGAATTTTGCGATTTCCGGTGCCCTTCCCGGAGCCTCTCCCCTTCCTATGGGCTCCATGAAACCATTCCCTCCCCCTTTAAGCTACCGTACAACCCCCCCAGCGTCGAGACAGACACCGCCCGGGTGTCTCGGAACTCCTCCCCCAACGAACTAACTACCCACTCTTTTCTGTGGCGAGTTCCATCCCCGCCACTCCCTCCCTCCATCGCCCATACCTCTTCCTCTCCTTACCGTCCACACTCTTTCCCTTCTTAAAGGCGTTTCGGACCCATTTCTATCGTCTGAAGGCTCCCGACGTCCATCCCACACTTCCATTCTACCCCTGCGCGCACGAGCATCGGGGATGGGGTCTGGTCTCCTTCCAAGAAGCGGAGGGCGGGTACGGGGAGTCGTTAGGGGAAGGAAGTGGAAATAAGGTCGGAGAGAAGCTTTTGTGGAAGAGCTGAAGCCGTAATGGCAATGTAAAACAAGAAGGGTGTGCATAGGAAAGGGTGCAAGTGGGAGAGCATTCATTGGTTAGAAGCGGAGAGGAAGTGAAGGGCGGTGATTTGAAGTCACCAAATTCAACGAGTAGAATTGGTTGACGAGAATCTACTGTCCTTTATGTGTGAGGCATAACCGTTTGTCGTTTTCTATTGCTTATAGGGTAAAAAATGCTATTTAGTAAAGGAGTCTACTTAATATTCCTAAAACATTTACTAAATACGAATATCGTGCATTAATAATTAGGTAGCCAAATACACATTTTTTACTTAGACACGGTGAATAATGGAATATTTCAAGATGACCGAGTGAAGTACTTGTCGATATTAATTGTATAAAAATGGTCGTATTTAAACTTTATCAGGACCGTATTTCTTCTTAGTAATGCTCACGTAATTGAGCGTTGGAAACCATGCGAAAGAAGAAAACTTATATATTTTCAGTTATTAAATGCGCAGTGTATGAGGCACCCAATGTTAGAGTAGAAATGTAAAATACGTATGTAACTTTTTTCTTTCGTCCACAATAAATTATTATGCTTGTAATGCAGCGAAATTGAATTTTCGCTTTTTCGTGAACTACTTAGATATAAATTCAAAATGGCTTATACAATTTAAAACGCAAATTAGACTCTTTGATCTGCATAATGCTCGCAACATCGAATTGGAGATAGTCGTCTTCAAAGAGGATACATTACGTATGTGTCCAAAAACATGCTTAGGCAAAAGAAAATATACTATTTAATACTCGATTGGTGTCGAAATAATGGATATTTTTAATCTATATTTATTAAATCTACAGATCCAGAAATTTCACCATTTAATATCTAAATAATTCCATGTTTTAATGTATTGCTGAACAAATGTTTAGGTTGTGTCCGTAAAAAACTTACCTTAATCGGTAGAATACCAGTAATGATAATGATATTAATTCATGTAGTAACATAGAGAGTAATGGCTGGTAAACGTTCTGTTCGAGGAAAGCCCATTTATCTTTCGATAAGCTAAATTAGTATGTTATCATATTTACGTTTTTATCGTTCTTGAGTATTACTTTTAAAGATCATGTGTACTCGTGATAATTCTTAGCTGGTGTAACCTTATTTGCAAGACTTTTAATGTCATCGTTAAATATTAAGAAGTGATATTTCGAAATCTTTATGAAAAAAATTACTCTTTCATTTTTAAAAAGAGTATATCATTCCATTCACTTCCGTGCTTCAAAACTCTGCTTGTTTTTCGATGGTTACCTCTGCTATGGGTTTTTTCTTACTGCGCCCAACTCTAATTTTTGACCGAGCATTAATCACAAAAATGTTTTAATTATATAAACGTTGAGGAAGGGTACACCCTCTGCTTTTGATTGATGATACATGCTTTGCGCTCTCTTTCCAATGATCAAATATTATTTTCATACAGCTGTAGATTGAGTGGAACTTTACAAATGAATATTCTTTTTATTTAGAAAGAGAGAGCTCTTTTTTTAATTACGAGTAGGGTTTACATTTCCGTTTTAAATAGAATTTGAACCGTATTTCAGACTTGGGGCTAAAGATTCAAAATTATTTTCATGTTCCCAAAAAATTCATAAAATATTTTTATGCAATACAAACAAGATTCGTTTTCACTCTGACGTACCTGGATAGTTTTTTTATTGAATCTGGAATAGGATCGGGAATAACGGTGTATTAATTAATTTATTGAAAGAGATTTTCATGCGGCGGAGGAATGAAAGTCGTGAAAGGGATTTTTTCAACCGACCAAATAAATCATCGCTTCAATGTGGTTCGTGTATGGGGCAGAGCAAGTAATGGAAAACAAAGATGACGATATCTAGCCTTTTATGAATTCATGATAAACAATCTTGCTAATGTTTTTAGCGGTAGGAATTTTATCTCAGTAGCCGTTCTAATAGAACATATTAGTGTCGATTTTAAATCTGTTCAACGAATATTTTACCTTCGAAACGGAGTTAATATAATATAAAGGAAAACATATATTTGTGACTGGAACCCAGTTCATCATTAAAGAAACATATTGTCATGTGTTCTCGAAATTGTATGTACAACTATTTTGCATTTTATTGATGGCTGGGTAAAATCGCTAAAAAGTATATTAGTTCTAGCTTCTTACAAATAAACAATAGGAACATTATTATACAAAGAAAACAAGTAAGTGCATCAGCAATTAATTGTTCACTAATACAATAGTTTCTCTGATTTCTGATAGGTTGTAATTTGAGAAATTTTTCATTAAAAATTGTCTACTGCCTTACGGTATTGTAAGGTATTCGCATAGGTAACAGTCCTTACCATAAGCTATATTTTTCGATGAAAGAAAGAGACATGCTTTTTTTCACGAGTGGGGGGCTGGGAACCGATAATAAGATAACTTTATGATATTTTTTCGATAAAGCAAACCTATATTTCCATAACGCAGCCATCTTTGTGCTGATAATCTAATGATGGGGACACAACGTCAATGTTTATTATTCAAAATTGCTCAAAAATTTCCTGAACCAGGAATCAGACGACGGTCCTTCGGGTATCCGGAACGATGCCATGAGCTCGCAAATATGTATATAAATACAGAACAAATCTTTTCTGTAGGAGAAAATAACGTTGAGATTGAAATGTCATTAATGTAGGCTTAAGACGAATCTACTTTCACGCTCCATGTTAAAACACCATGGTGACCTCTTTACTTCTATGATACCATAGCAATTTTGTTTTATACCGTAGTTATTCTATTTATAAAATAAAGTAATTTTTCATACGTTCAGTTTATTTGAAAATCGTGAGATAAGGGGGGTTCATGGTCACATTTATTCACCTCAAGTGATGCCGCCATCCGCCCATTATTTTTTCTCTTTCTCGTACATAATCTTAGGTAGAAATTGTGAATGAAATTTCGAGTACCACATTTTCTTAAGTTAGCAGTAGTTTGTCGCTATTAATTTTTCCTTTGCCTCTTCCCTGAAAGAGAGTTCGGGCCTTTCGGGCCTTTTTAATAATTTGTATAAGTGTGTTGATATACGTTTTTGATTAATCTGGCCGTTCTTGGTTGGAGGTGTCCACTCTTTGACAGTAGTTCTCGTCGTAATCTTATCCCTTAATTTTGGATACATTTTTTCTGCATCCTTAGGTGCAATTGTTTGTTGGTTGATAGTACGTATATGTATTTGCATGCGTGTGAGTTGAAAGAATTTTTGTATGAATTTATACGCCACGGTGGGTATAGGTTTTCATGGATTTGTTGGTTTTGTTCCCTTTTTACGGGCGGTGATCTAATATCCCCCGCTACAAGCTTTTGCGGCCGCTTTCGGGGTATTACGTAGATGTAGATTCCTGCGATATTTTGTGATCAGATCACTTTCGCTGTCAAATTTTCCGATGCTTAAAATGATGCCAAGCGTTTTATGATGTAGTTACAATATATTTTTGAGGCACTGACTCTTTTAGTTTTGTTAGCAGTTGTTTATGACGTCAATTTTCCTTTTTGCTTTTACGCGCACTTATCTAACTTAAATCTAAAAATTTGTGTTAACGATGCACTTAACATGTAGGTTTTAGTTGCTTCAATTTTTAATTTTTCTGATCCATTCAAAGCTTTGACATGAATTTAACAAGCATCCATATTATTTGTCCGTAGTTGTTGGCTTTAAATGTTTTTCATAAGTACCTACTTTAATTTTCTACCATTACAAAAAATGTTATTTTCCGTGAGCTTTTCTATCAAATTCCAAAAATTAAACTATTAGCTTTCAAAACCAGCATGAGTGATCGTAAAATAAAACGGATTCATGTAGAAAGCTCTTGGTATATTCATAAAACTTAAGTGTTGAAATGTCTTGGCACCGGATTCCCTAGTCCATAAAAATTTGAGTAGGATCGGAGAATTGAGAAGGCTATTACCAAAAAGCATCGTCACTCGATGGGGACAGCTGGAGGTAATATAGATGGAAAGAGAAGGACTTAAGGGTAATATGTGATGGAGGCTAAAAATAGAAATTAGATATTTAGTTCACACACACTGAAGTTCCCTACGGAGGTCTTCCCTTTACCGTGGTCTGATTTTCTTTATTTTTAAGTTCATTTCTAATGAAGCTTGAAATTGATATTCTATCGGTTTCGAATTGGTTGAGGATGAGATATGACTCGGGAAGTACATTTCAATGTTTGGAATTAAAGTAAAAATTTTCCCATCTAGGGGATAAGATTTCGACTTTCAACGGCATATGTTTGTTCCTTTAAAGCCCCCAAAATTTCAGAGTGTAAGAGGACGTCTCGGTAGCTTAAGTGGTTAAAGCACTCGGTCGGATATCGAGGGATCCGGGTTCGAATCCCGGTCAAGGCGAATGATTTTTACTCTCTGAAATGGTTGCATTATAAGGCATACGTTAATTTGTGACTAGATGTTGAAAATGTTTTTCAGTAGTACTCGTAGTAGTAGTATTTTTCAATGCTAGTAGTAAAAGGTGACGATAAATGATGTATTGAAGGAAAGTCTCACGGATTTAAATAATAATGTAAATGGAGAAAAAGAGAAATATCTGCAAATAAAACTTACAAGTGTTCCGAACTTTCGGTGGCTAAACCACCTACCACTCGGGGAAGGTGTTCCTTCTTTTGCAAGAGAAAGGTAGTTTGGCCACCGAAAATTTGGAATAAGTGTGAGTTTCATTTGCATGTGTTTTCCTCTGCTTTCGTTCGCTAGCGCTACCAAGCTTCTGTTCAAATGATATATATTTTTCACTTCCACCTCTGTAATTATTTTCATAAAATTGATGTCCACGAGTGTTTTAAATGAAGTAGAATCGCTGTAAATAATTAATTTTTTTTGTACAGTCGTGGATAATATCAATTTTTTCAAATTATCCTTTTGTGATCTATAAGCTAATTTTTTCTATCGCTATTTTAATCAATCTCGACTTGTTTCTTCAAGGATGCAATAAAACTCTATTCCCTAATATTTTTTATCTCTGCATAAATTTTAATCTAAAGAAATGTTGGACTGCTGTAGTTTGCGATGTCTGGATTGGAGTACGTGAACATTAATGCACTAACATGATTCAATTAAATTTTACAATTATTAGATTATTACAGTCCCATATCATTAAACCGAAAGAATGATGTCATATTGAGTATTTATTCTCTATTTGCACATATTTGTTATTGTAGTCAGCCAAGAGTAAAGCATTAATCATGGTCATAGCAATTGTTTCGTTTTTAAAATAAATTGTTGACTTCATTAATGCTAACCTGAATATTAATTATTATATCGTGACGCCATTTCGTTAGTTTCCTATTGTTTACCTCGGAAGAAATCATTAATAGTACGAGATGTTTTACTGACCTTTGGCTACATTTGCAGAAATGGTACTATATTGCCATTGTCATTTAATATATCATCAACTGAAGTGGAGCCTGTTTCCTGAATGAAACAGCTTTTGTTCTCGCGTTCATATGTTTTCAAAACCTGCATAAAGTCATTTTTCAATTCTATGGCTTTGGAAAAGTTGAACTCTCGAACAAATTTCATGCGCATTAGTGAATTGAAAATACTTGTTTAGAGTTCAGTTTTTGTTGCGAGGAAAGTTTTTGTATCTCTCGCAGGCATCATTTTTCGTAAGTGCGTTAGGGATACGTATCTTCAGGCGGGACTACTAGGTAAATGATGCCTGGATATCGAAATTCCAATATAAAAGCTCCTCTTTGGTAGCACTGTCTGTCCCTTGGCCGTCCACATTGATTCACCGCTCACTGTCCCTCTCTGGCTTCACATCTTCGCCCTGTTGACTCTGTCCCCACTCTCAAGCATACCTCTGCGCCTCCTCACCCTCCCGTTATATCTCCGCTGTCCTGCACCGACATTATTCAGTTCAACTCCAAACGCCCCAAAAAGGAAGCCATAAATCGCTTCGGCAAGATGCTCCCGGGATGACCAGCTGTAAGAAGGGGTGAGAGTGTGAGGGTTAACAGGACCGGGAGGGCAGAAACGGATGCTGTGCGGTTGGGAGAGAGAGACAGAAAAATAAATATGAAAGTGAAAGGAATGAGTGTAGGATGGAGATTTGAGAAAAGGGGTGAGGAAGGGAAGTGGGGTTACAGAAAGTTAGAGGCAATATAATTAGTAGTGACAATGCCGTTTGAAAGTTTTGTACTACATAATCATTCATTATTTCATCCTTTAATGGAGAAATTAAAACCAGTTTAATTTTATATCCTAAACGAGATATTTTAGGCGTTTTCTGTTTTGTTCAGACAGTAATTTATCAGCTCTCTTGTATCAGAATTATGAGTAGAACCACGTCCGAAGAATCCGGAAGTTTCATATATGGTTGCGATATAAATTCCTGATGAGATTGAAATCCACGAAGTAAATTCAGCTTCTTGTAGGTTTCTTTAATAAATACATACACAGTTCTCCAGGTCTAATAAATAGTGATCAAAATCAGATTTTGTTTAATGAAATTTAAAAAGTTGTGCACAAAAATGTCGTGGAGACTGTGGAGGAAACAAATAAATACTTAATTGTCATGTCCCAATCATACTAGTCCAATAAATATTCCCAGAGTTGAAGATTAAAATCATACAAGTTTTTGTTCTAAAAACTATTCACGATCACTGCAAATAGAAATAATAACTTTCAGTCGATGAAAAATTATACCGTACTCCAAAGAAAACTTTTTCGGTATTTTTTTCATTGGCAATATACTTATTCGTGTGCCGATGGCTAATCGCATTTTGAGGTAATCATTTCAACAAACTTTATCGTGCGCTTACGCTGAGATAAAAATAAATCCTCCCCAGTCAAATGCCTAATAGATTCACTATCCATCTAAGGGCTCTAACCATTTATCCTCATTTGTTGAATTCCTGTCAAGATAAGTAAAATGTTGTGTGCTCGATTTGGTAGTGTAGAGAATGAAGATACTCCCCGAGATTGGAAAGTTGGCACTCATGAATGATGGAAAGGAAATGCCGAGCGAATTTATTTATTCCTTTGATTCATGTATTCATGAAGACGACGAGTCGAGGAAAGCAATATATATAGAGAGAGACGCATGTGGAAACATGTAAATCGACTTCAAATGAGAAGAAATAATAGTAAATATGCGAAACAGCGTCAGTACTATTGTATATCAAACGACGTGGTACGCTATATTTTTCTATGATTCGTAATATTTCCACTGGATGAAAAGTCCCTCGAGAATGGATGTTTACTTGAGCTTTTTGTGAACGTGAGAAAAACACTTGAAAGGAATAGATAAGTAAAATGGAATAGGAAGGAGGATGCCATGACGGGTGTGGAAAGCAAAGATAAATATGTCGGTTGGAGTGTAGGGTAAAGGGGAAGGAACACCATACTAGTCCCCGTTACGGTCAATGCTTTTATATTCAACTCCCATCAGTCGTCTCGGTGCAATTAATATGGTGGATTGAGTGAATGAATGTAATTACCACTGCATTGGCACAAAAAAAAACATCTTTGTATTTGCATACATACTCGCTCGATTTATCACTTGCTGTTACATACTTGCCACTGTACATTGGGTGCCAAAGAAATCTATACATACGTATGCTTCACAGGCATCATTTCAAAGTATTTTAGTGGTGGTTAATAAGAACTATAGTTTTTTCCGTGTAAAGGTCTGCTTGATAAAAATAAGAAAAAACCACGTGAAGGGCACGGGAATGAATTTGAAAGAATAATACTAAGTATTCACAAATAAAGGGACAAGAATGTTTGTCCACTTATGGACTTTTCAACATTCCAATCCAATTGTGCTCATACTTAAATATTTTCGAAGATTAAATATTAATGAGTATCGTTATCCATGTCTGTCCACTGACAAGATAGCCTTAATTACTTCTGTACATGTAGTGTTATATCTTGTGTCTTCTTTTCCGATTTTTATGCGAATATCTTGTCATATGATGCAATCATTCTATTCTGAACATGAAAATATTTAAGCTCATCTAGGATATCTAAAACTCGAATTTTGTCTTCAAAATGAAGCTATCCTATTTTCATTTACGTAAAGAAAGATTTCAAGTGAATTTTTCCACATTCAAATGTGTATCTTAAGAAAGTTCAACGCAAAAAAATAAAGAGACATAAAACAATCCTGAAAAGATCTCTCGTGCTCTTTTAAAGTTATTCTTCCTCTCATCCATTCTTATCTATGTTTTTAGAAATTATTTTTCATTAATGACTGTAAACAAATACTTTTAGAAGTAGTTTTTTAAAACATATTTTTAATCACTTTTGCAATGCAAGATGTGTTTCTTTAACATTCGCATTAGTTCGTAGGACATGTATTTGTTGAATTGTCTTTCTTCGATTCTTATAGCGAATAAATCGTGATACACATAATTAGCATTAGCATTCAGGGCCATCACACCTCGCCCTTAAAAATGAAAACCCACTTAGTTATCGTAATCATAAATACGAGTACTTTGACTATTTCTAAGACCCGATAGATGCCAATTAAACTCCCATTGCCTTACATATTTTCCGCGTAGAAATTTTGACCTTGGCTTCCTTCAGTTTTTTTTTAAAGAAGACAGGTTGTCAAAATACTAATGATGTCTCATTTATCTCACCTCTTTGCGCTGCTACTTAAATACGGGAGATAAAAAGAATAAAGTTCGTAAAATAAAGCAAAATAGTGATTAAATTGGCTATACCTTCACTAAGTAGATCCCTATTCCAATAGAGATAATTACTCTTTGTGTGCTTCTTCCTTTTCATTGCGCCGACTTTGACTTCCCTTCATTCCCTCGTCCTCGTGGTTTTTCTCTCTCATAGTTTATCTTCGCCCCCTCTATCGCCGACTTTTATAAAACCCCTTGGCCAATATTCCGGCCTTTCCAGCCCCTTCGAAAAATCTCAAAACTCTTCGAAACTCCCCTCGTGTCGCCTCGCCCCTTAACTCCCTCTTCCCCCTTCAAAGTCACACGCCACTCAAGTCCTCCCATCAACCTCTCGGCAAAAAATCCTGTGCGCTTATGACATTCCACCCCGAAAAGAGAACTTAAAATTCCGAACTGCACCCTTCTCCATCCCTTCGGTGCCACTCGACTGATTTACGTTCACTTTTGTCTCAAGCCCACATATTCGAATTTCATTCTCTCGACCCTTTCGTCCTGTTTTCCGCCTCTTTATACTTTTTAAGTACACCATGACTATTTTCTAAGTAAAAAGTCGGTTTTATGTAAAATTAAATGTGCTAACTTAATGAAATAGTTTTGTCGGTTAATACATGGTGTTATCTTTCCATGTTGCTGTGTTTCCACCTTTACTGCCATTAAAAATTGTATTTTTCTTTTTAATATTATTGTTATTTTTAATTCTCCAACTTTACAAAAATAAATATCAAATATTTACTTTTCCTTGAAAATTCCTGGCCAATTTGTAAAGTTAAATTTTATGAGCTAATTATGTTGCATTATGCTAATATTTACGCACATAACTCTTGTTCTGTTAATAATAACCCAGCTCTCGTGTTCTAATAGTAGTAAAACGCTCTTTGGAAAAGCATACGAGATTCACGGCGTGCTCATAAAGATTTTATGAGCTCGATGGCCTTATAAACACGGGCCTAGGTAATCACGAAATAGTTATGTTATTTAACGTGCATACGTGGAATTTTTAAAAATATTACTTCATGATAGATCTTGAGGGCTGTTTTTCATCAATATTTCCTAATTGATTCGATCTTCGAAACGAAATAAAGAAATAAATCATGTAACAAATGTGATTTCCATGCTCTTAAATAGCAATAAAGTCCACTTCAAAACGAGGTGATGAAATTTCATTGAGAATATCATTATCCTATTCCCTGTGCTCGGATACTTATTCTGAGCGCTAAGACAGCCTGCTTGTCACCCGCTACATGGATTTTAAAACCAACTGTAATAGATATCCGCTTTACAATCGTCACCTACCGTACTCCTTGAACCCCGCTGAGTTTGACCTCTTCACAGCACGTTCTGCAATAAAGTTAGAAACATCGTTCTCGACCTTTTTATTTTATTTAATATCGCTCTTCGCTGCGGTTTCTCTAAGAGGAATTTTCACTCCTTAATGTTACCATTGAAATCTTGCTTGAGTGTTCTTGAGAGTGGTGCTTATTGAGAGAAGGTCAAAAGGCATAAAGTTCGAGTTTAAGGGTGTTCTCGCTTAAACTTCCCGTCGCTAAAATCTTTTGCAAGCCTAGTCTCCCGGCAGTAAACTAAGGAGTATACTTGACCCAAACAAGTTTATTTTGAGCCAATATTTCCCTTTCGTCCCGACACGTTCGTATTTCGGCCTTCCCGCCCCGCACCCTAACCCACCGACGCGTCTTCCCCCACTTCCAAAACTGTGCATGCTTTTGGTTCTCTGCCAAACAACACCCTCCCCCTCTCCCGCCCACCCCATGACCATGCGACGGGTCTGCCACGGGCGTGTGTCAAGCCGCGCGTCTTAGTTCAAACTCTGCTCCTTCTATCTTCCCCCTCGCGACATGAAATCGCCGATTGGCTCAGGTTGAAGGGAGTCTCTGATTCAGCGATAACGGAACGGAATTCTAAACTCGTGAAAGGGAACGCGTGGGTATGATGATGGGGGATGAAAGTGAGCGGTTTGAATGGGTTTTGAGTCGGGAAACCGTCGAGAGTGAGGGAGAGGAAGGAGGCTCTTCAATGTTCAACCCACCCCGATGCGGGCATGTTGTTAGGCGGATTGATATACGCTTGATTTCACATTCACCCCTTTTACATCACTTTTTTATGCTTGCCCTTGGCTCATAGCGTTCACCTCCTTTGGTTCATTCGGTGACATTTTGTGGAACGTTGTTGTAGAGGATCTTATGATGCTAGCCATTGTTCGTTCACCTTGATCGTTGAATGTATGCGTACATGTATGTCGTATGTACATTGTGCGGGAACAGTTCTTTTTTTAAAGGGGTTTTGCTTTATAAAAAAGGAAGTTATGTTGCCGCAACCTGTACTATTCTATTAGAAGTGGTGCCGGAGGAAAGAATATTAGAAGTTATCTGAATTAGAATGTACATACTGTGTTGTGGTATTAATATTTATAATTATTACAAGGTAATCTGCCGGATAAGGTAGATTTTTAGGATAAATATTTTGTGTGATAAATTTGAGCATGATTTGGGCATAATTTTGTCGAAAAATTCCATTTATAGTGCGAGACGGAAGGGGTACGGCGCCGGTATTAAAAAGCTGGTTGCAAGGATGCAAAAAGTGATTGATCGTTAATCCAACTATGTAGAAAAATAGCTAAATGCTCAACCTTTCTAATGATCTACACAAAGTTCAAAATAAACTTGATTGTCCATGAAAAAAAAGGATACCTTACTCAGTATCAGTTAAACTTCGTCTGCGTAAATTAATCTATAATAATAATTTATATTTACCATCTAACATAGATTTTTTGATGGACTCAGATTGAATAGTTTAAGCTGGGGGCCACCATATTTTCTTGGGATAGATAATTACCTGCCATACACCGTAGCGGTGGCTTGCAGAGTATATATAAATATAAATAATTGAGGTGATATCCCGTTGCTTTCCTCGATAGCGTTTTTTAACGTGACACTATCACTCAAATGGCTTGGCACTGGTGTCAGCTACCTTTACAGCCGGGTTAATGAGGAAATTACGTTGCAAAGACAACTTTTTTCTTGCTTCCAACCTTAGGCCCGCCCATTTGCCATAGAATTACAAGGAGCAACTATCATTTCCCCATAAGCACAGCTCTAGATGTCAATAGAATCCCTAAGCCCTTTCACTACGTCAAGGCTCATGGTAAGGGCTTAGATCGATCTTTTTCACTATTTCTTAAACAAATATGACTCTTCTTTTTTTACCTAACACTTCTTTCTTTCTAGAATATCTAATATTGTAATGTCCTTCAAATTAGGCCATTAAAATAATCCAAGCCTTCCGTTTAAGGTAAACATTTAATATTAGAAATCAAGTACCCACTAATAAAAGCTACAAGAGAATTTACAAGCACCTACCAAGCTAGGGCTATCTCACGGAATGAATTCTAAAAAAAATAAATGCATTACAATGCATGAATGAAATTATGAAACTAATGAATTCATTACAACATGTTTCAACCCTATACAGTAGCATACGGTAGTATGCTTCTGTAGCCTACTGTAGCATACCTATGCAGAGGTGTTTATAGCGGGTGGAAAATGAGCATTGTTAGTGATAGAAACGACGGTGATTTAGAAAAAAACGCAAAGGGATTGCGAAGAGAGCCAAGTAAATACTGCAGTTAGAATTTAAAGTAAGTGGGGAATCCACTAGCGGATGATCTAACGAATGTAAAGAATACGAAGGTAATGGTTTCGTCTAGAACCAATAATTATTAGTTTAATATTAAAGATTTAAGTGTCGAACTAAACCTGTTCATTAGTTATCTAAATCTGCATACAAGTAATACCCCGCACGCCGCCGCAAGGACCTGTGGCGGGGGGTCACGAAAAAATCTAGGAAATACAATCTTGTGTATCTAAAATTTTAGGTCATAAGCGAGGTAGGTTGGACATAAAAAAATCGCCTTACATAAGAATAAATATAAAATAAGATTTAAAAGTAGGATAAATTTGATGAAAAAGATTTCAATTAAATCTGGGATAGGGCGAGGCAAGTTGATAAACATAGATTAGCGGTCCTAGAGATATGGGCTTGGGATGAATTAAAAAAAAAATATGTATATTGGGTGCAACAAAATGAGTTGGAAAGTATATTTCACTGAAGAATACTTTATTGATTTTTATGGTGCCATGTTGGCGGGTCTTGGAAACGTAGTGGTGCCTAGGTCCAAGAAAAATTTAATCATTACCGGTACACTACTATCAAGGTTAATATGATTACAATATATTAAAATTTAACATAAGTTTGTCTTTTTGGGTACTTGTAAACTGACTTAGATATGTCCTGGGTTTGTCCAGAAGGTGCCTGCATGTAATATTTTGAGAAACACAGCCTACCTAAAACAATGAGGCCTTAGTCCCCTTCAAAGTACTCCTCTTGGGGCCTCACATACTTATCCCAGTGTCTTTTCCACTTTTCAAATCAATAGCAAAGTCCTTTTTCGGAATGGTCATCAGTTGCCTCATCAATTTTCTTTTATCTCGTCAACGCCAAGAATTTCGTGCTGCAGTCGCAGAGGACTTTCTCCAAGCCACAAATGATGACCAGGTATTCTAAAAAGTACACAACTGGATATGACTCATGGGTCATCGGCTATGATCCTAAAATAGAAGTCCAGTATTCCCAAGAGTGGGTTGACGAGATAAAGGAGAATGCGACGAGGCTACTGATGACCGTTCCGGAATACGACTCTCCACGTTGTTTTTAGAAGTGGAAGAGACATTGTGATCAGTGCGTGAGATCCCAAAGGGAGTAAATACTCAGGAGTAAGGGAACTCAGGCCTCATTGTTCTAGGATGTCTATTTTTCTCATAATATTGCATGGCTGGATACCTTCTGGTCAGACATCATATATATATTCTATAAACACACCCTAAGAGCGTGTTTTTAATCTGTACCTTTGGATTACTATGGCCATAGTTTTTGGTCAATTTGAATTTCTTTCCCGTTCTCTCGAAGGAAAATTTCTGTTTAACTCTTGACATTCTCCATTGGCAATGACTGGTGGCAATGACTCGAAAACCTTTTTTAGCTGATTAAAACCTAGGATTCGGATACACATTGATGCACCGGTTTATAGATATTTGGTATAGTGCATATTAAAAAATCTACCCCTTTATAAGCCATTTTTGGACTAATTTGAAAGGGATGATTTTAATAATATTTCTGGAAATAATTTATCTTTATTTCAAATTTGATGATTCCAGATAGCATATACTATATATCAGCTATTAACATCGACTTTTAATTTGGTGCGTGATTGCATACCCTATGCGATTCCTGTTTCTTCGGAACTCTGGAATTTTTCCAGAAATCCGGCGTCTTTTCTCATGCATTATTATGTATCATGAGGTTATGATGCTCTATATGGATTGGAGGTTTCGTGGAATTAGTCCGGGCATATTCAGTTGTTATATTTTTATTTTAAGCGGTCACCTACCGCGGAAAATATATCTAAGCGAATTATTTGCTATCTCTATTTAAACTTTTGCGACATCCTTAACTTTAAACTTATAAATATTTACAGCTTTTCTGGTGTTTCTTCTTCTTTTTCTTTTTTTTTTTGTCTTTTCGGTGAAAGATATTTTTGAATGGGTTAGGTCTCTTTCTGCGTCTTCTTCGTCAATATCCAGGGAGATGAAGGGTCGCGATATCGCACCGCGTCGGTTACGTCGGCTGAATGCATTCCAACCGTTTGGATAATCGCCTTCAGAGAAAACGTCAAGAGATGCTTTATGGACCGAAGCACCCAAGGAACGATGTAGGCGTAAGGTGTAGGAAGACGTTGCCAAGGCAAATTTCCTTCCCTTTTATTTAGGGATCTCTCATTTCCGTTATCACTACGGGTCGCAAAGTGTGCCAAGGGCGTTTTGTGTCCCTCCTTTTCCCTTACCATAACGAGAGGAAGAAAAATTTGGATTTCACGTAGGTTTGGCAGCTGTGATTCATTGGCATTCAAACTCTAAAGTCGTTCTCCGTAGTTTATTCCCGATAAAGACGATGTCGAGTATTTTTCGACTTTTCGTTTAGAAAATTGAATGGGTAAAAAGAGGTTTGAATCCCGCATGGCGTGAGTATTTTTACCGACCGAGTTTCCTACTTTTGGCTTGACTCTTAATCACCAAGAGGAATTAGACACGAATTGTGTCTAGAGTCAATTAGACACGTAATTGTGGAAAGTAAAAACCTGGCAATAGGGAGGAAAGCTTTGACTCCCTCATGTGAAATCATGAATGGAGTCGTAGAATGAGCTTGAATGTAGTTCTTAACTGCTTTTGAAAAAGGTTAAAGTTTTTTAAAGAACTTTGAATTGCATATTTTTTCTCATATATTGCTTTGACTAAAAGGAATTTAATTTTGTGTGCAATGGGTACGATTTGTATCTGCACTTACATGCCGCCGCACCTCGATGACGTGTGACTTGAGAGGTAGTAAGCATTAGGTCGCCAAATCAATATACAATATAGTGGACATTGTTTATGATTTACCGATTTGAATTGCAACTGTTTTGTGACGTTATGAATTGAATATTACCTCTCTTGCCAGGAAGTTCTATTTCTTGTTCTATGTGATGTGCTGTGCGCGTATTTAGGTTGTCTAACGTGGGTTTTTGAAGGCTAGTAGTCTATAGGCGTATCAAAAATTTAAGTTGACTGGTAAGACTACTATCAATAACCCCCAGAAATAATATCTTTTTAGTGACAGAAACCGATTTACTTGTACATTGGGATTGTAACGTATTTGTCTTCTTTTTCCAGGATTCATTGGACGGTCGGAGCTCTTCGTAGACACAGGAGGACAGCCAGCTGAGATCCAATCATCAGAAAAAAAAGGTAAACAAATTTCTATTAGTATTATTATAAGATAATATACGGGTAGGTTTTGGATGAACGCAACTACCAAATAAATATTTTTTGACTCGTAACAAAACACAATCCAGTAACCTACTCTACATCAAGTCCTTCTTCATCTCTGTGTACTTCTTTCCTCCCTTCATCCCGTCCAACATCCCTATCCTGTATTTGCCCTTTCCTCGTTTGCCTAACATTCTCCCCTCGATTACCGTCTTTAACATCCTACTGCCGCTCAATACGCCCTTCATCCATGTTTCCTGGCTCGTTAGGATTTCTCCCAACAAACCCTTTTCTTCGCTCACAATACCTAGTACTTCCTCATTTGTTTTCCTTTCAGTCCATTTTACCTTCTCCATTCTTCCCAACGCTAACATATTTATAGATATTTATTTTCTATATAATAATAGATACTGTGATTCTCTTTTCACTCATGGAAGTTGGAACGATATTTTCGTACGTTCCCGGTTTTTTTTGTTGGATATGGAGCGCTTCTTTACTTCATTGATTCAATTTAAGCAATTCAGCTATGCTTGCTATTGATAAATAACCTTAGACCCCACGTTATATCACACGTTGAGGACCATCTCTCTCTATTCAATGTAGGATAAACCCAGCTGACATAGGTCAATCATTTTTTCTGAAAATGTATCACCAAAATATGAAACGCAAATAAAAAGCAATAATGGATATATTTTTTCTCATTATGCATTAGGGTAAAAACTTTTACTGTTAAATTAAATAGTAAAATATGCTCAAGGTTTGGTTTATTAAGTTACCATGCAAATTGGAAGTCGCTAGCCCGTACGGCGGGGTTTTTCGTGCTCTCAAGCTACATATTCAAAGTAGGTCTGCTCATAGGCTACCGCATTCTCAGAAGCAAAAGCAAAATATTACACAATTACTCACTCAATAACAGAATGCCGGCGAATCGGCGTGACAGTGTGCCACCCCGGCTAGTAATATCGCTACTCCGTTAAATCGTCTCCACTCCACGCACGCAAGCTGTGGGAAGGAGATCTCAGGCAAGATGCTTGGGAAAATTTCAAGTGTCGCGTACGAATGAAAAAATTGCTCATAATTGCAAGGCAAGATGTTTTTATTCTTTTTATCGTCGTTGCTCGCGTAGTGTCTTTACGGTTGCAGTAATCAGGCTACATTTTCATGCCGAAGAAAATTTCTGAGGAATGATATAAAAAAATCGCATTATAAATTTGGAACTCCGGCTCTGAAAGTCATTATATTTCGAAAGTAACAAATTAATATTAAGAAGTGCGAATAACCTATTCTAAATATATGGCTTATGGTTTATTTTCAATGATTAATCTAAATTGTTCAATTTGTCGTCCATTCTGTTAGTTACTTTTTTTACAAATAATTCAGCTTCACTGCATGAAAGCATTAGATGAATTTTATAAAAGAAGTAGGACAAATACGTCTTTAAGGGTACAGTTATTTGGGTATGAATAACGCAGGGAAAACGCACTTTTCAAGTTTTTGGTTGAAAGTAACTTCATTCAAAAATGTATGAGCCCTTGATAAATCTGGTTTAACAATCCATGAAATCTCAATGACAAGATCCTGTGGAGGGTTTACGTTCTCCGCTGTCTCAATGTCTAATCTCTATGTCAAATTAAACTAATAGCAGAATTAACATCACCTCCGATAAGGAGAATATTATTGCATCCCCAGACACATTGGTAAGTCCAGCAATAACGGCAGAATAAGGAAGGTAAAATACCAATCGAACAGATTCGTGAACCCTTTTCCTTCACGTGAGTGGAGGCAACTATTAGATCCTGACACACTCAATCACCTGTCTACTATCACCCTGTCACACACACTATCACCCTGTCACACTCACCTTAACGGGTTTGATCTCTTTTGTCATGCAATTGCAGCCTCTGATATACGAACTTGTGGACAGATGGAAATAGTTCAGAAAACGTTAGACCTTAAGTACGGTCTTTATTAAATATTAGGAGGCTTCTTTCAATGTATAATTGTGCTGAATTAAATAATGTGCCAGAAAAAATCCCGAACAAGAGCTTTTTTATCTCATCCGTGGCATTACCGTGAAAGCGTAAACCTTTGCAATTATAATTTAACTACGGAGCGCCGAAAGATTGGATATAAATCTTTTGGATTTTGAAAACGAGCCAAGGTTAACAATTTCGTTCTCTCGCACTGTGTAGTGTTTGGACTAATTCCTTGTTTTCATGGGATATTGTTTGTTTTCCCTGTATCAATATTTTGTTTTTTGTTTCTACGGATTAGAATCTCTACAATAGACGCTATTTCGTCTTGTATCTTCTTGGCCGTGTTTACTTTTGCCTTGCTGTTAAAACTAAGAGTCATTATAGGTACATAAAAACGAATTTAATCCTTCTATTTTTACTTTGTGTACTTACAGCCTGAGATATTCTCAGCCTTACAAAAATTCCTTCCTCGATAGTTTTTTTTCTCCTTTTACTTCAGAGCTAATGGTGGGAACGACTTCCTTCGAGCACTCAGCAACGTGGAGCAATCAATGGTATTTTAATTGGTAGTGTGCGGTGTTTCAAGGAGAAGCTTTCAGAGGAAGTTAATTTAGACACCAGTCATAAAGTCAAAGAAGGATTTTTATCGGTCTTTCTCAGCTATTTGAATGCTAAATGAATAAAAATCTGTTTTTATCTTAATTGTGAGTAAAACAACCAGTTTGAACGTAATCATTCTTCTGAAGCTCAAAATTTTAAATGCAATGTGTTCATAATGAAATTTGCCGTTATCTCTTCCTGTCTTCGTCACCAAGTTTGATTTCTGTCCCTGAGGTTTGGGGTCTTCTAAATACCCAGAGCTACGTGGTCGTTATATGTGGAAGTTCCAAAAGGATTGCTTCCATTAATTCAATGCAAGCCTAAAATCTCTCAATTTCTACTGTATATTTGGGAGCTGAAACAAATGATTTTGCGGAAATTGAAAGTTAAATTACATTCCAAATGTATGCTCGGAAAAATTTTCTCGTGCTGGTGCATTGCTGAATATTTTTATGATTTTAAAAAATTGGAGCTTTCCACGCTAAATACTTGTTGCTCTTATCTATGTTATGTTTAAGTCAAAATTATTTTTATCTAATATATGCAAAAATATCGAACTTTTACACCTATTTCAAGGAAAAGTGCTTAATTATAGATTAATAAAACTCTTTAGTTGCCTATTGAGGATAAAAATTCCTCTCTTTATTGCATTCTCCGGGGAATGAATGTGCCTGTATTTAAAAAAATGTGATCGTGTTGATGTAGCCATAAACCCACGAAAGGAACGCATAAAAAAGAGAAAGAATGCGACATTCGCGTTACGGAACCACCTTAGTCTTCTGTCAAACCTTAGACTTGTAAATAGCGACCGATTTAACTCTCTATGCCAACCCCTCCCAACACGTCACGCAAGACCGCACAATGTGCCGCCGTCTAGGGACTGACGCGGAACACAATGAATCCATCTGCCTGAGCCACGCGGAAACGAAAAAAGGACGCGGAGATCTGAAATTGATTGCATTTATGTGTCTAGATGGCGATATTCATGAGTCGTGCCTTACTGTGCACCGTCTAGGAAAAATGTAACGGGGTTGGCGTTAAGATGGTTGCGGCCTGTTGAGAAGATTTTATTTTTTTATTCTTTACCTTTTGAGGCCTGTCGTGGAGGATGATGTTCGAGATTTAAGGGTGAGGAGGGAAACGGAGAATAATGCGGCATGGTGGGAAATTACCGAGTGTGGGGGGGGGGTGAATATGTGGCGTGGGTTAGAGTCTGCGAAGGGAAGGGCATATTGTAGATCTCCCCGGGGGTGAGAATTTTCGCGGAAAAAAGGAGGTTATGGAGGTGCCATCTCTGAGTGCAAATTGTTGTTGCGATTCCATTAAGTCCCCTAATGCTCTCAACCTACAGAACCCGTTTTCCCCGCCAGTTCCTTCATTCCGCTTTCATCCCCTTCCTCCACCAGGCCATATACTCATGCGATCCACTTCCCAACACACCTCTTGGCCCATCCCACCTCATCAAGTGTAACTTTGGAAAGGGGGGGGGGGTGAATGGGAGGTGTAACGTCGTTGGAAATTCCCTTCAAAAGGAGCATTTCGCTAAATCAAAGTTTTTCGCGGGGTGAAACGATGGATTAAGATTTTATAACAAATATAAGATTCATCAAGGGTCAAAATTTGTATGCCGTGCATGTATGTGTCTGTAACTTTTGATTTTTAGTCAGATCTTACCCTGCAAGGCGCGATATATGCATAAATATGCAAGTGTATGTAAGCATGTGCATATATATATATATATATATATATATATATATATATATATATATCCCTTCCATGGACTACAACCTTGTCGTGGTGGAAGGGCTTGTGTGTTCCGATGACCCCTAGAGCTTTGCTGGCGGGAGTAATAATAATTACTCCTGGAAGGGTCACCCATGCCAGATAGGTCGAAGGTTAGGAGCCAGACGAAAGGTAGTCCACGCAGCGTCTGTTCCTCAGTGAGGCGGCTGCAATGGCGTCTGACCCCAGTGGGGCGGCCATTAAGTGATGGTGTCACGTTAAAAACACTATTGAGGAAGGCAACGGGAAACCACCTCAATTATGATTCCCAAGAATATTATGATGGGCACTATAGATAATATGAGTCCTGGCAACTACGGGACACGGCCCAAGAGGCCGTGTGTCGTGCCCGGCAGCGGGAGAGGCAAGGCTTCCGCGGTCGTCATCCCACGAAACCCTTGCGGGGAAGAAATAACTTCAGCAGGACAGAAGACTCAGAAGAAGGCGAAAGTAGTTAGAATAGGAACCTGGAACGTCAGGACAATGTTGAGGAGAGGCAAATTAGAAAATATTAAGCGAGAGATGGAAAGAGGTAACATAGATGTTTTAGGCCTCTGCGAGGTGAGATGGAAGGATAGCGGGGATTACTGGAGTGACAATTATAGAGTAATATACAGCGGCGGGGACGAGAGCCAACGAGGGGTTGCCGTAATTTTAAATAAAGGGGTAGGAAGAAGCGTAGTCAACATAGAGCAAGCGACAGATAGAATTTTACTCGTAGAGATTAAAGCAGAGCCGACGAACTTGGTCATTATTCAGGTATACATGCCACCGAGCAACCACAAGGAGGAAGAAGTCGATAGGATGTATGATGAGTTAGAGGATATCATCGCGAGTGTTCCTGCAGGGAAACATTTGATAGTGATGGGGGATTGGAATGCGACGGTAGGCGAAGAAGAGATG